>JAOXNZ010000074.1:1927420-1937952 GCA_028566095.1 Kryptolebias brasiliensis
TCTTGAGATATCCTTATTGTAGAGCAAATCTGTTCCGGCACATGTAGGTAGCCATCTTCTCTATATGGTATACCTGACATGCCACAACAGGACAAAAAATAAATAAAAATAATGAGAGTTTCTTATTTCTTTCTTCAAAGTCACAAGTTTCCATCTTTTTTCTTAGTATTTGGTAGCATTGCCTTTAAACTGTATGACTTGGATCAAATGTTTTTAGCTTCCTTCCACAAACTTCTCACAATAGTTTGCTGAATTTTGTCCCTTTCCTCCTGACAGAGCTGGTGGAACTGAGTCAGGTTTGTAGGCCACCTTGCTCACACACATTTGTTTTTAATTCTGCCCACAAATTTTCTATTAGACTGAGATCTGGACTTTGTGATGGCCACTCCAAAACATTGACTTTGTTGCCTTTAAGCCACTTTCTAATTTTGCATTATGCTTAGGGTCATTGTATATTTGGAAGACCTGTGTGTGCCCAAGCTTTAACTTCCTGGTTGATGTCTTCAGATGTTGCTTCCACATAATGTTCTTTCTTCATGATACCAACTATTCTGTGAAGTGCACCAGTCTGTCCTGCAGCAAACCCACCCCCCAACATTATGCTGCCACCCCCGTATTTCACAGTTGGGATAGTTCAAGTTTCCCCTTTTCTCCTCCAAACGTATCGATGGTCATTATGGCCAAACAGTTCAGTTTTAGTTTAATCAGATCACAATGTTAAGGTCTTTGTCCCTGTGTGCATTTGCAAACTGTAATCAGTTTTTTTTATTTTTTTTTATTTGCTAACTGAGTGGCCTTTCAGCCCATGTTGGTACAGGACTTGTTTCACTGTGGATAATGACACTCTTTCTGATAAATGAACTTCTTGTTGGTGTTCAGGAGAGGTTCTGACCTCAGAGGACAGTATCCACATGGTTCCTTTCCAGTTTGATCTCATTCAGCTGCTTCCACACTGTCAGCAGGTTGAACTCTTCTTCTTCACATTCAGTGCAGGTACCATTCATTTAAATTTTTCATCAAACAGTAGGTTCTATTGTAAAACTAATTAAAAAAGAAATTCATTGTTTATGGTTCCCTGTCTTCAGTTGTAGAGAATGAGGATCAGATTCCCTGTCTGCCCAATGAGCTCCTGCTCAGCCTCTTCCACAACAGCCTGGAGCAGGAGCTGAGTGACAAAGAGGTCCCGTTAGCTGCCAGCGACCATGATGCTTTCATGCATCACATCTTGGAGAGAGAACGAGATGGCAACATGGCTCCGTTTTCTCAGTCTGTCATTAAAGGTCAGAGGCTCTGAGGCTCATCGATGTCCACGTTTATCAGATTCACTGTGTGTGTGTGTTGGGGAGGTGGGTGTCTTCTTATACATCTTTTGTCTGTTCTTCAGAAGAAAGTAAGAAAGCTACTGATAGACAGGACACTGTCACATCGTTCCACACCACCACCAGCAGCAAGGAGGTGATGGGTTCTACGAGCACTTTACAGGTGATTAAGTTTATTAAATGCTTTCTATCTCTGAATCGGGATTTACGTCAGCACAAGCTGAATTTAATGCAATCTATCTGAAATGACTTTTGGGTTTATCTTCACACAGTACTTGACAGAATAGATTGATAAAAGTAAAACATGAAAAAAACCCATTAAAATACAAACTTGGCTAGAGATGGATTCATCATTGTTTTCTTATTTGGTTGATTTTTGTTTCCATCTGACCTGCTGATTCTGATTTCTCTTTAACAACATACAAAATAATTTATCATTTCTGTTTAAACTCAAAACTTAACTGTTTTTATATTAACAAGTCCACAGTAAAAACAGAACTTTTTCACTCTCACTAGAAATCTACAAATTATATAAATAATATTCTAGGTTATTAAACAAAGCATTTGTACAAATAAAACCAAATTTAAAAAATGACCATTATTTTACACTATTTTATGGCTCTTTAATGTTTTTCCACACCTCAGCAGTTAAAAAAATTCAAAGAAAGAACATTTCATAGATGCTCTGTAACCCATGTGTCCCTCTCTTTTGAGCTGATAAATGATTGCATATTATCTTCCTGTAAATAAACAAATCTGCTGTTGGACTTTTTTATTCTCACTTAATGAAGGCAGGGCAAAGTAGTCTGACGTGTGATTTTCTTCCATTTGCTTACTTCCAGAAATGTTCTTTTCCTGTCAGGTTATACTTCTCCATGAGCTCATTATACAGCACAAACACCCCACCAACGTACAGATCACTCAATGTACATATGCCATGGTTGTGCCAGCTCTTCCATTAAACTGGTATTTTTCCAATGCAGATTGTAGGGTTATACCACAGCGGGGAGTACTGTTGTTTATACTGTGATAACCTAATTAATTTATGCACCTTAACCCATATTTCCCTTGAATGTGACATAATGGGATTTACAATTCTATCTGGACTCTGAAAAAAACATTCAATTGGCGTAAATGGGGAGGATAAAGATTTTTCAAAACCGCCCAGTCTAATTCTGGATTTGCAGACCAGTGTTTAGCTAGTTTTGCCATTTCAAAAGAAATATAATCTCGGATCAGGTAAACCTGTACCTCCCTTATCTCCGTGGACACATAATTTGGCTATCTTAATTCTGGGCCTTTTCCCTTCCTACAGAAATCTTTTGATCAAATTATCATATTGAGTAAAAATGGCAGGTGGTACTGTAACTGGCAACATCATAAGTGCATAGTTGAACTGAACCACCATTTTAATTACATTTACCCCCCCCCAGTGTTAATCTGATTTTCTCCCATTTGTCCAAATTAATCTTTATTTTTTTGTAGGACTGGCTCTAAATTTAACATCTGCATTTCTTCTACCTTCCTGCTAAATTTGATTCCTAGATACTTCATGCCATTTGAAATCCCATTAAACCTATATTTTTACAAGGTATTCCCGCCACTAAATCCAGTTATCGGCATAGCCTCTGATTTAATCCAGTTAATTTTGTAACCTGACACTGCAGAATAAGCTTGTATTGCATTCATTAAGTGTGGGATTGAATGATCTGGGTCCCTTAGTAACACTAATATATCATCTGCATATAGTAATAGTTTGTTGTATGCCGCCTCCCTCTACCCCCTTTATTTCCACATTTATCCTTATCATGACTGCCAGTGGCGCTAGTGCAATATTGAAGAGAAGAGGTGAGAGAGGACAGCCCCGACGAGTACCTCTTTTCAAAAAAGAGTCATATCAACCCATTAGTTACCAATGGAGCTCTTGGATTATAATAAAGCAATTTCACCCACATGATAAATGAGGTTTTAAGCCCAAACTTTGACAGAGCTACAAATAAGTATTCCCATTGCACACTGTCAAACGCTTTTTCCACATCTAGAGAGATGGCCACTAATGGGTCAGCCCTTTCTCTATTTAAGGTGATTAAATGTAACAGTTTCCTCATATTATCCGTCAGTCTATGCTTCATAAAACCCACTTGATCTGAATGGATGATAGTTGGCAGTACTTTTTCTAAGCAAGTTGCAAGAATCTTTCTTAGAATCTTGCAGTCTACGTTAAGTAAACTAATAGGGATCCATTTGAACCTTCTAATTATAGACCTATGTTTTTTTGGTATGGCTGATATTAGAGCTTCCTCAAAAGTGGGGGGAAGTGACTGAAGAGGATAGGCTTCATTATATACTTCCTCTAATATTGGTGCCAGAATATCAGTAAACTGCTTATAGAACTCAATAGGGGAACCATCTAACCCAGGCGATTTCCCATTTTTCATACTTTGCATAGCTTCTCTAATTTCAATTTTTGTAATGGGGCCACCCAAAAGTTCTGCTTGCTCCAAAGAGAGCTTAGGTAGTTTCATATCTTGGAAAAAATGATCAAATCTTTTCTTTTCAGGGTATTTTTCTGGAGTATATAATGCCTCATAATATTGTTGTTAGACCTTATTAATTTCTCTTGTCCTGGTAATTGTTGCGTTCTCTTTTTGAATGGCCAGTATAAAGTTACAAGAATGACGCTGTTTTAATTGCCTGGAAAGCAGTTTTCCATTTTTTTCTCCTTCCTCATAAAAAGAAGTCCACAGCATAAATAATTCATATTCTACTTTATTATATATTTCCTGGAGTTCAAACTTTAAGTATACAGATGTGTCGATATTTCTGATCCAAAAACCTTTCTGCTAGTTCCATTTCCTGTATTCTTATCGTATTCTCTAATTCTTTCATCTTGTCCATCACTTCTTCTATGCTATAATTTCCCCCCAATAAAGGCTTTGGATGCTTCCCATTCTATTGCTCTTCTATTAGTACTCCCTGTATTTATTTCAAAAAAGGATTGTACATCTTCCTTTAAAGTTGAGCTAAACAGCTCATTAAACAGTAACGAAATATTAAGCCTCCATCTTTCCTTCCTATCAGTATCATTATTTATATTGATCCCAAGCTCTATAGCTGCATGATCAGACAGACCAATTGCATTAATTTTACAGTGTGAGACTTGTTTAGTGACGTTACTTCCTATTAAAAACATATCAATTCCTGAATATGATTTATAACGGTGTGATAAATATGTGTATTCTCTTTGACGTGGGTTTACCACTCGCCAAATATCCACCAGACCAATATCCTCCTACAGTTGGTGCATAAATATTGTAGAGTACAATATCCCTATCATTTATCTTGGTCTGTAAACAAATCATTCTGCCCTCTTTGTCTTTTATCTGCTTAATCAATGTAAAATTGAGATTTTTATGTATTAATATAACAACCCCATTCCATCTGCTGGAGAAGGAGCTGTGGTAAATGTCTCCCACCCATCCAAATTTTAGTTTCATGGCCTCCTCTGCTCTAAAGTGTGATTCCTGAATGAATGCGATATCTCCTTTTTTGTACTTGAAATATGTCATCACCCTTCCCCTCCTAACTGGACGTCCACACCCTTTTATGTTCCAACTTATAATCCTTACATACTTTCCAACTATTGCATCCTTCAATATAAGAAGTGGAAAAACAGAACACCATAAGACATATATAGTAGGCCCTGATCAGTATAAGGAAAAGTGGGAATTATCCCTGATACATTATAGCCAGTCTCCACAATAGATGTCATGCCCAAGTAGTTCTTTTTTGTTAATCTTAAAATGGCAACAAAAAAAAATGAACAAACAACATATGTAAAACTTAAACTGTCCCCCAAACACTACAAAAGATGGTTTGGGCCATACATTGGCCTTTGAAAAAACAAAACAAATATGTCAAGAAAAAGTCAAATCAGATTTATTTATATAGCACTTTTCAGCAACAAAGCGGTTCAAAGTGCTTTACATCATAAAAACACAAAACTACAAAGTCATAAAACACAGATTAGAAAAATAACAATAAAAAACAGGCTGGAGATAGCTAATTCTGGAGATAACTAATTTTGGGCCCAGCTAATTCAGCTAAAGTTTCAGCTAATTCAACTAAAGTCATAAAAATAACATAAAAATACACAGAATAATTCTGGGCCCAAGTTTCAGCATAGTCAACTATGCTAATGCTGATTCAGTTATAGTTTTCGCTAATTCAACTATGCTATCGCTAATTCAGCTATAATTTCAGCGACATAAAATATCAATGTTACTAGTTATGGTCTGTGGGGTGCCCCCCCTTTCCCGTCGAAGACATTTCCATTTACCTAGCAACAGACCATTTCAGCTCAACACTCACCCGCGTTTTTAAATTGTCCACCTTTTCAGTAATCTTCGTCAGTCCACAACATAGATGATCTCTTGTATCCATCACTTATCAGTGCAATGCATTTCGATGAAGCGCTCTGCCTCTCTAGCTTTTGTGAAGCGATGCATCTTGCTTTTCTATGTAAACCTCAGTACTGCAGGGAAGGCCAGTGTGTACCTCATGTTGCAATGTTTTAGTGTTCTTTTTGCTGTCAGAAAGGTCTTCCTCTTCTCCGCTACATTTTTCATCACATCAGGGAATATCGCTTACTTGTGGCCTTCACATGTAATCCTCCACTTCTCCGCTTTTGCTCTCAGTATCTTCTCTTTTGCTGATTGCCTTAAAAACTGAATCAATACGGGTCTAGGTGGCTGGTCATTATTCGGTATGGGGGCTAGCACTTGATGTAGTCGCTCTATCTCAAACCCTGCTTCTGGATGAATCCCCAGCCCTTTCCTCAGCACTTTTTTTACACATGTCGCCAACGTACCATTAGTCCCGTATAATTCTTTAAGCCCTACCAGTCTGATGATATTTCTTTTGCTGTGGTTTTCAAGCACTTCAACATGGTTCCATAACTTTTCCATTCTTTCCTCATTCACAGTGGAGCTTGTCATGAGAGACCCTCTGTTGTGTCTTCCAGCCGGGTAACGTGTGCCCCTGCTTCTTCCATTCGTGCCTGCAGCCTGTTCACCGTGTCTTTTAAATCAGTGGTGATTTCTTTAATATCCACGATGTCTGCTGCCACTCCCATCAAAGTCCCACTCATTTTAGTAACATCCGCATAAACTTGCTCGAGGCTTATCCTCTGTTCTCAGCATTTGTCGGGGCTCTCCTCATTAGGTTTAGCATTAGCAGTTAGCGTGTTCCGGGTAGCCATGCGGTTAGCGTCTTTAAAATGTTTCGATGTAGTTGCCATAATTGTGTGGAGAGAGAAAAAAGCACTTCACTCAAAAAGGTCACAACTATTTTGCGAATAGAATAAAGTTATGTCTAACCCCAAAATGGTGTATAAATACCAAATAAATCTCAAATTAGTGGCAGGTGAGTAGAGCTCTTCTATGGTGCTGCCATCTTGCTCAGCATACCTACGTGACTCCCCTGCTGTTGGACTTTTGACAGAAACTTCATGCTGTTTTCTCCTTTTCGCCAACAGAGTTTCAGTAATGCAGAACTTGTGGATGAAGAGCCCCTGCTGTTGGACAGGAGCTTTTCTACGCCACAGTGGAGGTGTTATGCCAAGTACATCAGCTCCCAGCAGATGCTTCTCACCTTCCTTCCTGCTACCTTTGCAGGTACACCTGCAGATTGTTATCATCCGCTGCTGAAGAGTGAAGGCAGAATGCTTTTGCTCTGGCATAAGAGTGATATGTATTCTTTCAAGGAATGTTATTACTTTAATATTTTTGTTGTGTAAAAACACCTTCTCTCAGTGGAAAACAAGATGTGGAAGTTGCATTTATTTTGCAGATGTTGTGATGCTGATGGCGTCAGCAGATGAGACTGAGCCTCGGAGTCCTGTCAGCACCCAGGAGGATGACACTTTGACTCCCAGCAACAAGTCTCAGGCAGACTCCCTGTCAGGCTCCACAAGTGGTCCAGACAGGTCTGAGTCTGGACACAGTTCAGCCTGTAAACTGCACAGGATATCCGGGGGTGGGCACAAGTCCCCTTCCCTCTCACGAGCCTCTGAAAACCACACTGAACCTATTGAGTCCCTGTGTTTGGACCCAGTCATTTTGGACAGGAGACTGTTTGAGAAAGAAGCTGGGACACCGAGTTCAGGTTGGTTTAAAGTCCAAAACAGGCCAAGTATCTAAGAGAAACCGTGTCAAACACAACATGAAGGCCTGATGATCTGATGAACGTTTCTCATGTTTTCTCTGTTCTAGGTCTGGGAGATAAAGAAGGAGTCCAGTTCTCTGAACCACAGAAGTCTGATTTTCACATCAGCTTCAGCCGGCAGGTTTCACAGCACAGCACCGGCACCAGCAGCTGTTTGAGGTGTCCAGTTTATGTTTACAACTGCTCATTGGAGCACCTGAAGGAGCAGCTGGTTCATTCCAACTCAATCCGCCAGTCCAGGGACATCTTCTTCAGGTGAGGAGCCCACCTTCTTTAGGTTCGGAACTTCTTCAGTTGAGGTGCTTCTTTAGGTTAAGAGCTCATCTTCAAAAGGGGTGGGGGTTAACATCTATTTTAGAAGCATTCCATTGTGGACTCTGAATCGATTTTCAAATGTCAAAAATGGATTTTGTTAATGTTAAGTCATTTCTGCAAAGTGCAATGCTGTTTGTCCTCGTACAGTTACTGCTTCCTGTACTTGAAACTATGCACTGTATATTGGTAGACCTTTGATTGGAACCCAGGAGTTGAAGCCAGAACAGGACCAACATTCCTAGTTGCGTGGTCACTGTACAACTTTTAAGACTCGCCCCATTCATGTAAATGAGTGTGACTTTGGAAAAAGCAACTGCACCTCAGATATTTTTTTTTCAGGTGTTGACTGTTGCAGTTTTTACCTTGCTGGTGTATGTTCAAATATTCTTTTCTCTAATAAGTTTTACTTTATTTAGTTATTTCATGCTTAAAAGAAAGGTCATGTGACACCATGATTGTATGTGGGGGAATAGGCGGTACTTAAACACATCGCTAGCTCACAGACTCTGGTTCCAAAAGTACAACGTGGCAACTCTTGTAAAATGGGATCTTTTGGCTTCAGTGCCCAACAACAAGACAAAGGAGGGTAGACCTGGGGTCTCATTTATAAAACTGGCGTACGCACAAAACGGGGCCTGAAGTTGCGTACATCACTTTCCACGCAAAGTTTGTGATCTATAAACACAAACTTGACGGGAAAATGTGCGGTCCCTCACACAAATTCTGAGCCATGCGTACCATATACGCTTGTTTTGGAGACAGGGGAAACTGGCAACACAGATTTTGAAGTGGGGAAATGAAGCCACATAATTCTTCTTAGATATTTAATTTCTCTCCATAATCTAAATTAATCTTAGATCGACTTTATCATAAGCTTTCAAAACATCAGTATTATTTATGCTTCCGCTGGTGAGCCGTAAGGGCCTTTCAACTTAAATCTTGAATAAAAGTTCACGCAACATTTCAAAGTTTTCTCCTCATCACATTCCTCTCCCTGGATGATCACCAGGGTGATATGTACCACAGATTAACACACGAGGGGACAGTGGCTCCCCCCTCAGGCGCTGCCTCCTAACCCCCTTTCCAAACCCCCAGAGCGCAGAGGAGGCGCACTGTAATACCTCTCACACTTGTGCGCGCTCTCTCACAATCACTTTTCGGCACGACACCAGCCATCCTTCTTTCAAAAGGTCAGTTCGGGTACGCCCTTACCCCCATCTGTGGCTGACATGCACTGGCGGTGGCCAGTTAGTCGCTTTTTTGCCTCCACCCTAAAATCTGACCACTTTTTCTTCACCTCGGCCATGGTCCTCTCTGTCCCACTCACTAAATTAACAGTGGTAACAACATGTTGCCGCTCACAACGCTTCCTTTTATTTGTAACGCCACTACTGTGGCTCCAAAAAATGATATTTTTTCTGTTCTCCATCTCACTCACCAACACATCGATTTCTGCCTCAGTGAAATTTTGTTTCTTTGCTCTTTTCTCTGTGGTTGTCATTGGTAACCATGAACTAACATTGATCAGCTGGCTCATTTAAATACACCTTCACATTCATGAGGTGCTTTGCATTGACCATTTATGGTTGAATGTGGGCGTGTGGAGGGCAGAACCTGAGGCGGGATCTTGTGAGCAAACTTTCAGGTACAGGTGTGATTTATAAAAGAAAATTGCTTGTTGGTGTGTGTGAATATGGTTTTATAAATCTGAAATGTTTTTGGCGTATGCCCTTTTTGCCTTTTTGGCGTACGCACACTTTTAGTATGAGTCCTATGCAATGTTTTATAAATGAGACCCCTGGTCTATTAATATATTTATGGCTGAAACATATTGCTGTGTGTTTTTATCCTTTTTAATCTTTTCTTCACTGAACCCTGAAGAATATACAATTGTAAATAATAGCCAAACTTATCATACCATGACTGTCTTTCAAGTCATTAATTTGTAGATAATTTTGTGATAAACACAATGTTTTCAGTGTTATATTAGCCTTTATGCTAATTGTTGGTAGGCAGCCTGTGATTAATAGGGTTTTTATGTTATTGTGCACTTTTCATTAGACATAAAAATATTTAGATCAGTGTTGATTTATGTAAAATAATTCATAGTAGATTATCACATATTCACAAACCTGATAATTGTAGATATTTGAAATGCATCAGTGAATGTTTTATAATCACATTGCAGCCCTTTAAATTGTTATTGAATGATTCCTACCCCTAACCTTCAGACAAGAAGCCAATAGTCCATATAATGAAAAACTTTTCTTTTCCCTGTTTAAAGAAGGTAAACTGCTCTGTTGTTTCAGATAGATTCTAATGTTTTTTTTACTGTGAGGCTGTTCAGATTTGTGATTTGTAATCTGTCTCAAGTAATCTGACTGACAGTGTTCACACTTGGCAGGTAATATGTACCGAAATATTTTTGTAATGTTGTGGAATTTTCTTTAAAAGAGGACACCGGAGAGTTTTGTCTTAGGATATTTATTAAAGGAAGACAGCAGAGTGAAATCTGAATAACCAACAGGCAGTCTCCCCTTTATACAGTCAGGAGGGGTCAGGGGGGGAACAGATAGCTGACCACCACAAAGGAAGTAATAAAAAACATGAGGTAACACCAGGTTCCCTGGTTCCTGCTCTCCAGGGTTCTATAGAGATAAGATGAAAGACATT
>JAOXNZ010000074.1:1945342-1962485 GCA_028566095.1 Kryptolebias brasiliensis
TCAAGACAATGTCCTGAAGGTCTTTGCTAATTTTGTAAAAAAAAAACTAATTAGCTATTTTTGTGTAAACACTTTTTTTAGCAAAAAGATTTTCGGGCAGAAATTGGTGTGGCCTATACCGTATGATTCAGTACAGTTGTGGAAATGAGGTTTTAATTGTACAACTTCTGGTTTAGAATTACTGGACAAAATGCAAAAACCTCACTGATAGTGCCCCCTATAGCTGGATGTATTTGAGTATTTTTGTGAGTCACATATGCAAGCCCTAGTTACCATCATGTAAATATAATCCCAAAACTCCTTGTGGTTTAGGCTGCAGTATGACTTATTTAAGTAATAAAAATAAGGTTAATAATAAAAACAGAACAGTTTATATAGGGTTCCATGCTATGCTGGAAACATTAAAATACTGCTGTTCCTTTGCCTCCATTGGCTTGGACCCCTAAAAAAAAGTACAATACTTACATCAAAACATACTGAAGAAAAAGAACAGATTTTAAAAACGGAATTAAACTTAATTTGTTTCTTTACACTTCTGGCAGCATCATTGCATCTGAGGGAGGTTTCAGAGCAGGTATCCTTGATGACCGATATAAAACCTCATGTTAGAGACTAAGCTGAGCTTGAAATGAGTGGTCTTAAAACACAGGTAAATTGTATCAGTGGAACACGTCTTTATGGTGATGTTCTATGATCTTCAGGTGTGTACCAAAGCCTGCAGCAGTCCTACAGCATCAGCCACCAGGATGTCCTGATGGCAATGGACTACTGTGAAGAGTCGCTGCAGGAAATTGACATCACCACCTTCCTGCAGACCCTCTGTGGACACATCAGGGCTTTTAGGGAGAGCGCGAAAGCTCCAAGGTCAGGAGAAAGTGCCAGTCCTTTATGGAGCCCTGCAACCTTTGTCATTGGAGAAGCAGAGGGTGGGCGAGCAGATACCAAGGCAGTCACAGCTTCCTTATGCAGGTAAGATCCACCAATGAAATGACAGGAACAGCCAACATAATTGAAATAATTGTTTTTATTGCATAGAAGAATAAATAGAATATTGTTTGCAGAGTTGCTAATGTTGGGAAAGAAACAGCATATTGTGGCAATCTTCAATGGCCAGATAGCAATACTCTCGACATGGCATGCAACAGTGGGGAAAGTACATAATCTGTTCCTTAGGTTTTATGACTGAGAACATAATAAAAGGATCATCTGATCTTTACTGTCAGTGCAAATAAAGCAGTTTTTTTGATTGATTAGTCTCAGCCCAAGTCACTTTGCACTACCCCATCTAGGTTGTACACGGTCTCTATATAACTGAGTGCTGCCTCAGTGTGGGCAAGTTGTCATAGAGCAGCCACCCGAAACTTACCACTAAGGTGTAAATAAGTGAAATAAAGTCACAAAACACTCAACATTCTCTACCATGGTTTCCAAAAATGCTGTGGCTGAGTTGTGGCCACCTTTTGCCGGTTATAGCCTGTAAATCGAGTCTATTTCGTCTAGCTTCTTTTGAACTGAGTCGTCAGCCAACAAGCACGGAAATGTTTGCACTCCCTCATAGTACCACGGTTTTGGTTTACGTGTTGCCATTTTAATGAATAAATTATATATATAAAAACAAACAAACAAATGCTGCAGTTGCAAGGTTTTAAAAATGGAAGAATTCTTGTGAAGGAGAAGCTCTCATGATTGACAACACTCTCTAGCCAATCAATGGCCTGCAGTCTGCTGATGTCAAATCTTCAGCTCAACTTGGCTCGCTTGGAACGCAGGCTGGAGAGGTTCTAAGCAGTGAGCTGAAAGTTGGCAGGACCAACCCAATTGAAAGACTACAAAGACTGCGCTGGGTTGACCTGAGTAGGGCCGGTCATATGTTTTGGTGACATGTCTTTCCTCTTGTTGTACAAAAGGTAAGAATTCATGTCATTTCAGTGTCTCAGAAGGGTCTCTGGTTTCATTCAGAGGTTTGACCATGGATGATGCGGTTGTTTAAATAGTTGTTGATTAGTGGCTGTCTTCTTAAAGTGGATCCTTATCTGTCTGGCACTAATTGTTCACAGAAAATTTATTCACTTTGAGATTCAATTAGCCTTCCTTGAGCAAGTGAGGAAGTAATTTGTCCTTTTTTTCTCTTGTTTTTCCAGCTCATGGGATTTTAGCTTGATATGAAATTATTAAATTCACAAGCTGGGTTTTTTGTCTCACTACTACATCACATTAAACTATAATGATGTTAATGATCTAAGGTCATGACAGGACAATTAGACAACAAGTATGGCCTCTGTGGAAGGGTTTCAGGAGAAAGCTTCTTCTTCTTCTTAGATTGTTTGGTTTTTGCCAAATATGGTACGGGGTAAACACCTATACTTTGGTCTTATTGTTCAAGAAGTCTTATTGTTCATTCAGTTGAAAATTTAAAAAAGCTATCAGCTCAAACATGGGTGTCTGATTATGACAAAAAATGGGGTAGCAAAATCAGGAAAAAAACAATCGCAATACCACATCGAAGAGTAATGGTCTACCAAACTATTAGATGGAGTGATGGAAACTGCAGTGAGCTTTCACTGGGGGGGATCAGAGTTTGGATCCTGGGTAGTTTTTTTTTATTTTCTTCAATTAGCAAATCGTGGCTAAATCCTGCTATAAAACCAGAAGTACGCATTTATAAAACTTTCACTTTTAGGCCATATTTAGTCCAGTATTAAAATTTTAATATTCAAAATGCTTCCTCTTGGTATCACCCACCTGCTTATGAGCTCTGAGATGAGAACAGCATAAAAGATTTTGATCCCTACTTTTTATAAACTCCCGAATATGTTGTTCTCCTAAATGGCCTAGTATCATTCAGTTTTCACTCTATTCTGTCTGATTCATAGTTAGAAAAAGAGTTTTAACACTTATTAAAACAACCTGGTTTTCTCTTCTCCACAGCTGAATGCTGTCTGTCTGAATAGTGAGACAGCAGCTACCTGTGTGGGAGAATTGGACTAAACCAATCATTTTTAACTTTTTAGTTTGTAACTAAGAAAGTAAAATTAGAACCTATAAACACTACATGTATTTTTTATTTTAATACTGGGAGTATTACATGATTACATGATTTTAAGTGGGGGAGCAAAAACACAGGTTTGCTCCTCCACTTTAAAAAATTGGGGAGCAGCTGCTCCACCTGCTGCAGTGAGGAGTTGCCCATAAGCGCAAATACCTTATACAAATTGTCGTTACGGTGGTGGTGGGGTGATAGTTTAAGCTCCTTGCAGTCATTGAGTCGGCCATGAACTCCTCTGTAGACCAAAGGACTTTAGAGTCAAATGTGAGGCAATCTGTCTGACAACTGAAGTTTAGACCAAAGTGGGTCATGATTAGGGGAGGAATCTTTGTTTCTTTTCTTGTCAGCATAGATGCTAACATTGAAAAGACCATAAAAAAGCTAAAAGGATTAGCATCATGTTTATCACTGAAATGTATCCACCAATCAAACTTTTCAAATCATTTCTAAAGACAGGACAAACAGGAGAACCTTTAATTATGAATTTAATCTGTCCAAACAGGGATTTGTATGTTGAAAATTTGTATTTTGAACACTTTTCCCTTAAAAAAACAAAACTTTAACTTTAAAAATGTATTTCATTGCCACACCTCTCCCTGTAATGACGAAACAAAGTGGGGAGTACCAGAGACACATTGTAGTAGTGGCTGCGGAGGAGTGGGCAATTTGTGAGCAGAGTAAAATTTGTAATTTGGAGGACCAAACACAATTTGTATTCAGAGAAATTTGGAAGTGTTTGTAGACTCCACTGTATCTTCCTCATGGTTAAAAAAATAAAAAGATGTAAAAACTCATGGCTTTACTACAACATATTACAGCTACAGGAAGCTACTGCAACTGTACTAGGATAAACAGCATCACGGCTCGCAGCAACAACTGATGACTCTTTTCAAGTGGCAACACAGGTTCACATAAACAAAATCCATTGACATTTGAAAGTCAATTTAGAATCATCCAATGACTGTGATACGATGCATCTAAAAATAGATTACGACCTCCACCGCTACTCATGATGCAACAGGACAATGATCCTAAGCACAGCAGCTAATCTACAACAGAATGACTGACTGAAAAAGAAAAGAACCTCGGTGGGGCAATGGCCCAGTCAAAGTCCAGAACCTCAACCTGACTGAACTGCTGTGGTGGGACCTTCAGAGAGCTGAGCAGAAACTTGGTGTTTAAAGTTTCTCCCAAAGGATGTCATAGACTGAAAAAGTAAAAGAAAATTATTACTGAGACTTACTGCTACTAAAAGCGGTTTTATAAAATACTAAATTACTGGGTGGAGTTAAAAAAAAAAATTCTGCTTTTTATGTTTTTGCTTAGTTTTTGTTAAATAAAGAGATGGCATAAAATGTTATTTGTTGTGTTGATTTAAATCATTACAGACCTGATCTGTACCAGGTGATATTTTATGTCTGTGTTCATATAGACACTGCCCGGCCAAAAAAGGGTCACCACATGGATTTAAGTAAGCAAATGGGTAAGAGCCTCCCATTGGATAATTACTGCATGGGTTTACCTGGCAACAAGTTATTTAACCCTAACAGATGCAGTGAGTAGCTTTCTCATTTGTTAAACAACCATGTCGAAAGACACGTCTTGTGGTTGTGGAAAAGATGTTAATCTGTTTCAGAAGGGTCAAGTTATTGGCATGCCTCAAGCAGAGAAAACCTGTAAGGAGATTGCTGAAACTACTAAAATTTGGTTAAGAACTGTCCAATTCATTATTAAAACCTTGGGATCTTTGGGATGTGCTGGAGAAGACTTTATGCAGTGGTCCAAATCTCCTGTCATTAATACAAGATCTTGGCGAAAAATTACTGCAACTCTGGACAGAAATAAATGTTGTGACATCGCAGAAGCTTGTGGAAACAATGCCACAATAAATGTGTGCCATAATCAAAGCTAAAGGTGGTCCCACAAAATATTAGAGTGTGCGACCTTGTTTTTGGCTAGGTAGTTTATGTATTTTTGATGCTGCTGTGTTAAGTTGTGCATTATGACTCATTATGACTGGTCATTTTACTGAGTAATAATAGAAAGTGTCCTGCAGATGGTGCTGTTGAACATGGTAAAGCTGAGACTGAATGATTAGTCCTCCACCATCAGCTGACACCACACACACACTACTCTTCTATTTTGTAAAATGTACACTGTAATATCACCATTCACTGCCATCAGAATTACTACAGTGTTGATTGAGCCTCTTTTACAGTAATACACTTTATCAGCCTGCTGATCGTCACCACATGTTTACAGTCTTTTTGCTGACTCAGAATTTTGATTTGCTTTTCTGTTTTATTAATTTTGTAACAATAAAATGAATCTTTGAGCTGAGCTCTCACAGAGTGAAGCAGCCGACAGGATTATTAATTTGTGGTGTTTCTAGCAGTATTGAACTTGAAGAATCCTGTGAAGCTGAATCTGGAGCGAGGCTCTCTGCTCCCACATCTCCATCAGACCTGAATGAGTCTAAGACCGCAGAGTTTCTTCTGAGCCTTCTGCAGATGCAGTCCCAGTGTGAGGTGTATCCAGATCTGCACAGAATCATTCAGGTAATGTCTTATGCTAGAAATTTTAATTCACTTTAAGTCATAGAGCCCTTTCAGACATGTAGAACTTATGTTTACTTGGATGTTTCCTCACTGAGTTCTGTCTTGTAAACTTTGACCATCCAGTCTGTTCAGACCAGTAACACACTACTGGAAAAGTCCTGAGTGCTGTGTTGAAACTTCTGACAAGTCTGACACATCATATTAGGAAAACAAAATCACTTCAGGTCCTGTCATAGCTTTATTTTATATTTTTTGTCTGAGCAACAGGGAAGAGAGAAAAAGGAATTATTCAGTGCTTGATCTGCTTTATCATGTAGCATCCTTTGCTTTTGCTCACCATAGTTTAGTTTAGGTCAGTACCTTTAACTCTAAAACTTATTGTCAAAATACACTGTTTGGTTAAAACTGGAGCATCATTCACCATGTACCCACACTTTTGCAGCTTTAGTTACAGTGTACCCAGACCTTTGCAGATTTGGTTACCACATACCCGACATTTGGGGCATTTTTCACAAGGTACCCAATCTTTTGCAGCTTTGGTTTGGTTAATTCAATATTTGCAAAAAAACAATAAACTTTAACTTTATTGTTTTTTGCAAATATTTACTAATTTTGAATTTGATGCCTGCAACACATTCCGAAAAAGCTGGGACTCGGGCAACAAAAGACTGGGAAAGTTGAGGAATGCTCAAAAAACATCTGTTTGGAGCATTCCACAGGTGAACAGGTTAACTGGAAACAGGTGAGTGTCATGATTGGGTATAAGGGGAGCATCCCCAAAAGGCTCAGTCGTTCACAAGCAAGGATAGGGGAAGGTTCACCACTTTGTGAACAACTGCGTGAGTAAATAGTCCAACAGTTTAAGAACAACATTTCTCAACGTGCAATTGCAAGGAATTTATGGATTTTATAATCTACAGTCCATAATATCATCAAAAGATTCAGAGAATCTGTACAAATCTCTGCAAGTAAGCGACAAGGCCAAAAACCGACATTGAATGGCCCTGACCTTCGACCCCTCAGGCGGCACTGCATTAAAAACCAACATCATTCTGTAATGGATATTACTGCATGGGCTAAGGAAAACTTCAGAAAAACACTGTCAGTGAACACAGTTCATCACTACATCTACAAGTGCAAGTTAAAATTCTACCATGCAACGCAAAAGCCATATATCAACACCCAGAAACGCCGCCAGCTTCTCTGGGTGCGAGCTCATCTGAGATGGACTGACGCAAAGTGGAAAAGTGTCCTGTGGTCTGATGAGTCCACATTTCAATTTGTTTTTGGAACTCATGGACGTTGTGTCTTCCAGGCCAAAGAGAAAAAGTACTGTCCAGATTATTATCAGCGCAAAGTTCAAAAGCCAGCATCTCTGATGGTATGGGGGTGTGTTGGTGCCCATGGCATTGGTAACTTGCTCATCTGTGAAGGCACCATTAATGCTGAAAGGTACATACGGGTTTTGGAGCAACATATGCTGCTATCCAAGCAACGTCTTTTTCAGGGATGTCCCGATTTTTTTCAGCAAGACAATGCCAAGCTACATTCTGCACGTGTTACAACAGCGTGGCTTCATAGTAAGTGTGCGGGTACTAGAGTAGCCTGCCTGCAGTCCAGACCTGTGTCCCATTGAAAATGTGTGGTGCATTTTCAACTGAAGTTGTGCATCAAGCAAAAATGCCTGAAATCCTTCAATCTTTCCTGAATGTGTTTCAACCTCATCTCTCTGTTGCAACGCGATACACCTGCAGTGTCCCACACCGGTTGTGTCATACCTTACTCTGTTGGCTTTGTCGCAGGGGTCTGGGTTTCCACAGCAATCACTCCTCTTTCTTTCAGGTCTACGGTAGCATCCTGTGTGTCTCTGTAGATTACTGGGCTGGTGCTAAGATGGACACGGAGCCGCGCTGGGTAAAGTGTCTGAAAAGTAATGTCTTTTTTCTCACTTTGGCACTTCTAACTGAGGCATAAGCTTTCCTCTTTGCCAGTATGTCACTCGTGGAATCCTGTTAGAAGAAAACGCGTCTCCCATTATACTGAATGTCCTTTTTGTTCTAGGCGGACCAAAGCACAAGCTTTTTAGTCTTGAACTCAAGAGAACAGATTACTACCGATCTAGGCCTGGTGCCTTGTGGAGGCTTAGGACCAAGCGAGCGATGGCATCGCTCGTCCCATAGCTCTCGATGGAGAGCTATGGGATGAGTCAGTTCAGTTTATATGAAACCTTCAATGAAGTTCATGATGCTATCATCTTCTGCTCTCTCCAATATGCCATGAATGCGGATATTATTTTGCCTTGAACGTGCCTCCAAATCTGTAAGCTGTGTTTTTTGGATGCGCTCCTGTAGTTCAAATGTGTGGAAAAGTTCTTCTTTTACCTTAGCGCTGAATTCCTCCATTTCTGACACACATTTGGTTTCTTAAATCTTGTTACCCATATTTTTTAAGTCAGTCTTAATAACACTGAGTGTCTGATTCATCTCCTATCTGATGTCTGAAAGTTCTTTCTTAATTTGTCCTGTTTCTTCGCTAAGTTATTTTCTCACATCAGTGCACACCTCCTTTATTTTGGCGATGATGCTAGCTTTCATAGCCTCCAAGCTAAATTGGTGGGTTTGCTTGCTAGCACCCGCAATGCAATCTTCGCATAAAACATTCTCTTCATGGTTCGCCTGTGTTTTTCCTCTCGTTTTCCTCATTATTTTCCCACTTTATACTATTTTTACAGCTTTTGAATGACTATGTAAAAGTTAAATTGTAAGAGGGAGTCGGACTGGGAGATGATGATTTATTCTGCCACTTGTCTCTCCACCATACCAAGGTCTGTCATTGTATTCTTATAAAACAAAACAAAAATCAATAAATCCCTAAACATAATTGAAATGTCTACATTTTATTAACACAACTCTGAACAAAACCATTTACATGTTATTTAGTCATTATTTTGGCATCTTTCTCCGCTTCTTTTCTGTTGTGGCCTCATTGTTCCTACCAGAACAATGAGGCTATACCAAGCACTATGGGACTATGTCTTCTTACAGAACTATGTTTCTTTTTTGTTCTTGTAACTCTTAGGGCTGTAAACTCACTTTCATGCTTGGGAGAGTCTCAAAATGAAGTTGTATGAATTTTGTGCATCCTGGTACGGGAGGAAACGCATCACCAAAACGCTTTTGCAAATGAGCAACATCTGCTCTCTGGGAGAGTGAGAAATGGCTGCCACAAAGGAGCATAGTGGGATTGGTGAAATTTGAAATCAGGGCACCGCCTCTCTCCATGCTTTAAGGAGAGCTGGTAAATTTGTGTTGCCACGCCCCTGTCAGAATGCACAACTTCATAATCCATACATCCCACCTGCCGTGTGACCACAAAGGATCCCTGGCACTTGGCAAGCAATTTATAGCTGGAAGAAGGAATTCAAGCACCTTGTCTATTGGTGAAAATCGTCTCAGCTGCACCTCTCTGTTATTACAGCAGTTGTTGATGCTGTTGGGCCTGGAGCAAATTCACATTCCACATGTTATTTACCTATCCAACCTCGTGTTAATGGAATAAATGAATGTTACTTATTTGTCTGACCTCGTGTGACTGGTAGAAATGGATGTTACCTGTCTGACCTTGTGTAAATAGTAGAAATTGATGTTTTTTACCTGTCTGACCTTGTTTGTGTGGTATTGATTTTGTGTGCCCCGTTGCTCCATCTGTCAAGTTCATGACTAAATGAAGATGTGAGCAACAGAAATCCAACACAATCTGTTGTTATTCATGAACTGTATCTACTGTCTGTAAAGGGATTTACATTGTTAGTTGTTTTGGAACTTTATAATTAAATTAAAAAAAATAAAAAATCAAGCTAGTTTCATTTAACTTTGCAAATGATCACTTTACAGGACAAATTTATGGAGATCCTGTCTCAATATTTTAAAAGTGTGCCCTCCAATCCGCACTACTACTTCTATTGTCCCCCATCAATAAAGAAAGATGTGAGTATCATTTACATTTGTACATATTTTATTTACTATATTATATACAATGGTTATGTTTTTTAAATATTTAAATTTTTGAAACAAGTCTTTTGTGTATAATCTCAGTAAGTGAGGACACTCAGCAGTTAAATCTCCAACCTTTGCTGAATAATTAGAAACCAAACGTAATTGTAGAAACAGTGTCTATACCATGTAAAGAGAAGCACCTGCTTCAGATCCCAGTGGATAAATTTTTGCTTTGTGCATTCTCAGGTGGACTCAGAAGATGGAGAGACGGAGAGGAGACCCAGTGAAGAGCTGCTTTCAGAGGCTGAGCCTGCAGCTGAAGACGGTCAGCATCCTGTAGTCAGGGTTCTGTCCTAACCAGTTACATACATGTTCACGTGTTGTTATGAACGTCTGCCGCTGGAAGGCAAAGGCTGATGATGATGTTTTTGCTCATGTCTGTATGTATGTCATTCACAACACATACTTTGTGTGACATCTCAGGATATGGCATGAGATCCTACTAACATATTCAAAGTTTGACCAAAACAGCTTAACTCATTCATTTGTCAACATAAGATGATCTTAGTCTAAAACTCTGGCATAAAGGACAATAAAAGGCGAAGGACAATATGAATTACTTCAAGGAATGCTAGGTCTTAAATTGTAAGGATGGTTTTGATGTTTACATGGATTGCAGGACGCAGTTACAGGTTTGAACCTTAAATCAAAGAGAGGGAAGAATGAGCTTCACTGGACCTGTAGGAGAAGAAATGACCTGAGGAGCAAACAATTAAAGATAACTGTTTTTGTCCCTAAAGACATTTCTTTAACCTCGACTAAAAGTGTCACAAGGTCAAAGAAAGAACTCATATTCATCTACACCAGGTGTCTACAGCCTGCAGCTCTTGACAAATTTTATTTGGTCTGAGAACGGCAGAACTGTTTTTTTTTTATTATTATAAATGTTGTAGACCCCTAATCTGCACAAACCTAAGAAAAATTAGATTTTACCACCTTACAATCTTTGCAGCTGCAACATTCAGAGCTGCATGCCTTGGTTTAGGGCTTGGCATGAGCTTTAGCAAAATTGTTTTTATCAAGAAAAAAATACATGATGATTAAGTAGCATCTGTATGTTATATGTGAGAAATTATGCCTTTTTAATTCATTATGAACAGGTACATATTTGAAAATAATGGTGTGGCTCTGATGATATCTGCTGTGGTGTGGCCCTGATGTAGCATATCATGATTCTCACTGATGTGTGTGCGCACAAAGCAGTGTAGCTTTCAGAAGTTGAGATGATAATGGTTTGTTTTTCTTCTTGTTCAGAGAACATGTCAAGCTGCTGCATCATGTCAGAGAGTGACACAGACCTGGTGGTGGAATATGAAGAGCATCCAGACTCCAGCTGCCATGCAAAGGGTGAAGACTGCTCCCTGACAGACTCCAACACTGTCAACCAGGACCAGGACTCCTTCAGTATCTTGGATGGAGACTCCCTGCTGGAGCCTGAAGTGCCTCAGCTGGACATGCCCCCCCTGTTTGTTCATGTCACCTGTTCTGTCAACATGAAAAGCAGCCATGGTTCCATGCCCATCCAAACACTTCCTACATGTCTGGGTAAGTACAGGAGTTTGTTCCTCTAAAATAGACATAAGACATAAGATTTTTTATTTGTCATTATGTTTCTAGAACATAACAAAATTGCAGTGTTACCCTATGTTGCAGAAGTCTCAATCAGTCCTTAAGGTGCAGTGAATGGGTGTGAGTGTGTCTGCAGGGGGACAGAGGGGATGGAAGGAGGACAGATGGGTTTCCCAGCTCTTGGGAAGAAGCTGTTCCTTAGCCGTGTGGTTGTGGTCTTTATGTACCTGTACCGTTTCCCAGACGGCAGCAGTACAAACAGTTTGTGTCCTGGATGGGTGGGATCAGCAGCAATACGACTGGTCTTCCTTTGCAGTCTGCCAGCGTATATTCAGTCCAGGTTTGGTAACTGACCTCCCACAATCCACTGGGCAGTTTTCACCACCCGGTCCAAGTCATTTTTGTCCTGGACTGTGCAGTTGCCGTACCACACAGTTATACTGAGGCAGAGGATGCTCTCAATCACGGCTCTATAGAAATTTTTGAGCAACAGAGAGGGGAATCCAGCCCTCTTCAGTTTCCTGAGGAAGAAGAGTCTTTGTTGGGCTTCCCTCATCAGAAAAGAGGTGTTCAGCGACCAGGACAGGTCCGAGGTGATGTGGATACCCAGGAATTTGATGTTGTCCACGCACTCCACCACCTCCCCTTGAATGATAAAAGGTGTGTGCTCTGTCCTCCTGGACCTCCTGTAGTCCACAATGACCTCCTTGGTCTTACTGGTGTTGAGCACCAGGTTGTTCAATGAACACCACTGGGACAGGTGCTAGATCTCCTCTCTGTAGAGGGTCTCATCATTGTTTGTGATCAGACCCACTACGGTGGTATCATCTGCAAACTTTAGAAAACTGTTAGAGGAGTGGATGGCTGCACAATCGTGGGTGAACAGTGTGAAGAGAACCGGACTAAGCACACAACCCTGTGGTGTGCCTGTATTGAGGACCAGGGTGGCTGATGTTCGGTTCCCTATTCACACCACCTGAGGTCGGTTGGTGAGAAAGTCCCTGATCCAAAGGCACGTTGGTGTTGAAAGTCCCAGGTTGTGGAGCTTCACTATCAGCTTCTCCAGGATGATGGTATTAAATGCTGGACTGAAGTCGACAAATAGCCTCCTACATAAGTGTCAGGATGCTGCAGGTGTGTCAAGGCTGTGTGTAGTGCAATGGAGACAGCATCCTCTGTGGACCGGTTCCTCCTATAGACAAACTGGTGACTGTCCAGACCAGCAGGAAGGCTATCCTTGATGGGTTTTAGGATGATCCTCTCAAAGCATTTCATGATTCCTGGGGTTAGTGTGACTGGGCGGTAATCATTTAAGCCAGTTACAGCAGATTTTTTTTGTACAGGCACGATGATGAAGGATTTAAGGCAGACAAGGACAGTGGAAAACTGCAGGGACAGATTGAAAATGTCTAAAAAGACGCCTGCCAACTGGTCAGCACATGACCTCAGAGTCCTTCCCAACACCTTGTCCGGTCCTGCGGCTTTGTTGGGGTTAATCTTCTTCAGAGAAGAAGTCACCTGGTTAAGCTGCCTGCAAGACTAGGGGCTGATGTTGCTCCTCTAGTTGGACGGGTGCATTGCTTCCTCTGCCACTAGGGGTGTCAAATCTAGAGAAAAAAAAGTTCAATGTTTCAGGAAAAGAGGGATCCCCGCTGATCTGCTGCCTGGTGCTCTTGTAGTCTGCCATAGTCTTGAGTCCTCTCCACATGTTCCGTGGGTCATTGGTATTGAACTGTTCCTCAATGCGTTGCCTGTACCTATGTTTTGCCAGTCGTATTCCTTTTTTCAGATCTCTTCATGCATTACTGTAGGCCAGTCTGTCAGATGACCTGTAGGCAGCATCATGGGCTTTGAGCAGGGACCGCACAGTTCCATCCATCTATGGTTTCTAATTAGGAAAAACCTTGACAGTTTTAGTGGGTAGGACAGCATCAGTGCAGAACTGCACATAAGACAGAACAGCGGATGTATAGCTCTCGAGATCTGAGCCCTCTTTGAAAACCTCCCATTGAGTAAGCTTGAAACAGTCCTGAAGTGATGAGGAGGCCTCCAGTGGTCTTCAATTAAAATTGAGATAGCAAAGGCCCAAAATATTAAATATGTATACAGTGTTTATGATAAATATGATAAATGTTGAGTCTTAGGACAAAACAAGAGTCTGCTAGGGCTGGCTGAAGAATGCCGCACCATCAGACCTTAGAACTAGATCCCCCCAAAAAGCTGAATGCCAATGAAGAGATGCTACGGTGCGTCAAGGTAATGACAGGCAACTTACGAGCTGAAATTATCCCCAAACTTGAGTCAGTAATATCAGTCGGTTAAGAAGGAAGTGGCAGCTCCTCTAAAACTGCTAGAAGAAAAAGCTGCTTGGTAAAGTGGAACTATTTCTGATCTTAAGAGCGTGACTAATGAGCATAGCCACCAGATAACTTCCATGCAATCTAATATGTCAAAGCTCCCTGTGGCTGTAGACAGGCGCACTGTAGGTGGAATAATATTCAACTTCTGGGCCTGCCAGAGTGCTCAGAAGATTACAGAGTTACAGATACAGAGTTCATGGCCAAATTCCTGAGAACTTGTCTGGGCTTGAAGAGAAACCCGGCCTGGACAGAACCCACTGTATGCTACGTGCTAAACCAAAGGAGAATGAGCCGCCATGACCAATGATAATCAGGGGTACAGTTTCAAACCAGGAATACTATTCTACACTGTTCTGGAAAGGCTTTCCCCCTGCTATACAATGGGATAAGGGTGTACATTTTTCTAGACTTGACACTAACTGTGGTCAGATGAAGGGCAGCTTTAATCCCAATGTAGAAGGAGCTCCATGGCTCTGCTGATGTTAAATTCAGTCTCTGGTACTCAAGTACCCTACACATCACCATGTCCAATGGCCAGACCCACAAGTTTGAAGACCCGGATCTAGCTTTTGAGTTTGTCAACAACAAACCTCAGACCAGGAGATAGCCTAACTTCAGGACAGGTTGGAGCTCATTGTATTGGTTGGTGTATCGGTTGGTGTCGCTGCAACTGAGATCTTAACTTCAAACATGTAACAGCAGCTGTGTAGTGGGTTTGTCTGTGGTCACAGTCCTGGGTACTACACTTACTCAGCTAATTATGGTATCAGTGATTTCCATAAAACACGGAGGTACTGATTTAAATTTCTTTTTTTCTTCTTTTTTTTTTAAGTAATTATTTTACTTACTGTTTCATCTTAAAAGGGTATCACTGACTGATGAATGTAATATAATCAAACCTTTTTTGGTTTGTGGCATCTTTTTTTCTGCTTTATAGATTATTTTATGTGTTCATATGAGACATCTTATGAGGTTAGGAGAAACTAAACAGCCTCTCCACAGATGCGTGGCTCAACAAGGATAAGAGACACACTTCTGAGGACCAAAATGTTCATATTTTGAACAGAAAAGACAAATGGTTTTGGGGAGAGTGAAGGAAGCCATTTATGTCAAATGTGAAAAAACAACTTTAAACAGAGGAGGAGGTCTCAGGTTTCAGGTTTCTAAAATTTACAGTGGAGTATTAAGCCTGATACCCAGTCATTTTCCCTCTAATTCACACCATCATGTATGTGTCCAAAACATCTCTCTGTGAGCCAGGCAAACAAGTCTTGCAGTTTAACAGTTACAGCCCAAAATGCACAATTCTTAAGGATAATGCCCTCTATTGGTGGACAGGTGTGAGTATTTTTACATTTTGTTTATGTCACTCCTAGTTACGACCCTGTAAATATTGTTCCAAAACTTCTGGCAGTTTAGGCTGCAGTATGACTTTTGTTTAAAGAATAATAAAAAACACAACATTTTCAACAAGGTATCATGCACATTTAAGAGTCTGTTCAGTCTGGATGAAAACCTCTAGTTTCCTCTCAAGAAAGATTAGGGACCTGGCCGACCCCAAGAGGACCTTAACATGATCACGTCCTCATATCTCCAGTGATATGTGGACATAGGCTGTGACATAGTCTGTTCTGCCAGGGTCCCCTGAATCAGGACCAGAGGTGACCTGTAGTCAGACCCTGTGGCTCCTCACACCACAATGCCAGGAGGAACATCAGTGTTTTTGTTCACAGCATTGACAGGATCGGTCCTGTTCCCTTGGTGCTACCGTACAAGCACACAGTGCTCATGTGTGGTCATGCAGAACTGAGATTCATCTCTGAACATAATACGACACTTTTCATCATGAGTCCATGCCTTCTGATTATAGTACCACTCCAACACAACCTCTGTTGTTAATGGCAGCCAACATATGGGACAGCAAACCTTTAGCTGACACCAGTCATCAAGACATGATGCAGGATGACTTGAAGTGTTGTAAAGAGTCCAATACCTGTGTCTGGATGACAGGAACAGATGTCATGGGGTTCTCTAAATTTTAAGTGCATATTATGATGATCCTCCCTTGATGGGGTCAGTTTTGGACAAACCTTCACAACAGGCATGGGTTGTTTCATGTACCCACTGGTTCCAACTGGTTCCACGGTGACATCTGTATGCTCCACATGCTGGGCCTCAATACGACCATCCAGCCTCATGTAAACACACATTGTGACCCCTATCAAACTCCATCAATGCTGATAAAGTTGTCTGAAGCATCTACAAGTTATCCTCTGTGTCTGCTGATCTTCACTGACTGTTTCACTGTCCGCCTGATGCTTCAGCAACTATCTGATAACACTATCATTCCACTCATGATGCCTCCACTTATACTCTTTGGTTC
This sequence comes from Kryptolebias brasiliensis, assembly GCA_028566095.1. NCBI lineage: Eukaryota > Metazoa > Chordata > Actinopteri > Cyprinodontiformes > Rivulidae > Kryptolebias > Kryptolebias brasiliensis. Next base: position 1,961,314 of record JAOXNZ010000074.1, read on the forward strand.
TTGTGGAGACTTGCCAGCTGTTTGATATTTAAGTCATTTACAGACCCATCACTGCTCTGCATGTGGACCACATTACAACCAAATTGGACCATTCCATAAACTTTTTTGTCTGAGTGGATATTTGTGTTTAAAATCTGTTGCTCTATTTGAAAAATAATGTATACTCTGAATAAAAACTGTAACTTTTTCTTTTTTTAGTGTAGCTGAATGAGGTGTTTGTATTTTAATCTTTGTATTTTACACTCACACAAAAGTTTAAAGGTGGCTGTAAAAACAAAGTGTTTTATTGCAGAGCTCATGTCAGTGCTGTGTTTGCAGGTGAGATCATTTCCTGCCTGGAGAACACTGAGGCTTTGCAGTCTGTGGATCTGAGCGATCTCTCAGTCACGTTGGATGTTTTTGTTCTGACTCTTCCTCTGGAGATTGAAGCCATGGATGATTTCCATCATAACAGGTGACAGAAAGTGTATGTAAAAATCCATGACTCTGCAGCTTTTTTTTTTTTGGATAAAAAGCTGTTATAATAGTGCTTTTATGTGAAATGTATGACTTATATTTGGCATTTTTATTTAAAAACTTTACGGAAACATTATGAGGTATTTCAAAGTTTTTTCTGTTAATATAAATACTTAGGAAAAAAAATCAAATTTATTATCTTTTTGTCTGCATGTTGGATTACAAACATTTCTTATCATGCAAACCTGCATGATTTACTACTGAATACTGTGAAAAGTACACTCTATGGCCTTGTCCATTTGTATTGCTGCTTTTCCAAAACATTCGTGTTTATTGCTTCTATAAATATTCTTTTAAACACAGCTCCGTTTCTACAAATGTTTTCATCCACACGAAAACGTAGAAAATGACCCAAAATTCTGTAGTACTTCTGCCAGGACTGTATGTGGTGCTGTGACACTGCCACGGAAATACACCAGAAACGAGGAAACAAGATGTGGAGCATGAGCATAAAGCTTCCACAGTGGGTAGGAAACATATATATATATACCATTTATTATATAATCTATGGTTCAAACTGTAAACACAACAAGAAGGCTAGGATCATTGGGGTTCAGTATTAGCAGTTTATTTCAAAATTTTATGAAAAAAACAAACTGAACAGTTTGTCTAAAAAATCTGAAAAAAAAAAAAAATTGCAGATGACTCACCCATGG
>JAOXNZ010000074.1:1973721-1985830 GCA_028566095.1 Kryptolebias brasiliensis
AGGACACGCGGGGGCGTGATATCCCATAGTACATGTGTTGTACCTCGTTCCTCTCCTTCAGGGAACAGTAGTTATATCCATAACATTACGTTTATTTCATACATCCATTAATATTTTAACTTTTATGCTCAGTCATGTCCTTATTGTATTAAGTACACACACACACACAGTCTCTTTAATGCAGTCTTAAGCAACGTCTTTTACTTGCACTGGCCTGAGAGTGGGCTTCAGCCTGATCTCAACTCACGTTCCATGACACCCTCCCCTTGAGATCAGTCCCTGCCCGTTCCTTACTCGACATGTAGTTGTCTTCAGCAGCGTGGAGATAAAGAACATCCTCAGAGTCCCTGAACACCACTGCTCTGTGTGGAACAAGTATGACTGTCCTCATCATTCAAACCCCTCCATTCATCTACTACAGCCAAATACTCCACAGTGATCTCATTCTGGTACAAATCTAACTTGGGCGAGGCCACGTTGTGCACTGGGGTACTTCCTCGTGAGTGAATGCAGTTGCAGCATTTAGCACAAGCAGGAATTCACTAGACTGTCTCCAGTGAAATGATCAACAGCATACTTAAGTCTAATAACACTACGAAAACTTGCAGCAAGGTTCGTAGACAAGACACTTTTCCATTAATCTTCATCCTTTTCCATAGCTTGAGTTGTTTGGGTCGGAGTGTGTCATTGGAGTCGTCCGAATCCACATTCTCCTCCTTTCTTTCCAACCTTTCTTCCTCTGATGACAGGTGTCCTTTTTTAGCATATTCCAATGTCTTCAAGGCCCTTCCTGCCCAGAGCCCTGAGGTCGTCCTTCTCATGATAGCCACCCCATAGACAGTGGCCAGTCTGACATAGAGTGGCAAGGTGCTTGGTTCACTGGCCATTTCTCCGGTTTCTGATTTGGTTCAGCCTAGAATTGGTTAGAATAGAATAAAACAGACAGGCACACAGCTTTCTGGGTTGGATTTCTAATTTGATTATAAGTAATAACTATACAATAATTCTCCAGATTGACAAAGATAAATGGGGAAGAACATCTGTTGAATAATTCTAACTGTAAAACTGAAGAAGTGGTGTGTGCATATATATTGACAACCATTACATTCAGAAACCACATAATTAGTTAAATAAGGTTCACCTGTGGCTGATCTAAGTATAGATAGACTTGGAAAATAAACCTTCCATGTTGAAGAAACTGTCTTGCTGTATATCTGCCCTCTGTCTTTAGTTTTCTGTGTTCTGTTCATGTCCGCTCTGTCTGCTCCAAGCTGATGATCTATAATTTATCTTCTAATTTTAGTCTCACAAATAGATTTTTAAATGGAAAATCTGCACTGCTGAACACAGCAGGTCTTGCTGCACACTATTCCTGTCTTTGATAAGATCACATGAAGTCTTGCATTAGTAGTGGCCGTATCAGTGAGCTGAAACCAGCAGAACGTGGCACTTATCAGAGTCCTCCCTTGACACGTCCCATTTAAATATTCAAACTGATGTAAATATGTACGATTCTCCTCTCTGCACAGTCAAAAATTATGTCTCGATGCAGAAACCCCCCCAGAAATTTCATTGAATATGAGTCAGAGATCCTAAATAAGGTAGTGGGGTGTAAAAATGTATTTGGCACACTGTCCTCTGGTATTTGCATCGAGGGCAAAGAGGAGTGATGGTGTGTGTGAAGCTGTTATTGTCAGAGAAGTGCACACCCACAGAAGTAACGAAAAGGTTAAATGGTCAGACATAAAGGTGGAAGTAAGGCAAAGAACTGCTGGAAGGTGGACCTCTGTCCCAGTCTCACATCTCTGGATGACTTCAATAAGTTCCTCTCAAGAATTTTTCTGTATTTTGAACCATCCATCTTTCCTTTACTCTGACCAGTTTCCTACTTACTCCCACTGAGAAGCATCCCACATCATAATGCTGCCATCACCATGCTTCACTGTACAGATGGTGTAGGAGGTGGTAGATTTGCCTCAGACATGGTGTTGTCCTTTATGTTTGGTCTTATTTGACCACAGCACCTTCATGGAGAACATGTAGAAACATATTCTGGGAAAAATTTCCAAGCAGTCCAGCTTTTTTCTTCATTCAATGATGTTTTCCTGTCACACTTCCATGAAGTCCAGCTCTGTGCAGCTTCTAGTGACTTTATGGACCAATCCTCCCATCTCCCAGCTTCATCAGGGTTATCTTTGGCCTCCTGGATGTTTCTCTGATTAATGCCCTCCTTACCTGCTCCGTGAGTTTTGGTGGACAACCCTCTCTTGACAGGTTTGCTGTGGTGACATCATCTTTCCATTTCCTAAAAATGGGTTTAATGAAGCTTTGTGGGATTTTCAGGGTTCTGGAATCATTTTTATAACCCAATCCTCATTTGTGCTTCTCTACAATTTTGTCGTTCGAGTAGTAATACCAACACAGTCACACCTGTGACATGGCGGATGATTGCCCAGTCTATATATCCTGACGTCATCCGAAGAACCTTGCAGGAGAACCTGGCCCAGAGGATGAGGGGTGGCCACATTAACCCTGTAAAATCTGGTGAACGATCTTGGGGAAGCCCATGATGCAGCAGCACATATGGTGTCCAGTGGGACCCCCCTCATAGCTGCCCAGGAAGCAGAGATGCTCCTGGTAGAGTGTGCTTTCACGCTGACTGGCAGGGAGCAGCGTCTCACACAGTAGGCGTGGCAGATGACATCCACAATCCAGTGGGAGATGCTGCTTGGAAAGAGGACAACCTAGCCTTGGACCTCCATAACACAAGAACAGCTGGTCTGAGCGTCTTATACCCGCAGTAGCCGCAATGTATGCTTCGGGCACCCTCACTGGGCACAATAACTCGGACCTGTCCCCGGCCATTCCTGACGTAGACTGAAATCTTGCCAAACTCAATGGCTGGTTACAATGAGAATGGGATAGCGGTTTAGGCACAAATGCAGTGTTGGGCCCCAAGGTAACACCAGAGCCATCTGAACCCCATCAGAGACATGAAGGGATGACAAAAAGAGCATGTCGGTCACCAACCCTCTTAGCTGAGACAATAGCCAACAAAAAAGGCAGTCTTACATGAGCGCCACTTAAGGTCTGCCTGCGCCAAAGGCTCGAATGGAGGATGGCACAGAGCTTCGAGAACCAAAGGCAGATCCCAAACTGGTGCCTGTGGAACCGCGGGCAGGCGTAACCTACGAGCACCGCACAGACAAAAATGAACTAGATTATGGCTCCCCACTGTACAGCCATCAAAGTCAGCATAAGTAGATAATATTGCCGCTACATATACCTTAAGCGTCGAAGGAGTGTGGCCCTTATCAAGAAGGTGCTGGAGAAACTACAGAATAATGGGTACTTGACAGGATACCGGATCTTCATTGCGGGCAGAACACCACTGGGAAAACAGGCACCACCTGTTTTCATATTGCTGGCAAGAAAGGGTGCCCTGGCACTTAAAATGGTGCGTCTGACGGGATCCGAACACCCAGTCAGCTGCAGCCCAAACCTCCCAGTGGCCACACCCACAGCCGGAGATGTTGAGGATTGGGGTGCCATATCTGCCGCCCCAACTGAGACAGCAGATCCCTCCTGGTTGGAAGACACCAGGGGACGCCGTGACACAGGCTCCGTAGCAGTGGGAACCATGGCCATGCTGGCCAGTACGGAGCCACCAGCAACAACCTGTGGCCCTCCCTGAAAACTCTCTGAAGAGTAGGCCAAATCAGAGAAAGGGTCGGAAAACCGTACAGGAGGACCCCTGGCCAAGGATGAGCCAGCGCGTCCTGGCCTAGAACGCCTGATGCTCTTGTAAGGGAATACCATAGGGGACAATGACTCGACCCCTCCGTGGCGGAGAGATCTTCCACTGCCTGACCAAAGAGGTCCCAGATCATGCGCACAACGTCGACGTAAAGTGACCACTCTCTCGGAGCAAGTGCCTGGCGGGAAAGACAGTCTGCAACCTGGTTGTGTGTCCCAGCAAATACACCACCTGCAGGGTGGACAGGTGAGGAGATGCCTATTCCAGGAGATCCCTGGACACCTTTAGAAGCCGCGCTGACCTGGTGCCACCTTAATGGTTGATGTGGTAGACAACAGAGGTGTTGTTTGACCGAATCAGAACATGTCTGCCCTCCAGGTGAGGCAGAAAATGCCTCAGGGCCAAATGTACAGCGCGCAGCTCCAGCACATTTATGTGTATGGCACAATCCCTGTGACACCAGCGGCCCTGAACCGCTCTGTGTTGCCACACAACGCCCCATCCCATAGAACTGGCGTCTGTCATGACCACCTACCCATGGAAGGTGCATCCAAGATAGGGGTCACCCCAAGAGAAGTGGTTGTTTGAGATGGAATCAGGCAACTGTTCTCCAGGTTGACCTTGAGGCCCAACTGGGACACATGAGCAAGCAGGCGACATCGATCCTGAGAGGCACACGCCCGAGAAGGGGCGCAAAGAAGCCAATCGTCAAGGTTTGGGACCTGTAGAGGAGAGAGGGCTGCTTTCACCAACCGAGTAAACACCCTCGAGAAAAGAGAGAGTCCAAACGGGAGCACCCAAAATTGCCAGTGGCGACCCCGATAGGCAAACCTGAGGAAGTGTCAATGTTCTGCCATAGTAGGCACATTAAAGTACGCATTTGTGAGATCTATTGATGTAAACCACTTCCTCCTTGCAATAGCCTGAAGAACCTCTGATGTTGTAAGCATCTGAAAGGGCAGCACCTTCAGATACTGGTTGAGTCCCCTCAGGTCCAAAATGGGATGAAAGCCGCCTGTCTTTTTCGGATCAAGGAAGTAAGTTGAATAGTAGCCTCTGGGTTGCCGCAGAGGATCCACTGCCTCAATTGCACCCTTGGCCAGGAGGGCAGAAAGCTCCTGGTCTATTGCTAGGGCTTTCACCGGGTCGGCAATTACAGTCACCTTGACCCAGTGTGAGATGTGAGTCCGCCGTTGGAACTGTAGCCTGTAGCCATGGGTCAGAGTGGCAACCACCCATGGACCCACAGCGTGAGAAGCCCAGTAACTGAGCTGCTGATGGGAAAAATGTCCTACGGTCGGCGGGCAGGGTCTGAGGCCCGGGTCTGCCTAGCTGGGTGGTGGACTGACCCACGAAAGTCCCTGCTGAGTCTCCGTTGTACAGCGAAGGATAAAAACCACTAGACCGATCACAACCCTGAGGCAGTGGCCAGACGCTGGTGCCTGCCGACGGATGCCTCAGATGCTGAGGAGGGGGAGGGGTCATATTCCTGCTGAGACCTGAAATCTGCTGTCTAGTTTGCCGTGCCTGAACGGTCCGTTCCAGCGCTTCCAGGGCAGCCAGACCGAACAACTTCCCTGGCACCACAGGAACACTGCGGAGGGTTCCTACAACATGTTTCAGTCAGCGTAGACTGTGCCAGCCAGTCCTGTCGATGAGCCTGAACTAGAAAGGACATTACACACCCGAGCTCCCTGGTCATCAGTGCAAAGGCCTGAAGTGTAGCGTCACTAAAGCCAACCGCTGCAGTTGCACCACCAGATGCAGAAAGGGCAAACATGAGATGCACCAAGGAATTGCCAAGGCAGCCAGCACTCGCCCCGGCATTGTAAGCTTTACAGAGTAGGTTATCTGTAACACAACACTGAGGGCGTGAGCACCGAACATCATGACGCAAAGCTTTCCCTGGTGACACAATGAGTGAGGCAACAGCAGGTTCAACCACTGGCATTTGATCCAAGCCTGCCTTGACAGACTTGTGCATAGCCGCCAACACCTGACCATCTGTGGAGAGGCATGAAAAGGCTCTAGGGTCCCACTAACATTTGTGAAACTCCCTCAGGTACTCTTCTGATGGAGGAACAGAAAAGGGAGAAGGAGCTTGTCCGCACCTGAAAAAGGCACTTCCAGGAGCTAACTCCTCCCCCTGCAGGACGTCCAACTGGAGCTGCCTCAAGGCCATACGCATGGTGTCCTGCATAGAGCTGTCACCCGACCCACTAGCTGCACTCTGAGACACAAAGAGTGAGCCAGTTGCCAAAGCATGAGATGATTCCGCCTCCTCTTCACTCCTAAAGTGAGAGGCAGAGGCGGCCAAAACAACATCTTCCTCCGCAGCCAACTCAGGCATGGGTGGAGAAGAGAATCCAATCGCTGCCACTGAAGTATCCAGCTGGCGTGCCTGAAAAAAGGATTTCATCTCTGCCAGTTCTGCAGATAACTGCTGAACCCTCATGGAAAGGCCCTGATCAGACTTAGCTTGCCTTTTCTTAGAAGGAGCCACAGTGACCGTGGCTTCACTCTGGCACTTTGAGCGCCTCGGTGGGGCCACCTGCCCAGAAGGCGGAAGGTCAGTGTCACACTCAGGGTGCAACTGGGCTAGCCGAGCCACCCTCACGGCACGGGGCATGTAACTGCAGTTCATGCAGGAATTCTCTGACAGGGCCTCCACCAGGTGATCATGTCCAAGACAGGCATGGCACAGATCATGGCTATCATCTGCCTGAAGCACAGCCCCACAACCCACACAACAGTGGGAGCCTTCCATGTTTCCGAGCTGCATCCAGCTGCAGACAATCAAAGCGAAACAAATATACAGGGAGAGGCTAACACCATTAGTCTCGATCTAGAACTGATTATGAGGTTGGCTAAAATTGGGAGGGGGCGAGACGCTACCGTCACCAATTAAGCAAAACAAACAAATAAACAAAGAGAGGCTAACACCGTTAGCTTGATCCAAAACTCTGATCAGAAAGTCTACTTAAATTGGGAGCGATGCCAAGATGCTGCCGTCAACAACTAAAACGAAACAATTAAACGAAGAGAGGCTAAAACCGTTACCTCAGTCCAAATTCTAATCGGAAATTCGGGTAAAATGGGGAGAGGGGGCGAAACGCTACCGTCACCAATTAAAGTGAAAACAAACACAGAAGTCAGAAGGCTTGAGTTGGGAGAGGAGGTGCAGCACCACCCTCTGGTGGTCAGTAGGGATGAAATAGAACCAAATGTATGAAACTCTGATGGGACTATTTATGGTAAAATCATCTGATTCCAACCACCTTCCTTATAATAAGTGGTCATTTAAACCTAAATGTTTGTTGAATTTGATCCTGTTTTACAGAAGCTTCACAGAAGAAAAGGATGTAAATGCAGAGGAGATGGAGAAGAAGGAGGAAGACCAGGAGCTGCCTGAATACTTAATGCTGCATCAAAGTGTGGTCAGAAAGATTGGGGAAATTTGCAGAATCGTTAATCAGGTACATTCATAATTAAACATCCTGTCACTAAATCATTTCACCTCTGACTAGCATATATTTGAAGTTTCTCTATCTTAAAATTGGATTTTTACTAATTTTTGTTGGGTTTTCTTTTTTTAAATTGAGAAATCACACAGTACTGGAACATACAAGGATCTGGGTCAGAATTAATCTATTTTTCATGTATTTGTCCATTAAAAACCATCATTCAAGCATAATGTGTTGGTGCTGAATTTGTGTAAAATAAAATAAATGTGTTTCAATTATGTCTCATAAAAAATAACATTGTTTTTAAACAATGCTGTTGTTTAGGAGTAATTTTTTTTAAAATTAAATCTTGAATTTTACGTCAACACAATTCATCACTCTCTGTTCACATTAAAATTAATTATACAAAAAATTAAAAGGGACTAAACATTGTAAAATAATTTGCACAGGGTTCCCACAAGTCCTTGAAATCCTTGAAGGTTTGTGAATTTAAAAAAAATAAGTTCATGGTCCTGTTTGAAAACAGCCATAAAAGACACCTGTCCTTGAAAGTCCTTGAATAGTCCTTTGAAATCTAACATGAATGACGACCACTGTCAACGTGTCATTGAGTGTGTTTGAGTCTAAAACTAGCTAAAGTGAAACTAGCATTCTGAACATCTAAATCAGTGTTTCTCAATTCCAGTCCTCAGGGACCACTGCCCTGCATATTTTAGATGTGTCTCTGTTCCAGAACACCTGATTTAAATGATCACATGACTTCCTCTGCATGCCATCAAGTGCTGCAGAAGCCTGTTAATCCCCCATTTATTCAAGTCAGATGTGTGGCAGAAGGGAAACACCTAAAACATGCAGGGCAGTGGTCCCTGAGGACTGGAATTGAGAAACACTAATCTAAATGCTCAATTATTTCATCTAAAATTCCATAAAACAGTAATGTACATCACATCCTTAAATATATGTAGCATGGATAAATCTAGTGATGTCTAATTGTTTTGAGGCTTGTGTGTCAAATACATCACCTGCTTCCAGCTGAAGCCCTCTGTTGAGGCTTGTGTTAAAATGGAGAGATGTGACATTGGAAGCTTTGTTTACAGAGCTAGTGCTCTGGAATGGGGTTTGATTTTGGCAAGATGTCTCAGGGGAAAATATGACTGTTTTTTATCAGTGGTTGGAGAGCAGTGGGGATTTTGAGTAGATTTTGTTTTGCTGTGGGCTGCAACTTGTTCATTTTTCTAACAATGGAAATATCTAGAAGAGGAAGTTTTCACCTGTTCGGGGTCACTTTGGTCAGGTTTCTCCCAATAAGGTGTTTAAATCAAAATGAGACCCAGTTACCAAAGCACTTTAGGCTATTACATCTTTTTTTTTATCAAAATCATTTTCACTAAGACTACCTCAAATACGCAGGGTGTCATTAACAATTAACAATGTGCTGTGTTTAGGTAATTTTTTTCAAGTCTATCGTTTCATACATTTAAGACGTAGACTTGACCGATTTTTCCTGTCAAATATTTTTTTATTCGCCACTAGATGGACTTGGTGTGTGAGGAACCATTTTGCAACACATTTGCTAAGAGCTTCAAGGCTTCAAAACTTCATATCATCACTAGACATATCCATGTATTGTGCATATGAATGAAGGGTATGCATTCAGTCCACTTTCTTTCACTGATTCTGACCCAACAACCTCTATTCCATTTGGTGTTTTTTTTAATTTGCATTGTGATAACCTATTCAGCAGTTGCAAGAGGTAAGTGTCTATACGCGTGGTCCTTGAATTTGAGAAAATTGGCCCTGGAAAGTCTTTGAAAGGTCCTTGAATTTGATGTTAACCAAGGTGTGGGAACCCTGTTTACAATATATCACATGTTTCTTATGCAATAAGAAAGTTCAATATTTGACCCTCAATGGAAACACAATAGTTGTCACTGCTGCCAGACAAGCAATAATGTTTTTGCCCATGTCTGTGTGTTTGCATTTGTCTATTTGTCCATCGGGGTGGAACAGCGTCGTAGTGGTTAGAGCTTTTGCCTCCTAGCAAGAAGGTTGCAGGATCACATCCCGGCCTGGGGCCTTTCTGGGTGGAGTTTACATGTTCTCCCTGTGCGCACGTAGGTTTACTTCGGGTACTCCGGTTTCCGGAAAAAAATTGACTGAGTTAGAGCCATTTTTGGGTTTTTGCTGAAGTCACTTAGCTGTCGTGGCCGACCTGAATTAAGTTGGCTCCAATATGATTAGTTTCTGAGAGTTTCATTAAAATCCATTCATTGTTTCATGAGATAATTTGCTAACACTACAGACAAAGACTGAGACAGACATGAGCAAAAATATTATTGCCTCACCTTCAGCAGTGGGTAATAACAAGAAAATGGAGCAGGAGCTTTGCTTCCCATCAGGTATGTTTTATTGTTACTGCATCAGTTTCCAATAAAAGTTGTATCAGGTTAAAATTGTGTTTAATTAAATAGACTTAGTTTAGTTTGTTATGATTAATCGACTCTTGCTTGTTGTTTACTCTGTGTATTTGTAGCGCATGCTGTTACAGGACTTACATGACAGCCATGTGTGTAACAAACTCCTGGTGGCTGAGAGTGAGGAAGACATCTGGAAGAATGAGTCTCTGTATAGGCAGAGGTTCAACACCTCAGATGGTAAGTTACCACGTCACACTTTGAAATTACTTCATATGACAAGCCCAGTTAATAAACTCTGTTTTGAACAATAATTGGTGCTTGTGAACTCACCAGCATAAGTGACATCTGTATTTATGAATGGCACTCCAAACAAGAGCTGCAATCTGTTTCAAGGAAGATTGACACTCACCAGCCACTTTATTAAGTCCACCTTGCCAGTACCAGGTTGAACCCCGTACCCTAAATTCTTCGTGTCATAGATTCAACAAGATAATAGAAACATTCCTCAAAGATTTTGGTCCATAGTGACATGACAGTGTCACATAGTTGCTGCAGACTTTTCAGCTCAACATCCATGATGTGAATCTCCTGTTCCACCACATCCCTAAGGTTCTGGACTGGATTGAGATCTGGTGGCTGTGGAGACCATTGTAGTTTACGTGTCTGGTCTTACAGTCTACAGTATCTGGTGCTTGGCTCCCCTGGTGTTGGTGCCAATTCCGTTCTGTGCCTCGCTCAGGTATTGACCCATGTGCCTATTCTTCTTAGCCGCTATGATGTCTGACAGGAGCTTCCATGTTATACAGAGGCAGGTGATTGGTCAGTAGTTGGATGGGATTGGCCCATTTCTGGGGGTCTTTCATGATCAGTACTGTCTAACCTTGGATCAACCACTATGAGTGGGTCTCTTCTATTAGCATTCACCCATTGTAGCGAACTTTAAGAAAGTACTTTATCACTTTAGCGAGGGGTGTAGGGGAATGTCAACTTATTTTTTCTTTTTTATATATTTTTATCCACCACTCAGACTACAACTCAGAGGAGAGTTATCAGGCCAGAGACTACCTGGCAGCAACCATGCAGTTCATCCCAGGACATTTTGCTTGTGATGTGGTGTGGAGCACAATCATCCATATTCACCCACGCCTCAAGATGGGACCCAACATGGGTGTGTCTAGGGGTGAGTTACAGATCTGTTTCCATCTCAAAAGAAAATAAAAAAATCCTACAACTTAAAAATAATTGCATTTGTTTTCATACTGCATGTTTTTTTTATAGTTTTTTGTTTGTTTTGACATTTCTATTTTGAAAATAAATTACTTTGTAAAGAACAACTAAAGTCAAGTATATAGACTTGTCAGTTTACGTGTTACAGCAACTTTAAAACATTGCATAGCTCTTTGTGGAATCCATTAAAAAGTGTGCTGTGAAATATCTCTTGTAGTAATTCATTAGAATGACCTGTTCCTCTAAAATGTCTGCAGATGTGTTAAACTCAGATCCTCTCAGCTGAACATGATATCAGTACTGAATGCTGTCTGCTGCTGTAGGCCTGGTTAGTGGGATGGATGATAGAAAATTAAAAGGCCTAAAATCCCTTGAAGGAATGCATATCACCTGCTGCCTTTCATGCCAGAGTTTTACACTAGGATCATCTTATGTTGAGAACTGATGCAGTTGTAGCTATTTTAGTCCAAACTTGAAAATAACCTTTTGCTCCATTTGATGTGATATTGCAAGATCCCACATGATCTGTTAGCACTCAGAGTGTGTGTTGCGAATGACTCTCAGCTACTACTCACCAACTTTTAGCTCAATATTTATAAAATTGACAGATTTCTAGCCATTTCTGTGTGTGCTGAGGTTGATCAGCAGTAGTGGCTATCTTGAATTGGCTTGACACCAAAAGGTACCAGTTGTAGATGTTTATGCAATAATTACTTTCTGAGAGTTTTATTAAATCTGTCCACTGGTTCATGAAATATTTTGCAAAAGTACAGGCAAACACGCTCACACAGACAAAAACATTTGCTCTTTCGGCGGTGGGTGATGATGAAAATAATGTGTCTGATTTATGTGTGCTGAAACTACTATTCGTTTTTATTTTTATTTTTTTACGTCTTTATTGATTTTCAACATACAAAAGAACAATACCATAAACACAAAACAAGGTATATAACCAATGATGTTCACTCTGAGGACACAGATTTAACATCCATCCATCCATCCATCCATCCATCCATCCATCCATCCATTTTCTTCCGCTTATCCGGGATCGGGTCACGGGGGCAGCAGCCTAAGCAGGGATGCCCAGACTTCCCTCTCCCAAGCCACTTGGGCCAGCTCCTCCGTGGGAATCCCAAGGCGTTCCCATTCCAGCCGAGAAACATAGTCCCTCCAGTGTGTCCTGGGTCTTCCTCTGGGCCTCCTCCCGGTGGGACGTGCCCGGAACACCTCACCAGGGAGGCGTC
>JAOXNZ010000074.1:1987159-1997636 GCA_028566095.1 Kryptolebias brasiliensis
GTGAAAAAAATAAAAAACAAATGTTGCAAAATAAAAAACAACAACATACAAAATATACAATAAGTATAAATTTTAAAAATGTGGTAAATTTGAATAGTTTTAACAGACTGACATTTGTAAATAATTTACCCAGCTGATCCTCTGGATACTGGACATGAAATGGTTTATTATGTCTGTCTATTTGAACCAATATAACTCCAAGTCACCAGCAGTTTAATGTGACATAATAAAAGAAGTACCACTTGGTCGTCAGTCCAGTGAAACGATTGGATTTTTGCGCTTGTATTCCTCTTTTTTTTCCTTATGTTTACAGTTTGGAGTGTCTGATTCACATCTTGTTTACTGTTTGATGTATTTTCTTGCCAGCGTTACAGCACCTGGCAGAGTTGCTGCAGCATTTGGGTAATTTTTCAGCAAAAACATTTGGATAAAAAAATTTCTAGTAGCGGTGCTGTATTTGCATGGAAAAAGATGCAAAGAAAGAACTGTTCTTGTGTGGATGTGGTCTAAAATGCCGCAAGTTTTTATGTTGGGTTGAAAAATGTCCCATGAACCAAAAAAAAACCCCTGTCTTGTGATTTTGTCTGGTGAAGATGTCCCCACCACTAGAAATTGTTTGTATAGTGGCAGTTTAAACAAATGTGTTAGGCACTAGGACCTGTACCACAAGGTAGCCTGTCCCTCCTACAGCCTCTGAAGCTACATGCAGAGACAAAGAGTCTCTGTCGTGCATTTATTTAAAAAACAACAGACTTAATATTGAGTTTACACAGTGATTTGTCATCTTTGAAGTGGACGTGAAGCTCACTACTATTCAGTGAGATCTCCCCTCGCTCTCCACACAAGCTGTTTAGTTGTCTCTGTGCTCATCAGTGTGAGCAATGCTTCTCTGTGATGAAAATAATAATAAAAAACACACAGAAATTTATCTGCTGTCCTGAGAGTTTCCATGACTCAGGCTCTCAGACAAATGCCTGGCAGAACTCATCACAGCTATGGTGTCTGCCTGAATTTATTTTATCCAGATTATCTTTTTTGCTTTCTGCTGTAATTTTAGGCTGACATGTTTGAAGATGTTTGAATTATTTTGAGGTTTTTTTTGATGCCCCATGGCAAAATGTTTTAATTAGAAATCAGTAAAAGAAATAGTGATTTTTAAAGGAAAACATAAGAAACAAGAAGCACTTGGAGAGCCCAAACCTCTGCCATGGCCATATGGTCACCAACCCCATTCAATCCTTGTATTTGGTGGTGATCCAGTGAATCACCACTAACATTTAAGCACTTGTTTTTTGTGACAACCCCAACATTTTCTGAAAATTTCATGAAATCTGTTAATTGTTTTTTAAGTAACCTTGCTAATATGGATGGACGAACAAAAAGCAAAACAAAAACAAAAATAAAATGTTACTGTCTTGGCAGAGGTAATGAATGAAAGTTATTTCATGAAAAAAATTGATAACTAACATATTAAGAAAAGTTAATTATTTATTTCAGTATAAATATGTTGACATCAGAAATCTGAAAAATATTTTTAATAAAATAGTGAAGAAAAAGGTTTGGCCCTTGATCAGGTTTTTAATTATGGCTATTTGTGAAAATAAGTTTGACCCCCCCTGAGTTTGAAGGTCACACAGCTTTAATGAGAAGTTTGAAGGTTCATGCTAAGTTGAAGAACCATTCTAAGGTCTGAGGAGACTCAGGAGAATTCAGACAGTAGGTTTCAGTTTATGGCAAAAGCCTTTTTCTTAAAAATACTGTTATGTCGTCCCATCTCGTTCGTGTGACCCAGGATCCTGTCTTGTGATTTAAGTGTCCCAATTATACCCCTACTCCTTATGCATCATTTTCATCTTCTTATAAATCGTTTTTGTTTTTCTGTTTCCTTTTTGTCTCTGTATGCATTCTTTTGATATTTTTATGTCTTCTTATGGGTCCTTTTAGTCTCTCTATGCATGCTTTTTGTCATCTTATGCATCCTTTTTGTCATTGTGCTTTTTTCATTTTGCTTTTTTCTGTCCATCCTTCAGTTTCTTGTAGCTCTTCTTTTTTAAATATTTTTACTAACATTAAACGTTCAGCTATTACTCAACTCATTTTCAACCTTTTTATCAAATTTTAACAGCAGCAAGTCATTGAGCTCTTAGCATTCACATTTTTCTAGTTGTATTTGACTCAAGATGTTAATGTTCAAACCGTCTCCTTGTGTTGATTTTTGTAGACTGTGCGAAACCTCTCTGACAGGGAAGTATTCGGATGTGGATGGAAACCTCCATACCACTCGCTCCATTGGCCTGGCCAGGAGTCAGGAGCCTTTATATCCTGAAGATGTTACGGTGAGCAAACCCACACAGTATGTGGTCATTTTAATAGAAGCCAAGTATGTTTACATCATGTATGTGGCTACAAATACTGTAACTATGGTGAAGGTTGTCATCCTCAAACTACAGCTGCAACACTATTAACTTTTTGTTCTTGAATATGTAGACTGAAATGAAGGACAACATTTTAACATTGACATACCCCTAATGTTAGATTTCACATCCTAAAGAATCCACTTTTAACCCCCAGAAATGGAAAAGAATATGTACAAATTTAATTTTACATCATCCTGCTCCTCTGTAGCCTGCCCCTTCATTTTCCATGAGTTCTTTTTTCATAGCATTCGTTTCGTGTCACTATGGGGAACGGCTCCTGCGTTACCTCATTAAACCATGACACCATTCCTGAGTGACTAGTGTCATAGTATTTGTTAGCAGGGACCCAGACCCTCACTCGATAAACCAGGCTGACATAACGTCAGTTGTCATTTAAACACTTCTTCCCATTTCTCACAGAAGCTGGTCCACAACTGCAATATTGGGTTGCAAGCTGACCTCTCCAGAGACCATGTGTACTCCATGTGACCACATGTCCCCAGCATTAAAGTTGTTTGCTAGCTCCTAAAGATTAGCAATACTCTCCCACAGTTAGCTTGGATTCAAAGCCTACCTTCACTGAAAACAGAAAGGAATACCCCAGAAAAGTCGCACTATTTTTCGATTCCCATTTTAACAGAAAAATACCAATATTTCCCCTCCCCGCTCCTGTCTAGTGGCTGCACAAGCTTACAAATAGTATGCCCCTTTAACAGGCCGCTCCAACCCCCCAAACTCTGTTCTAATGCAAGTTCAAAGGGGCGTGTTCCACACAGAGTTCAGACCTCAAGTAATTGTTCATGTTCCCAGAAAGCCCAGAAAGAAGCAGTGTCAGTGTTCTGACTGTTGTCAAAAGCACTTGTCTCATCGACCCTGTAAAAAAAAAAAATGTCCCAACCGGCGCATCGTCATGTGTGATAAAAAGAAGAAAAGTATGTTTTAAAACAGATCAATCCTGTCCACTTTAACACAGCTGGCTGTGTGGATAGAAACACACCGGGAGCCTCAGGGCAGCAGTCTCCCTAAATGACAGTGTGTGTTGCACATCTCAGACAGAAGGGGCGCCAACAGTCCAATTTTGACAGACTGGCCTGTCAGCCCTGTCCTTTTACACAGAGATCACTGCGCTGCCTGAGTCAAAATGGGTGTTGCAGGCAATCGAACAAGGCTACAGACTTCAATTCAGTGTTGCTCCTCCCCAGTTCAGAGATTTTTTACTCTCAAACACAGGAAGAATCTCCAAGTATTCTTCTGGAGAAAATTTACACCCTGAGAAAGAAAGAAGCTATATGAGCTGTCTCTTTTCTAGAAACCCAGTGCGGTTTCTTCTCAATATATTTGCTGGTTCCAAAGAAAGGGGGACGGGGGATGAGAGCCATTCTCCAAGGAAATACAAATTCAGGATGCTGATGTATGCTTCTCTGCTAGGGTAGGTGCAAACACATCTGCCTACTTGAGGGATGCTTATTTTCACATCCCTATTTATCCTGTTGTGGAATTTTTCTTTAACAAGAAGACAACAGAGAGTTTGTCTATTAGGATATCTTTATTAAAGCTGTACAGCTGGGAAAAACATTCAGTCGACAAAAGGTCAGCAGAATGAATCTCACCCCACATTAGGCAGTTCCCCATTTATAACCCCGGCCTTGCACATTTGGTAACTTTCCATAGGATGAGGAGAGGTCTGGGGGGTAGGGGTCAGATAGCTGACTTCAAAGAGAGACAATAAACCACATAAGAGACAATAAACCCCCTACACCTAAGGTAAAAGACAGACCCCCTGGTCACGGTGACATGAAACACTCAGTAGGCTGGACAAACAAATTACAATACCAGCAAATAGTACTTTACCTTATTAAAACTAGAACAGCTTAATTCACATGTAGCAGAGAGTCATTGAAAACAATGAAACAATTTTATTTCCCATTACAATCCGTGACCCTCATATGGAGGTATATTCCAAACCGTGACTTTCATCACAAGGTACGAACCAAACCGTTACACCAAGATAAGGGACAAATTCCTGACCCTCACATCCCCAACAAACCATGACCTTCATACAAACCTTACTAATGTAAGTACCAAACCGTGACCTTCATAGTGAGGTACAAATCCTGACCCTCACACTCATATAAGGGCTGAACCGTGATACTTATCCTGAGCTTTGTACCAAACTGTGTCCCTAACACTGAGATATGTACCAAACCATAACTTAGGTGTACCATTAGGCTCCTAATAGAAAATAAAAATTCCAAGATGTATTTATTTTTATTTTTTAGAATGTCTGTCTGAGCAGTTTTATAGAACACATGTTTACCAAAAAAGGCACTTGTTTGCTCATTTTTAAGCAGGACTGTTTGTGCAACATGGTTGTATTTGTTATGTTTCTCTTCAGGGTTCTCGGCTGGTTGGACAGGTAGACAAGCACATCCTGCTGCTGGTGCATGGAGTGGAAAATGCAGGTAGGAAGTATGAAGGGCTGAGTATGAGTTAAACAAAGTTAATCTCATGTTACAAAGTCTGATCGCTAATCCCTTACTTCAGTAATTGTTTGTACATCCTTGTTTATGAAAAACGTTTTTGAAACACTTTCTGGGTAGTATCTTCAAACTGTGGTCAGACACTGCAACGTATTACTGAGATACTGTTGACCAAGATATTGTCTTGAATCGTGTGATTTGTATCCAGATCTAATTTTTCTTACTCTTAACACATTTAGCTTCTTTGAACTGTGATGTACCGAAAGGTCCAAACCGGGCCTTCTCTTGTTTACACTCTCTGTTCTCCTCCTTGGGATGATATCACATTTGTGCAGATTCTTTTTAGATTTTTGTGCAACTCAAAGTCACATTGACTTTCCTAATAATTCCCTAACAAACTGTTTAACTAGTGTGAACATTTTTATTTACCTTAATGAAGAGAGAATAGGTTTTAATAATCAGTTCTTTTGTTCATCACGGAGCAATAATACGTTTGTTTGGAAATTACCTTTGACGCTTCCCAGCTTGATTGGCTTTCTTTTCCTCATGACTGGAGGTTTTTTGTTTGTTTATTTTTTTTTAACTGCAGTTTTAATAAAATTATCTTTACATTCTTAGTGTGAAATAATATAAGTTAAAGATGTATTTATTGTGTCAGGTATGAATGCAAGAGCACAACTAGTTTCACTGAAAACTAAATGTTTATTAATGTAAAAACTCCTGTGCTGTGTCCTGAATGTTAACCCATTCACTCACCAATTTTTTATGTAGAGGACTCAGTAGATGATGGGGGTCGGGGGTAGCCAGGTGTGTTTTGAGTTCAGTGGTACAGAAATATGTTTGGTGTATTTACAGCTATGTGTTGCATAAGTTAACAGCAGAATTAAATTGTTTGAAAAGCAAATGTAGCTGTTTCTGGTTGAGAACATGCCATAATTAACATCATCTGTCTGCATAACACTTGTTACATTTGTTTTGCACAAATCACACATTTTGTTTGTTTATTTGTCCTCTGTCACAGGCCTGGACTGCTGATGCAATTATGTACAGCTTTTGTACACTAAAGCTATTATAAAAATGTATTAAATATTTTTATTACAGTAGCTCTGTTTTTAGTGTGACCTAATGATTTAAAAATGTGCCCTTATGAAATGCTACTTCTCCCTTTATTTCTGGAACATTAAAAAAAAAAACATTAAAAAGTAAACTTTAAAGTGTCACACTTGAGCAACAATAATTAAAAACAAGATTTTTCTGCAAACCAAGTCACCCTCACACAGCAAAGCATCATAAAGTAAAGATGATAAAAGTATGCATAGTTTTCAAGCTTTCTGAAATAAATAAAAAAAACTAGACTGTGTGGCATGCATTTCAATTCACCCCCTTCTGAGTCAGTACTTTGTAGAACCACCTTTGACTGCGATTCCAGCTACAGGTCTTTGGCGGTATGTCTCTACCAGCTTTACACACCTAGAGACCAAAATATTTGCCCATTCTTCTTATTTTTTTAAACACTGTGTTTTTTATTTTTATTTAAACATGTTAAATCAACAGTTACCATCAACAAACACTGTTTACTCCACTGCCTACCCCTGATAAACGAGAGCGAGAGAGAAAGAACATGCCAATAGATTAACGAAAAGTTTAGAAGTGCTCAATTTGATGTTTAAGAATGAGTATTTGGGGATGTATATTTGTGTCCCAGAACGTCCCAAAAAAGTGCTCTTGGTACAAGCCCAAATTTTAAGGTGCTCCTAAGTACATGAATTTAAAAAATATGGTCTACAACATATGAATGTAGATTACATTTTTTTTTTTTTTTTTGTTCTTTTTCAAAACTTCCTAAAAATAAAGTTACATACATCAAATATGAACATATACATCCAAATAGAGCATTAGTTTCTCTATAAATAATGCCTGGAGAAAATTGTAGCCCAGTAGGACAAACATGATTTTGAGGGTTTTTGGATTTGAACTAAAATCTCATTTTCACTTATTTTGCACTGCAGCCTGTGTGAATTCTGACTCATTTTGCCATTTCGGACCACAAATATTGATTAGATCTTCTGCTGATTTTGTAAGTTTGCTTGCTTAAATGGATTGTCCATAATTTTTATGGTAGTTTCATTTTAATGGAGAAGCACAGGATTTCAACTAAAAGTCCAGGAAAAAATACATTGCTTAAAAGTTACAAATTGATTTGCATGTCATTGAGTAAAATAATTGTTTGCAAACAGAACATTATTTAGTACTTGGTTGAGAAACCTTTGTTGGCAGCACAGTGGTGAGACATTTCTTGTAATTTGTTTCCAGGTCTGTAAACATCTCAGGAGTAATTCTAGCCCACTTCTTTACTCAAAGCTTCAGCACCCTCTATAGATTTTGTACAGGACTGAGGTCCAGAGACTGGCTACTCCACTCTATTACCTTTAGCCACTTCCTTTGTTTCATTGGCAGGCTGTTATTGGGTTATTGTCATGCTGAAAGACCCAATCAATGTCCCATTTTCAAACATGGTGTGTTGGATTTATGGCAAAGAGCTGGATTTTGGTCTCATCTGACCACAGCACTTTCTCCCAAATTTTCTCTGAATCATTTAGACATTCATTGGCAAACTTGTGATGGGCCTGTACATGGGCCTTCTTCAGGAGGGGGACCTCCTGCATCCAAGCCTTACATCACCTCCTGCACCCAAGCCTTACATGCAGTGGTGTAAAGCATGCCACCACTGGACTCTAGAGCAGTGGAGATGTGTTGTCCGGAGTTACAAATCACGCTTCTCTGTCTGGCAATCCAATGGACGAGTCTGGGTTTGGTGGTTTCCAGGAGAACAGTACTTGTCTGACTGTATTGTGTCAAGTGTAAAGTTTGGTGGAAGAGGGATTATGGAGTTGGGCTTGGCTGCTTAGTTCCAGTGAAAGCAACTCTTAATGCTTCAGCATACCAAGACATTTTGAACTATTACATACTTCCAACTTTGTGGGAACAGTTTGTGGATGGCCTCTTCCTGTTCCAACATGACTACGCACCAGTTCACAAAGCAAAGTTCATAAAGACTTGGATGAGCAGGTTTGGTGTTGAAGAACTTGACTGGCCTGCACTGAGGATGAACTAGGTGGAGACTGCGAGCCAGGCCTTTTTGTCCAACATTAGTGTCTGACCTCAAAAATGTGCTTCTGGAAGAATGGTCAAAAATTCCCATAAACACTCTCCTAAAGTTTGTGGAAAGCCTTCCCAGAGGAGTTGAAGCTGTTATTGCTGCAAATGGTGGTCCAATATGATATTAAAACCTATGGAAACTGAGATCAAGAGTTTCTGTGATTGATTGTTTGTTTGTCAGTCATCTGTGTACCACATGGGCACATAATAAATCTGTGGGGGCCATAAATCTTATTGGGTTTTAGAGCATCAAATACTTATTTCACTCAGTAACTTGGAAATCAGTTTGTAACTTTCATATAATGTGATTATTTTCTTGGATTTTAGTTGATATTCTGTCTCTCGCCATTAAAATTAAATTACCATGCAAATTAGAGACGGTTTGTTTTATAGGTTGGGAAACTTAGAGAAATAATAATTTAATCCCCAGCTGATTTTCTAACTGTTAGAATTCAGACACTTTTGTATGAGCGTTGATGTTTTCATTCACCTAGTTTTCTTTTGGAGTTCAGTCATTCTAGGTAAAGTTAAAGCTCACTGTTGTGCATTTTTTGTTTTGTTTTTGCTTTTTTTTAACTTCTTTTATTTTTATTTTGTTTTACTTTTTGTCCAGGTCCAGAGATCACAGATGAGTTGGTGAAATTGCTGCGTAAACGACTGGATGAGACTACATTGGACATCATCACAGTGATGCTTGTCAGGAACTGCAAACTGACTCCAGCTGATGTGGAGGTAAACAGCTCTATTTGTCTCATACATATTTTGTTTTTCTGCTTCATGCTTTCAGGTCACTGGGAGAATTCTAAAAACACTTGCATTCTCATTGGATAATTGTTGTCTTGTTAGTTCATCCAGCCATCAGGGTCTCCAGCAACAGAGGTGATGATTTTTACACTTCCTCAGTATTGTGGGTCTTGTCTGCCCGCTGTGGCTCACTACCTCCAGCAGAACCTTCTCATCTTCCTGCATGTTCCCAAGTACACTGACAGCAACACAGCACACCACTTTAAGGTACAGTTAGGACTCATCTCAGATAATTTTACTTAACCTCTTCTGTGTTTTTAACATGACGTATAGTTTGAATAAATTCTTTTAAGTCTCTGGAACAGAAACAGCAACAAATCAACATAATAAATATTTAGACTTTTAACAAATAAATTAAGTGATGGTTCACTTTCTTTAAGAACTGAATTTGTCATTATGCTCAGTGTCTGGGTGCTCAATGTTTGGAGACTCTGAGAACTTGGCCAGTAGGTCTGGGTTTGAGTTCTGGTTTGTGGCCTTTCAGTGCATGCCACTGATAAATGATCATGTCTGAAAAGTATTAATGTTTGACATCATTAGTTATTCTACATTGAGTTTATTACCATAGTATGAAATGACTTGATGAAGTGTCAAGGTCTAGCCTTCTTCATGTTTTATGAGCTTCTGAACTCATTTAGGTCCTCAGCAACTTCCTGTTTCATGATGTCACATTAGCTTGCAGAGCTGCCACAGCAGCAACTGTAACGTAAAACTTCCTCTTAAGCTTGATAAGCATTAAAGACATTTTTATTACGTTTGCTAAGGTTGACCTCATTTGGTTAGGAGTAAAGGCTGTTTATGTAGATTGGTGTGTACATTTTATCTGGCCAGGATACTGTTTATAATATTTAGCTTTGACAGGACTCTGTGTTGGAATTTTATTAACTGTCATGATCAAATGTACCATCATTAGGGCCTGATTCACTGTTCTTTTAAACACCGTTTTTTTCATTTTTTTTAATTTCTTTTGTGTTATTTTACACAAAAAATCAAAAGTATCCATCCATCCATTCATCTTTTTCCGCTTGTCCGGGGTCGGGTCGCGGTGGTAGCAGCCTAAGCAGGGAGACCCAGACTTCCCTCTCCCCAGCCACTTGGGCCAGCTCCTCCGGGGGAATCCCAAGGCATTCTCAGGTCAGCTGAGAAACATAGTCCCTCCAGCGTGTCCTGGGTCTTCCTCTGGGCCTCCTCCTGGTGGGACGTGCCCGGAACACCTCACCAGGGGGGCGTCCAGGAGGCATCCTAACCAGATGTCTGAGCCACCTCAACTGGCTCCTCTCGACGTGGAGAAGCAGCGGCTCTACTCTGAGTCCCTCCCGGATTACTGAGCTTTTCACTCTATCTCTAAGGGAGAGCCCAGACACCCTGCGGAAAAAACCTATTTCGGCCGCTTGTATTCGCGATCTCGTTCTTTCGGTTACTACCCAAAGCTCATGACCATAGATGAGGGTAGAAACGTAGATCGACCTGTAAATCGAAAGCTTCGCCTTTTGGCTCAGCTCTCTTTTCACCACGACAAAGCGGTACAACGCCCGCATCACGATCTCCCGCTCCATTTTTCCCTCATTCGTGAACAAGACCCCGAGATACTTAAACTCCTCCACTTGGGGCAGGACT
>JAOXNZ010000074.1:2095581-2107867 GCA_028566095.1 Kryptolebias brasiliensis
AAAGCTCAAACTCCACACTCTGTTTTTGAATTGAGAAAGCTCCTCGGATGAGAAGCGAAACGTCTTCAAACTACAAAATTGAAGTGCAGTTGTTTTTGTTTTTAACCTTTTTTGGATTTACCATGTCCTGGATGACTGAGAATCTACACCAGCACTCTGAATGTCAGAGAAGCTGTAATGATCTCCTGGACCAGATGGAGATCTGGATTCTTCGCTTTCGCTGACACTCTCATACTCAGATTCTTCATTGTTGAAGACAAACTTCTTGTAGTCATTACATTCATCACTGGAACCTTCTGGGAGAGGCACAAAAAGGTTGTAACTGTCGTACCCATGATGTGTCACTGATTGCTCTTAAGCAGAATCTCCATCAGCAAACATGGTCAGTTTTTCCACTTGGAAAGGGGCAGATTCTCTATCAGTGGCAGCAGCAGAAGCAGGGTCGCCCCTGACAGCAGCGATGGCAGGCTCTCTTTCAGTAGCATCAGTAGAATCAGCAGCATCAGTAGTCTGTCTCATTGGTCCCAGCAGCATCAGCAGGGATCTCTTTGTCAGCAGCAGTGGTGGTCTCCTCACCTGCAGCAGCAACTTCCTTTTCATCTGCAGCAGCAGGGCTGCTCATGCCAGCAGGAGCAGCTGCAGGGGGTACTCCCTCCTGTGCTCTTCGGTGTTCTGTGTATACGACCTGTTGGTTTGGGTGGTATGTTGTTTTCCACTTTTTGTCTTGTTGGAGTAAAACATGGGAAAGTTGAAGAAAGTGAGGCTTTTTTTGCTGCACAGAGAGAACTCGCTTTTACTCTGACAGGCCTTGGCGTTGTGGAAAAGGTTTCCACAACGCCAACATTCTTTCACTTGGTGGTTATTGTCTGACAGATAAAGCACCTGGCAACTTGTCCAGGATAAATTATTTGCCTATTATATGGGCCCAGACAAATGGAGTTTGGAATTTGAACAAAGTGATCAGCATTGTTTTTGTGTATTTGTACTTTGAATTTCGTCACTCCGTTCAAAATCCTTTTTGTTTGGCAAAGCAATAAATGAGTAATCATCACTAGGTGTGATCCAGATGGACTGAAACAAAAACTCTTGTGCTAGTAAACATGTGTGGGTGTTTTACCTTCACCAGTATATTTCAGGCTTACCCACAGTTGGCCAAACTTTGTAGAATAAGGGAAGATTCTTGAAGCAACCTTAAGAGCAGTGGGTTTTTATAAAGTATAAAGTTAATCACTCACTGTTTGCCAGTCTTCTGCCTTTTTTGTTCTTTTGTGGGATGCATAGTCACACAACAAAGATGTATTGATGACCACAGCTGCTTTTTATGAGCAAACCCACAATGTCCATGGCAATCTTGCAAAATGGAGTGGAGATTACAGGAAGAGGTTGAAGCAAACCTGTCTGACTTATGGGTAGTGCATGTTTTGTGACATGTGGCATGGGTGTTCCAGTATTTCTGTATGTCTGAACACTGATGCCCAGTCAAAGCATGAACTAGTTAGGAGATATGTTTTATGGCAACCAAGATGTCCTGCCCATGAAATTGTGTGTGCAAGGGGCATAATCAACGGTCCACATCTGGCAGGTATGACAAGGTGTTTGTGATCATCTTCAGTTATGTATAACACATCATTATCAACAATGTACCTTGATTTTCCCACTCAACTTTCATTTGTTTCTTTGGTAGCTCTAGTAAACAATAGTTTCAAAGTTTAAAACTTCTTTTTTAACCTAGAAATATTTTCAGGCTCTACTTGCCTAAGCTGTTTCTCAAAGCGGTGTTGGCGCTGAATTTTCCTGGGCCATTTGGTACCCTCCTCGCACAGGCTATTGTCAAGATCTGGCAGAGGTTAGACAGCAGTATTTGACTGGGTTTAAGTAACAACAGGACACAAAACATTTGCATTAACAGTGGGCAGGGATCTCAAGGTCAGCGCTCCAATAGTTCAGGTCCTCTTTGATAAAAGTTTTTGTGTTATCATCAAGGATTTTGTTTCCACTTCTGCGACTCTCCTGTGGAGGGTATCACAAGGCTCCATTTTTGGACCTTGACAAACAGTTCTGCCTGCTCCTTTCTGTCTGAACTGCTGCACCCATATATACTGCATACAAACCTCCAAACCCGTTAGTGGCAAATGACCACTCAATTGACCTGAGCCACAGCCACCCCACAGGGAGAGCTGGTGCCTCCAAAGATATGAAGGTAAAAAGAGTTTATATTTGTCATCTTATATTTAACTATCTTACTTACCCAGCGGTGTCTAATCCTGGCCCTTGAGGGCTACTATCCTGCATGTTTTACTTGTTTCCCTGCTCCAACACGTCTAATTTAATGATTTTATTTTGTCTTCATGTTCTGCAGAAGCCTGTTAATCACCCATTGATTTGAATCAAGTGTGTTGGAGCAGACACACCTCTAAAACATGCAGGACAGTGACCCTCGAGGACTAGGATTGGACACAGCTGTACTTACCTATGATGGTGAAATACTTGTTTATGTTCTGTGTCAAGTTTCCATCCATTATTTGCCAGTGAAAGAGATCCTGAAACAGTACAGATACATGTTCAAAAGAGGAGGAGATGACTTTTCCCCCAAGTTAAAACACCTTTCTAATGCACCTACCATTTGAAGCTTGATATTTGGCTTTCCAACCTTCTCCAGTATTGCAGCTGCTGCAGAGTAAACAACAAAAACCTGAAATTATACCAATGAAGCTTTAGATCACATAACTAGTGTCCAAAAACTAGACTTTTGTTTAACACTGATACAGCATCACAATTATTACCTCACGAACAAAAAAAGTTTAAAGCACAAAAAGAGGGGTGGAAATAAAACAAGCTGCATATGTTGTAAGGTCATGTGACTTTGTTACAGTGATTACATCAGATCAGATGGATAACAGAGTTGGCATTACAGGCTCACTCCTGGTCCCATGTTAGTAAAGTGTGGCCCCCCTCAGTCCAAGACAGAAGCAGTGATGTGGTTCAGAACAGAGTCATACAGCTGTTGTATCCTCTCCTTCTACAAGTCGACCCACAGCTGTTGGAACTGGAGCTCCAGATCCAGCACATTAGCTCTGGGTCTGAGCTGATTCCACATATATTGGATTGGAGAGAGACCAGAGACCTGGGGACCCCAGGAGGGCCTCAACATGATTCAGACAGTCCACAGAGACATGTAGACATTGGCTGTGACATAGTCTACGATGCCAGGGTTCCTTGAATCATTACCAGAGGTGACTTGAAGTCAGACCCTGTCGCTCCTCACACCACAATGCCAGGAGAAACATTGGTGTTTCTGTTCACAGCATTGACCGGATGTGCAGAACTGAGATTCATCTCTGAACATAATACAACACCTCTCATCATGATTCCATGCCTTCTGATTACAATACCACTCCAACACAGCCTCTTGTGTTAATGGCAGCCAACATATGGGACAGCAAACCTGTAGTCTAGCTGACACCAGTCATCAAGACATGATGCAGAATGACTGTGTTGTAAAGAGTCCAATGCCTGTGTCTGGATGACAGGAACAGATGTCGTGGGATCCTCTAAATTTTTGGTACAGATTATGATGATCTTCCCTTGATGGTATGGGTTGTTTCATGTACCCATATTTTCCTAACACAGCTCTTAGACTGCAGGTTTACTTGTGGTTCCTAGAGTTTCTAAAAAAAGAATGGGAGGCAGAGCTTTCAGTTATCAGACTCATCTCTTGTGGAACCAACTTCCACTTTCTGTCCGTGAGGCTGACACCCTGTCTACTTTTACGACCAGGCTTAAGACTTCGCTTTTTTGATGAATCTATAGTTAGGGTTGGGTTGAGTTTCCTGAGCTATCCCTTAGTTCTGCTGCAATAGGCTTAGATTGCTGGAGGACAAATTGACCACATTTCCTCACTCTGCCTCTGTCTTCACTTGTTCTACTCTCCATGTTTATATATGCAATTATTTCATTAACACTTATATCATTAACATGTGTTTTTCTTCCTATAGAAACTACACCTGGACCTGCCTCATCTCTATCTAACAGATGAACACTAGAAAACTTACACAACTACTGTAAAAATGTTAATATGTACAACATACTCCACCATCATTACAGTCTTACTGTAAATATGTAAATTATGTGTTATGGGTTACTATTTGTTTTATGTTTGTTATTATGACTGTTGATTTTAATGTCTGCTGCTGTGACAAACTCTCAGCAGATCAATAAAGTTTCTATTCTATTTTATAGTAGTACTGTATATGAATGTACTGTTGTGACTGATTTGTTGTACAGTACTCAGACGACTTACTTCTTATGTGAATTGGCACTAAATAAATAAACTAAATTCAATTCAATTAACTTTTTTGAAGTGAGTGTAAATAAATAAATAAATTTGATCAGTAGTGTAAACCTGCTGCATAGAGCCACTGTTGTCTCAGAGACACACAGCATTACCCTGATGAGGAGAGTCCAGAAAATATCTAGGGTCCGTGATCCTCGTGTTGATTGGCTCAATCAGTCCAGTCATTCCCTCCTGGGAAGAACATTCAGATTATTACTGAGACTGTCACCGCTTCATTATTTATTCACTATGCTGTGTTGTAATTGTTAGGACTTTTTCTAAAACTATTTGTACATTTATTATAACCTTTATTTAACAAACACACAACAAAGTCAGATTCTATCAGTGGATTATCTTAGCCCGCCACCAAAGATGTGAGTTTATTTGTTTGTCTTTGTTAGCAAAATATCTCATGAACCCATAGACAGATTTTTTTGAAACTCAGAAAATAGTCATTAAATGTACATCAACAATTGATTAACTTTATTAATCAGTGATTAATTCTCACTGATACATCTGAAACATACATCTTAAACTGTGTTAACAGAGTCACCTACCTTAGAGAGGATATCAGCAGCATACTTCAGGTTCTGCACAAAGACATTTTCCATTTCTTGAGCGACCGTCTGTCTGTGAGAGTCCACAGGAATCCTACCTGCCATTAAGTGAATCCTAAAGACAACAAAACACTTCCTTCAGTACAACTGACCAGAGAAAGAACAAAAGAACAAGAAACTGGATCCAACAATACTTGCTTTTACATGGAGAAAAGTCACAGGCCAAGAAGAAAAATACAAATATAAACTTAAACAAGGACTAGAGTTGGCAAATATCAACTCGGTTTACTTATTGAGCACCAATTCCTCCTAGGGCACTATACAACAAAAACAAGTCCAAAATCAGTTCAAACAGATATAGTCAATTTATTGTGTGAATGCGGAGTCAGTATTCACACTATTGTATTCCTGTTTATAGTTTCTCCTGTACATTTTTTTGGACTCAAACTACCTCTGCATACTTTGCGCTATTTTAACCATTCATATATCAAAACCTTTGGCTCGATTGGGAAAATTGTGCTGTGACTTTTAGTATTTGTAACTTTTATACTCTTTGATTTATTTAACTTTGTTTACAAAACATTTCCCTATAGAAGTACTGTATATTGAGATCTTTACAATTTCTTCAGATACATTTTTCTTTTTGAAAAGAACAATGACAAGCATACTTCCTCTGATTTGGTCTTTTTAATTATTTACTACAGTTTTGCTGGTTTTCACTTTTAGCAACCGTTTTACTAGTGGCTTATAGGCTTATAACCATTTTACTCATTTTAGCTTTATGCTCGGACTTTGTTGGTTTTAGCTTTTGGCTACTGTTGCACTAAATTTGGATTTTTGCTACAGTTTTGCTCATTTTCATATTTGGCTACTATTCAGCTGTTTAAAACTTTTTGCTACTGTTCTGTTTCTTTTAGCTTTAACAGTTCAGCTTCTTCATCAGATTTCAGCAGTCATTCAGCACTCAGTATTTACATCTCATTTTAACAGTAAATATAGTTTCTCTAGTTGCAAATATCATACAGTACATTATAACACCAATAGGTAAAAGTTGTCTATCTAAGGAAGCCAGCAGATTGTGTTGAATCCTCAGTTTATCCCAATCTTCTATCCTAAGCAGCACATTAGCGACACCTCCCACCTCACTATCACAAACATGTGGCGAGGTGTCTGGGTTGAGTCTAAACCCGGACCCCCATGTCTTGATGAGTTTTGTTTTTCATAAAATTTGTGAGATTTTCCCTGTAAATTTATCACTAACTTCTTAGAGAATAACCAGATGTCCCTTTTGTAAATTTACAATGTTAAACTCAAAAAACCTTTGCCTATTTTATCCTTGCAAATGTATAACAATTTTAGTAAATATCTTTAAACTTAAAATCTTTTACTTTTTCTCTTGAAAATTTATGACTTCCCAAATATATAAATCTGTTACATCAAGATTGGAATTTCTGAGATTTCTCTCAGAAATTTCCCCTGCCTATCAGCTTCTTTTATTATTATTTTTTACAATGGTCATAATACACCATCGTAGGTTTCACTTTCACAAGTGATTAAAAAAGTACTGAGATGATCGCTAACCTTTTACAGTTCAAGGCTTTTGCATATTTTAGAGTCAGATCCAGACCCAGTCTGAAGTCCACTTCTCTTCCAGGAACTGCTCCCAGACCAAGATCCCCTGCTCTGACATTTCCTGTAACATAAAAACACCAGAACATCATCAGAATATCAGTGTTCTCTACTGCCTGCATCCTGGATCAAATTCAGGTATGAACCCAGACTGCAGCAGACTCAGAACTTTTGGGCCCATTCTGCTGTAAATTGAAGGAATAGCATTCCTTTAAGGCAGTGGTGTCCAAACCTGGTCCTGGAGGGCCACTATCCTGCATGTTTTAGGTGTTTCTCTGCTTTGACACACCTGATTTGAATGACTGAGTGATTAACAGGCTTCTACAGAACTTGAAGACCAGCTGAAGAGCAGTGAAAAAACTAAAACATGCAGGATGGTGGACCTCCAGGACCAGGATTGGACACCACTGCTTTATGGAATACATATTGCCCGCTCCCTTTCATGCCAGAGATTTAGACCATTTGTAAAAATTATAACTAGAGAGGGGACTGGAAGCCAGAAGTTGAAGCCACAAAGCATGAGTGTGCCCTAGTGGCTGGCTAGAGTACAGTTTTTTAACATCGCCCCTTCATGTAAATGAATGGGACATTTTTCTGACTACAAAAATAAAAATACACTTAAGATAAAGTTTTTCAGGTGTTGATTTTTGTTGCATCACAGAGCTTTTACCTTCCTGATGTATGTTCAAATGTTATTTCCTTTAAAAATATTTAGTTTTAATAAGTTCTTTGAAGCTTAAAAGAAAAGTGGTGTGTAAGCAGAACTTTAGTATAGAGCGAATAGCACCACGTCCCTAGTGCACAGACACTGGCTCCAAAAATACAACATGACAGCTCCCAAGACAGTCATTTTGGCTTCCACTTTGAACAACGGGAGAAGGTGGAGATGCTTCATCTATCTTTATTAAAGTAGATGTTTTCATCTTGAATCTTGAAAATAAGGTTACACACAATCTCATGTGGTATAGCAAGATCTCACACTCAGAGTATGTTAGCAATGTTTCTCACCTAAGGGTGTAACAAGATTATGGAGTTAATTTCCTGCCAAAACGTTGCAAACAAAGAAAACATAATTCACAAACTGTCCTCAAATGTTGCACACACATAAAACACATTGCACACACATAAAACATGCACCAGGAGGATATATCGGACCAGTTGGGTCCGAGGAAGATTGGCACTAAACTGATGTCTCACTGCTAACACGATGAGCACCCCACAGGTCAGACATCAGTTTAACGCCAGTCTTCCTCGGACCCAACTGCTCCTATATAACAATAAAAAGAAGATCAGAATTAGTTTTATGTCATTTCTGGTCCCATCTAAAGCAAAAAAAGTAAATGAATAAAATTAAATCATAAATAGAATTTATCCTACTAAAGAATTTCTGAGGATAATATTTAAAATAGACTTTGGGAACTGTGGCTTCTGTGAGACAGAAAGTGAGAACCTGAAACATGTTTACTTGTTTGTTTTTTTTGATTGCATGATAGTTCAGAGGTTTTGGCTTGACTTTCAGATGACTGACTTGACTTTCTCACTTAAAAAAACCATCAAATTTGGGGTATTTAATAAGACTGGGAGTTGTGAATATAGTATCAATAATTTGATTATATTAGCTAAACATTATGTACACAAATGCCGTTTCTTCAAATGTAAATCCAATTCTGAAACACTGGAAGAATGAGCTAAAGTCTTATGCAAAATCTTAAATTTTTTTTAATGGAAAAAAACTGCTGGTAAATTTCTTTCTTTTTTGGTTAATTTTAATTTCTTTGATTAATGCCCTTTTTCCTGATTGTTTTCTCTCTGCTATGTTATGAATTGACTTTTGTAATTTCACGTGACTTTTGGCAGAAACTTGCCGCAGAGAGTGTGGCATTGTTACGTATGCGAGGAGAGGCTGTTTTGTATGTGAGAAGAGATCATTTTGTACTCGAGGATAGTTTGTAAAATATGTTTTATTTGTGTGCAACGTTTTGGCAGGACGTTAACTCCATACAGGATCTCGTGACATTAAAAGTCCTGCTCTGGATCAGAATCTGCCCAAGGATCTGGACCATCCTTTCATGGCATCAGAACTCGAGACTGCAGTCAAATCTTTACAAAGCGGTAACAGCCCAGGTCCAGACTGCTTTCATTCCAAAATCTATAAAACCTTTTGCAAGCAGCTGGCCCCAGTCCTACTAGAAATGTTTACTGAGTCTTTTAATACAAGCA
Organism: Kryptolebias brasiliensis; assembly: GCA_028566095.1. Classification (NCBI taxonomy): domain Eukaryota; kingdom Metazoa; phylum Chordata; class Actinopteri; order Cyprinodontiformes; family Rivulidae; genus Kryptolebias; species Kryptolebias brasiliensis. The sequence goes on from JAOXNZ010000074.1 coordinate 2,104,321, forward strand.
TGCTTTGCCAAACTTAAAACACATTTCTTGTAGATTACAATCCATCCACAAATGTGTCAAAGTGGTTCATTGTATCACGAAGCTTCAGTTTCACCATCATCAGTCACTAGTGTCTGTCTTTGAAGCATCCAATCTTTTTACGGTACAATCAGGAAGAAGACTCAAAAGCTACAAAGCTTCTTCTGCCCATCTCTATTTGGAGCTGTACATCCAATGATTACTTTATGAAAGTTTCATTCAATTCTGTCCAGTCAGTCATGAGATATTTTGCTAAGAGACAGAAAGCGTTGACTCCGTAAAATTTTAAATAAAGATCTTGTCCAATTTGTTAGCCCTCAGAATTAGTTGAGGATCAGGCTCAGCTACTACCACACCAAATTTTAGGTCAACATCTGTAAATTTCACTGAGTTATAACCAACTGTGTTTGCTAATGTCATTTAGCTGTGTGTACCGGGCGGGGTGTTGATGAGGACCATCTCCACTCCTGCAGCCTCTCTGGCTCTCTGGAGCTCCGGCAGGTCGGAGTCGTACAGCCAGCCAGCCTCCACAGCCTGAAAGCCGGCGGCAGCTGCCGCGGAGAGCCTGTGGCTGAAGTCCGGGAGGTCGGTGAAGAGCCAGGAAAGGTTCGCACAGAACTTAAGTCCGGACATGTTAAACCAGTTCCGTGAAGGACAACGACCCGGGGTTTAAATCATTGTTTACATTTTCTTCTTCTACGGAACAAACTCGTTCTTCTTCTACGGTTTATTGGCAGTTATTAAACAAATTCAAAAGTGCATTACCGCCAACTACTGGCTGGAGTGTGGACTGAGAAAAAAAAAAACTATATTGTTATCGCCCGCCCCTGAGAGGCGTCTGTGTGTCTGTTAGCAAAATATTTCATGAGCCACTGGACGGATTTTGATGAAAATTTCAGGAAACAATCTTTGCGTGTTTATCCACTGCTGATTAACTTTTGGAGTTAATCTAATTCTAGATGGCTGCCACAGCCAAGTGACTTTGGAAAAAACAAAAAATGTCTGTAATTAATTCAGTTTTACAGATATTGAGCTAATATTGGTGTGGCTGTAGCTGAGAGTCTTTTCCAACACATACTGATGGTTTAGTGTGTTTATTTTTAAATATCTCAGGGCTCTACAGTTCCACTTCACTTATTTTTTGTGGTGGGTCAGAAATCTTTTTCTGCCATCTGGCAGCAGAAGCACCTTGAGAAAAGCTCTGCTCGGTCTAATCTTGGCTGTTTTCTGTCAGCATCCATCCCCCCAGGAGCAGGATCCTGAGGAAGACCATCTGCTGGCCTGTTGGAGGGCTAGTTTAACTGGCAGAGTTTACAAATTGGAATCAAGCATTCACTCTATACATTATGGAATGTAACAACACATTCCTGATTCATCTACTGCTGTTGGAATAGCCACTGTGTGTTTGTGTTCTAAAATAGAAGGGATGAACAGTTTTTTAATGATCTGGTCCAGTTCTACACTCAAAACCGGACCAGCCCTGCAAATAGTAACACAAGCTGATAACAGATGATGAAGCATTTTATACAGCTAGAGGAGCAACATGTTCACTAAGAAAAGTTGGATGTTACTTAATGAGTCACAGAATTATTTTGTTCGTTTGGGTCTCATTCCTCTCAAACTCCAGCACGTTGAGGCGATGTCTGAGCCTGGTTCTGGTTCTGCTGGAAGTTTCTTCCTGTTAAAAGGAAGTCATTCCTTTCCACTATTGCCAGTGTGCTGCTTAGGATGGGAGATTGTGACAAAAGGTAAATTTGACACAATCTGCTCCTTCCTTAGATAGATACCCTTTTCTGATTGTTGTTTGATATCATACTGTACATGAAAGGATATTGCATGACATACTGTATGTGAATTAATTTTTTAACAATTCAGTTCAGTTTATTCAATTCAGTTTATTTATATAGCACCAGTCACAACACAAGTCATCTCAGGGCACTGTACAAAAACATGCACATACATTACAAAAAGCCAATTAGTTAGCCAAAAGTTATCTAAGGAAGCCAGCAGATTGCGTTGAATCTTCATTTTGTTGTAGTCTCCCATCTTGAGCAACACAAAGGCAACAGTGGAAATGAAAAACTCCCTTTTAACAGGAAGAAACCTCCAGCAGAAGCAGGCTCAGGACGAGCGGCCATCTGCTTTGACCGGCTGGGGTTAGAGAGGACAGGAAAGAGATACAGACAAACACAGAATGACGGGTTTAGGTGTAGTTTCTTTTGAAAGAAAGACAAAGAAAATCATGTTAATGATAGCAATAATTACAGTAGAGCAACTAAGACAGTAGCAGAGTGAGGAAATGTGGTCAATTTATCCTCCAGCAGTCTAAGCCTATAGCAGCATAACTAAGGGATACCTCAGGAAACCTCTTAAGCCTGGTCTTAAAAGTAGACAGGTTCTAATTTTTCATTTAGATTATTTTAGCCTCACAGACAGAAACTGGAAGTTGGTTTCACAAGAGAGAAGCCTGATAGCTGAAAGCTCTGCCTCCCATTCTTTTTTTAGAAACTCTAGGAACCACAAGTAAACCTGCAGTTTGAGAGCAAAGTGCTCTGTTAGGAAAATATGAAACAATATGATTTGTATTATAAGATGGAACTTGGTTGTTGAGAGCTTTGTATGTTAGGAGTAAGATTTTAAATTCTATTCTGAATTTGACCTTACTGCATTTAAATGGATTTTATACCATTCTCTATATAAATGGATTTCATAACATACTGTTGTAACAAATGGTCAGCTCAATTTTGAGATTACCATTTATCAGATCTCAACAACTGAAGAATGACATTCTTTAATCACAGGGAACCCTTGTCATAAAGCTGAGCCAGATCCAAATGCTGGTAACCAAAACAACAAGGTTTATTAGGGGTCTGGGGAGTTGAGTGGAGTCTTGCTGCAGAAGAAAAGGGAACTGGTAAGTAGGACTCAACCAAGGAGTTGTTTGGTGGTATGTTTGATAGAAATGGAAATGGCATTCTTTAAGTGCTGACACAGGGGCTTGGACAGGGTGGGTGAAGGTCAACTGGAGTTTGGGTGCCGAGAAGCCAAACCAAGGAGCCAGAGGACAGATGAGATCCACAATGGAGGGGAAGGAAGCAGGTGAGTCCAGGTACGGTAACTACCAGATTGAGAGTGAGCAGGGCTTTCCAGGTGGATGCTTGAAGAGGGAATGAACACCAGAGAACAGTCTCTCAAAAATCCTTGCAGAAAAAAACACCTGCAAAAGGGAAAACACAGGCAAAGCCACAACAAAAAAACTCAAGGAAGTTGTAATGGGAATAAAAACTGTTTCTGTAATTCTTAAAACATGTGACCTGCTTGTGAACTGTGGAAAAACACAATCAAGTCACCGTGATTTGATTAGAATGCTGGAATGTCTTTCATCTTATCTCTATAGACCCCTGGAGAGCAGGACCCAGGGAACCTGGTGTTACCTCATGTTTTGTATTACCTCCTTTGTGGTCAGCTATCTGTTCCCCCCCTGACCCCTCCTGACTGTATAAAGGGGAGACTGCCTGTTGGTGATTCA
>JAOXNZ010000074.1:2173672-2189780 GCA_028566095.1 Kryptolebias brasiliensis
GCAGCAACTGCGTGATGCTATCATGTCAATATGGACCAGACTCTCTGAGGAATGTTTCCAGTACCTTGTTGAATCTAAGCCACAAAGGATTAAGGCAGTTCTGAAGGCAAAAGGAGGTACTAGCAAGGTGTACCTAATAAAATGGCCGGTGAGTGTATAGTGTATGTGGAACACGAGTGTCTAGTATTTTATTTGTTGTTGGTTTTTTTTAGTTAGTTTTAGACAAATCTGGAATAGTAAAATATTATACAGTAAAAAATAGGGTTGAGCCGGATACTTGTTTCAGATAAAGCATTTTTGACGAGTACGAGAATGATACGAGTAAAACTCATTCTGCTCCTGAAGCTGCTTCGTCCTGAAGGAAAATTATCATTGGGTAACTGACTGTTTTCACAATCTGCGATTGGCCAGTCACAGAGCGCCCGCCCCTCCCTACACACACATACGTCTCTGCAGTGAAAGCTGTGCCTCACTCTCGACTCGCACACACAGACACAGACAGTGACTGATCTCTCTGTGGTTGGCTTGACTGTAGCGCACATTGCTCTCTTCAATCAGTACTCCTTAGGTTTTCTTCAGCTTGCCTCTATTTTGGCTTGTATGATATTAAAAGTTACTTGGTAAACTTTTTTTCATAACAAGACAGAGCTGAAAACGGCTCATGTTGCGTCGGTCACTGCCTCCACGCCAGTCAGGTTTTTTTTTTACCGTCTGCTTTCTCTAAGTTTAGCTGGTGGTGATATAAAGTCAGTTGGAACGCGGTGCTGCTTTTGAGAACTTTCGGGGTTATGACACGCCCATTTCCGGGTTAGGCCACACCCAGTCCGAGTACATATACAGATACAGATAATTTAGATGGTTGAACAGATACAGATACAGATAGTGGTGTACTCGCTCATCCCTAGTAAAAAACATGTTTAAATAATCACATTTTCAGATGTTACATGTGATATAAATGGGTTTTAGACTATCAGGAAATGTCAGTGTAGGAAAGTGTTGTCTTCTCCTACATTACACAGAAGACAACAGCAGATGAGAGACAGAAAACTCTCACACTATTGGTCAATGTATAGATTACCATTTAGACTGAAAGGCATGTCTATGTGGAGAACTGTTGCACAACAATAAAAAAAATCTTGATTGTTATGCAACAACTTTCACTTTCTCATGTGGTGACAGTACTAACCCTTGCAACACTGTGCTGCCAGGAGCTTCATGTACAAAAGCACGACATATGCGTTTTTCCAAGCAAAACTCTAGATGTATCAATAATGAAATTACCAGGGAATGTGCATAACCCCACGTCAACTTCATAGCTGGCATGCATACATTTCTCCAGTTATTGGTCTGTTGTTGATACTTAAAAGACATGCTGGGAAACTGTTGATGATGTGAAAACAATTGGACACACCAGAGGCACGTGAAGAACAATAACACATCCATGTGTATGCAGTTACATGTGTGGATATTAAAGCATATGCCGATATAGATTTTCTGTCATCCAGGATATGGCAAACTCCGAAAGCTTTAAAAACAAAACACCTGCACTTGTGACTATAAGATGTGAACTCTTCTTTTCTTCCCTTCTGGGAATCAAAACGTCTTTAACTACAGAACAGGTCTTAGAAAGCCTCGTATAAGAGAGTTGAAACATCAGCTACAGAATAGAAGTCCAGATGTATTATCTTTAAAACATTTTAGATTTGCCATGTACTGGATGACTGACAGTTTACACCAGCTAATTGCTGTGAACTTTGGGGAGGACACCCTAGGGGTAGTGTGGGAGTATGAGATGTCAACAGAACTTGCAAACTACAGGAACCATCTTCACTTTAGCTTGAGATGCAGACAGCAAAAACTCATCCCCCCAAAAAAATAAGTCTGAACTCTACCATCAAAGGACATGGAGTGGAAGAGATACATCTGAAAGATCTGAACAAGCTGCGTAGTGAGAGATTGAGATGGTTCCATTTCACCATCAAAGCTAAATTTAGTAGTTTCTCGACAAGAAACACTTGTTGTGGAACTATTCACCGCCACTGATTCTGCTATTAGGATCAACAACCTGACAGAAGCAGAGGCCGAACAACTCTGAATAAAGATAACAGCAACCCTCTCCAGTGCCAAGCCACCTCCTTCAAATTTTACATTACAGGAAAGAAAACCTATAACTTCTCTCAGCCAGGACCAAAACGTCACCATTTTCCCAGCCGAAAAAGGAAGATGCACAGTGGTCCTCAACACTTCTGAATACCAGGAGAAAATAACCACATTACCAGAGAGCATGCTACGAACAACAAGCTGCTTTTTGAACTGTTTGGTGCACATGGATAGAGATGGAAGCCTCAACATTGACGTTTACAGGAAACCAACCCACACAGATCAGTACCTTCTGTTTGACTCAGCACCCAGTGGAACACAAACTTGCTGTCATCAGAACTCTACAACATTGGGCCGAACACATCCCCACGAAGACAAAAGGTAAGGTAAAGGAACAGAAACACATCAAAAAAGCTCTCCAAACGTGGATACCCTAACTGGGCTTTTGTCAAGTCAGTGAGGAACCTTAAAAAAACACACCACTGAACAGAATAAGGAGAAGAACAAATGCAAAAACATTGTCATCCCTTATGTTGCTGGAGTATCTAAGAAACTCAGAAAGATTTTCTCCAAACACAACATCCCGGTACATTTCAAATCCAAAAGGACTCTCAGACAGAGGCTTGTCCACCCGAAGGACAAAACACCCAAACACAAACTGACACAAAGTCTTTTGGTTTTGACCATTTGGGGCAGCTTGTGTGGTGTTTGAGACAGGCAGTGGTGGTTTTGTTGTCAACTGGTGTGTTGCAGTTGACTGAGGAGTAGGCTGGGTTGTATCCTTGTTGCAGGGTGAGCTTTGGGCTCTTCTTACAGAAGGGTTGAGTGTTTTTGTTGGAGAGAATGGGTTCTCTCTTCTCTTTGAGCTTGTGGCTGTGAGGTGTCACTCTTTGAGGGGTGGGAGGCCCCAGGGTCTCCCACGTTGGCTGGCACCGGTGATTCATTAACACCCCATGATTTTAGGTTGTTGCTCCTTTTCCTTTTAGTTTTTTTAAAATAAATTATCATTTACTATACTCTCCTGGTTTGTCTTATCATTCCCTGGTCATTTATTGTTACGCTCCTCCACATACCCCTACACTGCCCTGGGGAACGTAACAATTTGGGGGCTCGTCTGGAATGGTCTTTGGTGAGCTTAACTAGAGAGCTTCTTTTTTGTTGTTTTGTGGTGATTTCAGTAGTCCCATTTTCCACGGCTTTGTTTCTTTTGTTTTGTGAGGTAAGTGGGTCATTGCTGTGGTAGGGTAGAGGGGGATTTGTATGAAATAGCTCGTCATTATAACATACCTTTTTCTAACTCTGTGGTGAAAAAGGAACTTCATTCCACCATAGTTAAAATATTGATAAGCAGTGGTGTTTTGACTGTATCAGGGTCAGTGGCAGGATCCAGCTTGGAAATTGGGGGTCCTGATGAAGGGACTTTGGTTCCCTCTGGAAAGGAGGCGCCTAGGTCACCACCATCTGGCAACAAGACTACTGAGCTTAGTGGGTTAAAGGATAAATCTGTTACCATACCGCAGTATGATCCCTTTTCAGTGGAGTCATTTGCTGGGTCAAGGGTGGAGGCTCGGTTGAAGGTCCGCCTTGCTCGCCTTAAGCTGGAAAAAGAGGAGCGTGAGAGAGAATTTCAGCTTTGTAAAGAGCTGGAACTGAAAAAGCTTGAGGCAGAGACAGCTATTAGGATGCAGGAACTGGAGTTACAGACAAGTCCAGGCTCTCCTCTGGAGTCGCGGGTGTCCACTGGTTCTGCTTTTGATGTAACAAAACAGTTGCTATTGGTGTGTGTATTTTGAGAATCTGAGGTTGAGAGCTATTTTGGAGCTTTTGAAAGAATTGCCTTGGCATTAAACTGGCCACAGGAGGTATGAGCGTTACTTTTGCAGTGTAAACTCACAGGTAAAGCTCAGGAAGCCTGTGCTTCACTTTCTGTAGAAGAAGGCTTGACATATGAGACACTTAAAGCCACCATTTTCGGGCATATGAGTTGGTGCCAGAGGCTTATAGACAGCGGTTTCATGCTCTTAGAAAAACTCCAAGCCAAACTTATGTTGACTTTACAAAAGTAAAAGAATTGCTCTTTGATCGCTGGTGTGCGGCATGTAAAATTGGGGATCAATTATTACTGAATTTTCAGCACTTTGTTTCAGCTGTGGCTGGTGTGAAAGAGCTTTATAAATAAAGATGATGATGATGATCAAGCTTCCCTTCGTGAACTAGTTTTGCTTGAGGAATTTAGAAACTGTAAAACTGAACGAGTTGCATTTTATCTCAATGACTAAGAAGTCAGCACCTTACAGAAGGCTGCTGTTCTGAGTTCTCCTTGACACACAAGTCAACTTTTGGTAAACGTGATTCTACCTCTCTCCTCCCACCTTCTTTGAAGACTGGTGGTGCACCTGTTTCAGGTCCTTCCTCATCATCAGCCAGCTTAAAAACTGAAAGGAAATCTTTGTCTTCTGTTTCAAGTCTGGACATTTAATTGCTGACTGTGAACTTTATAAACGTAAACAGGGGATTTCTGCTAAACAGTCAAAAGGAGTGGTGCTAATTAAAAGAACCCCTGCTCATTCCCTGATGGAACAACTTATGAAAACTGATCATCCAGATGAATGCTTTATTGTGCACTATTGTGAAAGGTGTTGGGATGAGTTACTTACCAGCCCCTCTTCATCATGTTCACGTGAAAACCCCATTAGTTTTGGGAATCTACTGTGCCCAGTCCCAGCTATTGGTGAACCATTTGAACATGTGATCATTGACTGTGTGGGTTCTTTGCCTAAAACTAAAACAGAAAACCAGTTTTTTGTTGACTGTCATGTGTGTATCTACTCGATTTCCTGAGGACGATCCCTCTTTACAGGATCACCACTTCTGCAGTTTTAAAGACCCAAATTAAGTTCCTAACCATGTTTGGGCTCCCAAAAACAGTGCAGACCGATCAAGAAACTAACTTTCTTTCCAAAGTGGTTAAAGAAATGTTACATTCTTTGGGTATCTCTCACTCGGTGTCCACAGCCTACCACCCAGAGTCACAGGGTGCGCTTGAAAGGTGGCATCAGACTCTCAAATCAATGCTAAGCAATTACTGTCATGAAACTGGACGAGATTCGGATGACAGTGTTCCTTTTGTCCTCTTTGCAATCCAAGATGCAAAGCAACAGTCTACCGGTTTCAGCCCTGCTGAGCTTGTTTTTGGACATGACTGACTTGGTCCCTTGAAGATGTTAAAGGAACAATTTAAGGGTAGTTCTTCACCTCAATTCAGTGCTGCTGAGTTTGTGTCAATGTACAGGAAAAGGTTGTACAAAGCCACTTCTTTGGCAAAGGAGGCTCTTGTTGCGGCCCAAACCAACACAAAGATGAGCTTTGACAAGCAAGCAGTTCAGCGACAGTTCCATCCTGGTGACAAAGTGTTGGTGCTATTACCAGTAGTTGGTTCTGGTCTTGCTGCCCGTTTCTCTGGCCCTTATTTGATTCATAGTAAAGTGTCAGACATTAACTACGTAATTTCTATGCCTGATTACAGGAAGAAGACACGGTTATGTCACGTAAACATGTTGAAACCCTATCGTCCCAAAGAGACTAAATTGGCAGAGAAGCATGAAAGAACCTCAGACTTCTATCCCTGTGCTAACCTTCTCTGTTCTTTGTACTGGAGGATGGGTTAGTTTGGGCTCCAGAAGAACATTCTGGAAGGTTGGCGAACTCTGAGTTTCTTTCTGAGGCTAAAGCACGTCTTTCGCATTTGGCTACAGCACAGCAGGATGACTTGCTGCAGCAAGGCACATTAGCTGCAGTTGTTGGAGTTCCCCATGTTTGCTGACTGCTAAGGCTGATGGTACCTTATGTAGCCCACCTATACCCGTCTGAAGTGGGTAAGGGCCCCTGAGTTCGTTAAACCCATTAACTCGACTTACAACTCCTTTATTTACTCTTGTGTTTTGACCTATGTTGAGTTTCACTTACCTTAGAGTAACAGGACACTAGCACTTTAAGTTCTTTTCATCCGAGATTACGACTCTGAATAACAATATTAAGCCTTGAATATACTGTAAAGCAAAATACAGATAGTATTATAACCAAGCTCTATTACTTATTCAAAAAATTATCCTATCAGAAATAAACAAACATCACACAGGATTAAAGTTTAGAACTCCTGGAACATATATTAAGACATAATAAAATTCACAGAATTGCAACAATATTTTAGTCTTTTGGTTTCTCAAAACCTATATAAACTAAAGTGGGCCCACATTTCAATGTCCACCTAAGCTGGCAAATAATTAACTAAAAAATATAGGCCAACAAAATAAAAAACCCCGTTGCAGGCCTGATATGATGGTGAAGTGTGGAAATGTGATACCTTACTCCAAAGGAAAATCTTGAAACCTCAAATGTCACCTGTCCTTTAGTCCCAGTTGGAAAAAAGGTGAAGGTATGGAATGTTGTCAGCTTCTTTACCAGCCTCTCAGTCCTCAGGAATCAGCAGGCAGCAGAAAAGTCCAATGAAGATGCAGTCCTTCAGCACAGTCACATAAACTCTTAGGGTAGGCTCAACTCACTGTACTAGGCTTAACTCTGGAATTTCCCACGCCGGAAACATTAGTTAAGTTTCATTCTGTTAGCCGGTTTAGCTTACAGTACTCAATGTCCATTCACTTGGCTAATGAATGCTAATGCATTAGCAAGCATTAAACACAAACTCATGCCTACTGTACTGCAAATTCCAGGTTGAAATAATCACAGTAGTTGCAAACAAAAGTGTAGAGTTCATATCTATACACAGACTGTCGAGTTGAAAGTTTAAAATATCAGCATAAGACCCGTTTTTCAATAACTTTGCCACGTTTTTTCAACGCAGTCAAGCTCTCTCCCTCATGCTGTCGGTTACTTCTTGTTTTCGTTCTACTCTCCTCCCACTTCCTCTTGCAAACAGGAGCTCTTCAAATTAAAATACACTGAAGCTTATTTTTATAAAATGTTTTTGAACTACATATTTGTATGTTCTTTAAACTTTTAATGCCATACTATTTTAAGTAGTTGCAAGTACAGTTTTTTAAACTTATTTATAACAATTTTAACATATTTAAAACAACATTTTTAACACTACAAAATGCTTTCATTTTGGACTGGGTTACACTTACATTTTTGTACTGATTCTTGTAAGGTAAATGCTGTTACTGTTCCTGACTCGTTCCCTCTTCACCATATGGAAGACTGCATCGATAGTGTAGGCCCTGTTATGTACATTACCAAGTTGGATTTGTTGAAGGGATATTGGCAGGTTCCATTAACCCTGAGAGCATCTGACATCTCTGCATTTTTGACCCCTGATCACTTTCTCCAGTTCACCTCTTGGAATGAGAAATACTCCTGCCACCTTCCAACGCCTTATGCAGATGGTATTGAGTGATGTCCCCCACTGTAAACTATACCTAGATGATGTGGTAATATTCTCTTGTGACTGGACTGGGCATGTTCATAGCTTGAAAACAGTGTTTCAAAAGCTAAATGAAGCCTCTCTAATGTTGAACCTTGCAAAATGTGAATTTGGCAAGGCCATGGTTACCTACCTTGGAAAAAAGATTGGTCTTGGACAAATCCAGCCAATGGAAGATAAAGTAGCTGCAATATTGAGATATCCACAAGACGTGAGTTGAAATGCTTTATAGGAATGGTCGGTTACTACCGATGTTTTTGTAAAAACTTTTCTGTAGTGGTAGCTCCCCTTACCACTTTGTGTAGCCCTGCTGTTCCTTTTCTGTGGACTAGTGAATGTGAAAATGCTTTCAATGCAGCAAAACCTCTTCTCTGTAGTTCTCCGGTGCTGACTGCTCCTGATGTTACCTGGCCTTTCAAGTTGGAAGTGGATGCCTTGTTACAATGGTGTTGGTGGAGTACTGCTACAAAATGGTGAGGATGGAGTGTGTCATCCTGTGAGTTACTTTTCTGCCAAGTTTATGCCTCATCAGATGAACCATTGAAAAGGAAACTCTTGCAATGCTCCAATTGCAACATTTTGAAGTGTATGTCGGCTCCACATCAATCCCAGTAATTGTGTTTACTGATCACAACCCTGTTGTCTTTCTTTCCCAGATGTATAACCATAACCAGAGACTGACGTGTTGGTCGCTGATGGTGCAGAGATTTAATCTCCAAATAAAGCACAAAAAGGGCTCTGAAAACATGGTGGCAGATGCACTGTCTCGTGTCTATGGTTAACCCGTCTTTGGTAGGGGAGGTGGTATTTTATCTCGAACAGTGAGTTTGGATTTTATGGAAGGGGGTGTTACATGTAGTGATGCTTGCATGTGTCCCTCTTCTTAGTTTGTTGTTGCTGAGTGTCTGCAGCTTAAGCAGGCACAGCTGGTTCCACTTTGCCCCCTTAATGAGCAGAATATAAAGCTGGGTGTGGAACTGGTCTCAGTCCCTCTTTTGGTTTTGGCCATTTGGGGCAGCTTGTGTGGTTCTTGAGATATGCAGTGGTGGTTTGTCTCATCATTCCCCGGTCATTTATTTTTACGCTCCTCCCCATACCCCTAGACTGCCCTGGGGAACGTAACGTTGAGAAACCAAACAACTTCTCCACAGACACATAGCTCAACACAGGAGAGCCAGCTCTTCAGGACAGGACTCAGCTGTGCACCTACACTTCAAGGATAAAGAACACTCTTTTGAGGACCAAAATGTTCATCTTTTGGACTGAGAAGAGAGATGGTTTGAGAAGGGGTGAAGGATGTCATCCATCCATTTTCTTTACTTTCTTCTCCTTTCTGGGTCACAGGGAGCTGGTTCCTATCTCCATCAGTCACTGTGTGAGAGGCGGGGGACACCCTGGACAGATTGCAAGTCCATCACAGGGCTACACAGAGACAAACAACCATTCACGCTCTCACTAACACCTAGAGACAATTTTTTAGAGTTACCAATTAACCTAACATGCATGTTTTTGGTCTGTAGAAGAAAACCGGAGTAAACCCACGTTTGCACAGGTAGAACATGCTAACTCGACCCAGAAAGGTCCCAGGTCGGGAAGCAATCTGGCAACCTTCTTGCTGGGAGGCAACAGCTCTAATCACTGTGCTACTGTGCCAGCTGTAAAGGAAGCCATTTATGTCAAAACAGAAAAAAAACTTTAAACAGAGGATGAGGTCTGAGATTCCAACTTTTTAAGACCTACAAAGGAGGATTAGGCCTGATACTTGGTCATTTTCCCTCTGATACACACCCTCATGCATGTGCCCAGGTCCTCTCTTTTGTGAGCCAGGCAAACAACAACCCTAACGACTCTCCATCGGGAGGAGAGTGATCTGCTTGTGAATTTAGCTTACATATTGGAACATTCCATGCAGTTAAAAGCCTGCATCTCCACACTCTTCAGGTTTGGATGAAGAAAGCCTCCCGGATGGGAGTTGAAACATCTTTAACTGCAGAAAAGAAGTCCAGTTGTATTGTTTTTAAAACCTTTTGGATATTAAAGCATCCACAAAGTGGTGCAGAAAATACCATTAACAATGGCTTTTGCATTATTAGAGTATTATTATTATTATTATTATTATTATTATTATTATTATTATTATTGTTGTTGTTGTAGCAGTGCAAAGAGAGCATGTATTTAGATCTAGCCCAAGATAATGCGACTCTTCAGCTGCTTTAGGTTTCCAAGAGCAGTCCTGTTGGACCTGTATTCAGAGCTATGGCTGTTTTTCCCTGCCCGTGCCAATCCTACTGATGATAGGGCTGGGGTTCCTATAGAGACCTGGGCATTTTAGGGGGAGCTGGGAGTCCCATTAGGACTGTGCCAATCAACCCTGAGCTGAGCCATGCCAGCTGTGTGGGAAAGAATATCAGCTAGGTAGGATTCAGAAATGCAACTAACCAACATTGCAGTAAGGTGGCCTGGTTTAAAACATGAATCATTTATTCTAATGAGCTGCTGAATGGGAACAGACTACAAGCTGACATGGTGTGGGATGAGTGGCTTCTTGGTGAGTAAATTTATAATATTAATAATAATATTAATATTACCTCCCCTGAAACACACTGAGCCGTGTGCCTCCAAACATCATCGTGTTTTTACACCATTATAATCAGTCAGTGACTCAAGTGAGTGACTTCCTGATTTTTGCTGGTTAAACTACAGATTCAGAGAGTTCTACAAAGTTCTTGAGCGCTTCTGTGTTTACTGCTGTTATAGCAATAAACACAAGTAAAGTTTGAGATTCTTTAGCTGCCAGCACACTGACAGCTGACAGCTTCACACACAGTCACTCCTCTTGCACATGGCAATAATGCCACAGGACAGTGTCTCAAACACAATGTTTTTACACACCTCTACCTTTTTTAGAAGCGTCTCCAACTCACATTCTATAAAGTTCCTCTTCTTCCTACATGTAGACATTATCTTGCAAAGAGGAGAATTATACCTACAGGACAGTAATTGCATCTATTTGTATATTTAAATAGAGGTGTGCCAGGGGAAATGTCTCATGTGTGCTCAGTTTCACGTTGATCAGGATGTATAAAGAAAATGTGCTTGGATTCATGTGTACATACAGTTTTATAAATGAGGATTTTTTTTTGTGCATACGCTGTTTTCTTGACTTAAGCATATGCCACGTTTCAGCAGGAAATTCACACAAGTCTTTGTACATGAAGCCCCTGGATTCTGAGAAATACAAAGTGTTGACTTTCAGATTCATTCTCTATTTACTGCAGATTTTTATAAACATACTGTATCTGCATGATGAAAATTAGACCAGTACTAATAGTTCAGGCTTATCCATCCTAACCAGTTCATCACTCACACCTCCCCAAAATGTGTCCCATCACAGTTCTTTTTCTTTGCAGTTCGCCGTGTGCCTCCCCGTTTCTCCATCCCCCCCACTAGTCATGAGGTGATGCCTGGGGGCAGTGCTAACTTGACCTGTGTGGCAGTTGGCTCTCCAATGCCTTTTGTTAAGTGGGTGAGTGGTGAAGTGGAACTGTCCCAGGAGAACCACCTTCCCATTGGCCGTAACATCTTGGAGCTCACAAACATCCACCAGTCTGCAAACTATACGTGTGTGGCCATGTCCGACCTGGGTATCATTGAGGCAACAGCTCAGGTCATTGTCAAAGGTGAGAAACAGGACAAGAAGTTGTTTGAGGGATTTCTACAAAGTTTCACTCACACCTAGGTACAGTTTAGAGTTACCAATTAATCTAACATGTATGTTTTTGGTTTGTGGGACAAAACCAAAGTACCCGGAGAAAACTCACATTCATGGGAAAAACATGTAAACTCTACACGGAAAAAGCCCAATCAAGTTTCAATCAACTGATATGTACCTTTTTTATCAGCTATTCCTGAGCTCAGTGTTGTGTGGACAGTAAAAGTGGGACACATGTGACATTACATCTTTGTGTCAATCAGCTACAGACCTTACAGGATGGTCAGCAGGGCTTCAGTCTGTTTGTTGGTTTTAAATAAAACAGAACAGCATGTCTTACATTCATGTTTTTCAGAACCACTTTGTTTTTTTTAGAGAAAAAAATGCAGATACTTTGGAGCTGGGTTTAAATTGAGCCTTTAGTCGCCTCTAGCTCAGTTTGGAACATGTCCCAGAGGTTAATAATTAGAGACCTAGCAACACCATCTAAGGTTATGGACCTGTCATTTAACAGCTGACAACATAAATGTGCAACAGAGTCAAAAATATCAAAGATTACTTACTGGTTAACATGGAACCTGCTCTTAGATTCAGCTGATTCACTGGCTTTAATCATTACATTCAAACCTTGGCACTGACACAGCTTTGTTTTGTTTACATTAGTCATGTGGTTCAGCTGGTTTAGCCACTAGATCACAGACTGATCCACCATTTTAAATGGAGCACAAATGATGTCCAATGATTGGCACAGTCCTAATAGGACTGCCAGCTCCCACCAGGCTACCCACTTTATCACCTGGGCTACAAATAGTGTGCAGCCAGTCAGAGATACTTCCTTGCAAAAAGGGTACATTTTATCACAAACACAGGAAGACAAATCAAAACACATCTCCCAATATAGCCAAGGCTGTAACAGCTAGAAACAGAACTGATATCAGCTAAAAGATTAACCACTAGACTGACAGTAAGTACTCTGAGCAAAGATATTTTCTTCACAGCGGACATCAATGTTAGGCGTAAAAAGGAAAAAAACAACAGGTTTGTTTCTCTAACTATTGTATCTGTCTCCTTCCTTCTTCAGCTCTTCCTAGGAAGCCAATCTTCCTCAGTGTGGTAGAGACCACAGCTACCAGTGTCACTCTGATGTGGGAGTCTGGGAATTCTGAACCTGTGTCTTACTTTTTGGTTCAGTACCGACCCAAACTGTCTGACAATGGATTCCAAGAAGTAGATGGTGTTGCCTCAAATCGATACAGTATTGGTGGCCTGAGCCCTTTCCTTGAATATGAGTTTCGTGTCTTGGCTGTCAATAGCGTTGGTCGAGGGCCTCCAAGTAGTATTGTGGAAACCCAAACAGGTGAGCAGGCTCCCTCATCACCACCACTTCAGGTACAGGCTCGCCTGCTGAGCTCCACCACCATCCTGGTGCAGTGGGAACCTCCAGAGGAGCCCAATGGTCAAATTCTGGGCTATAGAATTTACTACAGCTTTGAAGCCAGTCCAAACCTGCTCAGTCAATGGCAGCTACACAACACTGATGACAGCAAGTTCACCACCATCTCAGGTCTGAAACCAGAGATGACCTATAGCCTGAGGATGCTCTGCTTCACCTCTGTGGGAGATGGACCACTCTCTGATGTTCTGCAGATCAAAACCCAGCAAGGAGGTGAGGAAATGCTCAGGGTGTCACAGTAAAGCAACAAAAAACTGCAGCAGCTAGTCTCACTGCATCTTTACTTTTCTGTCCAAGGTGAGAATTCAGCTGGATCACTTACAGATGTTGACAAATGTGTTGGTCTCCTTACAAAATAGTAATAAAAAATATAACTATTTCTGTAATTACTTGAAACTGACAAATGCTTAATAGCCTCTCTTATTGTTTAATTCATATTTATTTGGTTATGATTACTGGATCAGTTGAATATTTCTTAAAGTTAAACAAATGAAAATGGTATGAAGAAAAAGCATGGTAGACTTAGTTTAATATTTTGTAGCAACATCTTTTGTAGCAATCAGTGCTAACAAGCGATCTTTGTACTTCACAATGAGGCATCTGCATTTGCCAACAGATAGTTTGGCCCACTCCTCCTGAGCAAACTGGTCAGTCTGACTGAAGTTTGAGGGATGGTGTCTCCAAGGTGTTAGTTTTCAGATCTCTCTACAGACATTCCACAGGATTAAGATTTAGCCTCATGGAGGGCCATTAAGGCCAATGCTGACACTAGGCAGTAAGCTTTGGTAGTCTTAAGACTTTTGTGCCCTGATTCAAGGTTCCCCCTGCCAGAGACAGCAAAGCAGCCCCAAAACAAGACTGAGCCACCTCTATGTTTTACAGGAACTATGATGTTCTCAAACTGCATAATTTCTCAGCATAAGATAAACTTAATCTAAAACTCTGGCATGAAAAGCAGTGGGTGATATGTATTATTCAATGAATGCTAATTGTTTAATCATTTATATTGTGGGAGAAGTGGAACATTTAATTTCATTCTGTTATAACTGTCAGTTTTAACAGTTCCAACTGATTCAGAAAACATTATCATTCTCCTCCTGAATGTTCTCATCCTTCAGTCTTTGTTTCTTCTTTGTGTCTTTAGTTCCATCTCAGCCGTCTGCATTTGAAGCCGAAGCAGAGCTTGACACACGTATAATGTTATCATGGCTTTGGCCTGTCCAAGATCACATAAGTAGTTATGAATTGCTTTACTGGGAGGCCACCAATCCTGCAGACAAGGTAAATACCACCTTTTTTTTTTTTTTTGTTTAAAGAGTTAGTGTTGTTCTGTCAAATAGTTATCAATAATTAGTACTTTATTTGTACTTTTTCAGCCGTAACATCAGTCATAGAGCATGGAGTATAGAGAAAAGAGCAGAAGTCTTCATCCAGGCTCGACTAATGACTCCCCAATAAGGACCTGTTTTCAATTCAAGAAAATCTATTGTCATTCTTAAAATTTAAGAATCAAACAAATTTTTATAGGCCTTAATGAGTGAGCAATAAAGAGTAGGTAATATTAAACCTCTACATTTTAACATGACACAGTTTGTTTAGTTTGTTGCTCCTTTCTCTTTTTACACTTTCATTAAAATTTTAACATTTTTAAATTACAATAAACATCCCACACCCCAGCATCTACACTTAACAAGCTAATGAAAGACAGACTTACTTGAATAAAAGGTAAACAGATCTTCTTTCAGAATGATCTGACAATCTGTGTCTTTAACATAAGACAGAAAGGGATTCCTGGCTTTAGTATAGTGAGGGAAGAGGTTGAAAAAACACTTCAAAATCAGGAAGGGAAGGGCTGGGAATTCTGGAGATGAGCTACAGAGCTGAGCTGAAGGTATTTGAAAAAACGACATTTAGGGAGAGAAAAATTATTTACTAGCTGCTGAAAAGAAGCAATTATACAATCTATATTGATATCTGATATACATTTATTGTTATGTCGTTTTTGACAAGAGTTGTTTTATAAGCCTGACAAAAGTGTCAGGTTATGGTTTTATGTAGTGTCTTTGTTTTTGTCTAATGCCTCTGTCTGTCATCATTCACTTCTCAGTCTTTCACTTGCCTGCCTGCCACACCCATCTACACCTGCCACTAGTTCTGATAATTACCTCACCTGTGCCCACTTCCACTGATTTCCTCCTGTCTATAAAACCCGGTCATTTACTCCATTTACTCGTCGGTTCATTGTCTCCCCATGTCGCTCATATGTGCTGTCTGGTTCCCCTCGAGTCTTGCGTAAGTTTTTGTTATTTTGTCTGTTTAGGTTTTTGTTGCCTTGTCAGCCTTTGTTTTGTGTAGTCTTTTATTTAATAAATTAATTCAAAATGAGTCTGCGCTCTGGGTTCGCCTCCTTCTCCGCCAAACATGACAAAAAGGAGTTCTCCCCTTTTCTCCATACTCTGTGCTCTATATTGTTTTTTCTTGTTGGCTTGTATTTAAGGTTTTGTATTCATGTAAAATGTGTAAAGCATCACAAGTCTTATATGTGAGATATTAGAAGCTCTCGTCACTCCACTTTCTGGATCTGTTTGTTGTTGCTGTTTACATCTTCAGAAATGTTCACTCAAATCCTGACTTTGGAAAACATCTATTTTTAGATGGTTTTGATGGTCAGGTCAGTGTGACATCCATATGTCATGTCTTTTTATCCTACTATAAACAGAACATTTCAATTTGTTTATTGCTTCTATATGCCTTTAAAACTTCAATAGTTTCCCCTTTTAATATTTTCATGTACATTTTTAATGCTCTCAAATGGTATGTTAAGAATTTAGGTCTCGAACAATCCTCCTTTAAATTTTATAATTCTGTGTCTTTGTCTCCTCTGATAGTCCATGATGAATGGAAGAACCTGAACTTTTTGTTAACATTTCTAGCTAGTTGCTTATATCTGTGTGGATTATAATTTATTTTGTTTACATCTCTTAACAGCATCGTGTCACTTTCAGTGCATCAGGATCCTATCCAGTAGATGGTCTGAAGCCAGATACCCAGTACTTATTTTCCCTGGCTGCTCAATCTGAGAGTGGTTCGGGAGTCTTTACTCAACCTATTGAAGCCAGGACCTCCCAATCCAGTGAGTATCACATTCAATCATTCAATCAGAGATTTTCAAACTTGAAAATAATTAGACACACTAAATATAGAAGTTGTGTTGCTGGTAAGTGAATCTTAAAAGAGACTCATTATAAACAGGGAAGTTCTTTTTAGTGCCTGAGGGCATGTGTTTTGGAAGTGACAGGATTTTTTAAAAAATTTAAGTACATGCAGGCTATATGCCCTTTCACCTTGGTCCTTCTGGGTTCCGGCTGCTGCGGTGGACTGGTGCCTGCCCGGTGTGTTGGGG
>JAOXNZ010000074.1:2205598-2216948 GCA_028566095.1 Kryptolebias brasiliensis
ATGGAAACAAACTCTGATTACAAGTTTTTAAAGAAAGTTATATTTAAACTCTTTTTGTTCTTCCAGTTATTAAGTATCACTTTTTTTGCAATACCCAGAACTGCAAGCAAGGTGTGACACCGAATGATGTGGAAGAAGCTGACGCTCTAAAAGAAGACACCATAATGAAACGAGTAACCAAGAATATTGAAGAAATGCTGAACAACAAAGTAGCTGCCATCCATAAACCAGTAACTGAGCTCTCAGAGAAATTTAACAACATGGCACAGAGAATGGCTACTGCTGAACAGCGCATTTCTCATCTGGAGGATGCATCAACAAGAAGCACGCCCAGATTGGATAGTATGGAGAAAAATCTTAAAAGGACACTGGAAAGGCTGGACAGTTTTGAGAACCATAGCACATGCCAGAATGTCAAGATTAGGGGTCTGAAAGAAGGTATAGAGGGCAGAGAGCCAGTGTGTTTTTTCGAGGGGTGGATGCCAAAAGTCCTGGGACTGCAGCAGACACAGATAAAAATTGAAAGAGTTCATCGCCAGCAGGGCGAAATGGCAGAGAAACCCCAAAGGAGTCCTGGTGAGACTACACAATTACATCGACAAACAAAAGATTCTCAATGCTGCAAGGAATAAGGGAGTAATCCAAGTAGAAGACCGCAGAGTATCCTTCTACCAAGATTTTTCTGCAGAAGTCGTTACAAAGAGGCAGGATTCCTCAGGTGCCCTGCGAGAGCTGCGAGAAGCCGGCGTCAAGTACATGTTTGTGTTTCCAGTGGTGATCAAAATCTTCAATCAGAACGAGTCGACCACATCTCTTTCCGACGTGAAAGAAATTAACGACTTTATTAAGACACTTCATAAGTGACTTAACATGGATCCTGCCACATACTCTCCATGCATAAAAAGCAACTGACTGAGCAGTGATATGAGGTAAACACGACTATAGACGCTCACAAAATTGGTACCATGATAAGACTATTCATAACTTCAAACACTGCTTATGTTGATATGTGCATATATATGAGAATAGTACTGCATATTTACTGTCACAGTGGCCTAATACTCAGACCCAGAGAGGGCAGGGTGACTTAACTTCTTTTTTTTTTTGCTTTTCTTTCTTACTCTCTCCTTATCTTTTGTTGTTCATCGGGCCCCCACCTGCTGTATCTTTTGATTTAGGGTATTTTATGTAGCTTGTTACGTTTACTGTTCCCTCATTAGCGGTTGGCCCAAGCTGCGTATTTTGTTCGGGTTTTTGCTTGGAACATTTTTGTTTGTTTATCAACACAAAGCAAATATTAAGGTACGCATGTTTCAGTTTAATCTGGTAGTTCTTACTTTTATCTTTTTAAAACACTGCATAAAGTAACATATTGATATACTCTGATGATGAGCATCAGGGTTTGCACGTGGAATGTAAAAAGTTCTAATAAAGCAATAAAAAGGAAGGCTATCCTGAACAGGTTAAAGAAGGACAGGACCCAAATAGCGTTTTTACAAGAAACACATCTCACTGATGATGAACATAAAAAATATTTAAGAGAATGGGTAGGACAAGTTCATTTCTCATCATACTCAACAAATAAAAAGGGAGTTACATTACATAAAAACCTCGCTTTTACAGTTATAGACATGTTTAAAGACACAGAAGGTAGAATCATTTTAATTAAAGGTACTTTACATGGAGAGAGAATTTTGCTTGGTAGTGTATATGGCCCTAATGTGAATGATGAGGATTTCTTTGCGGTGCTTCTTAACCAAATTGCTGAGATGGATTGTGCCAACATACTTATCGGAAGGGATTTTAATTGCTCTTTATGCCCTCTTATGGACAGGTGCCCTCCCCAAAATACTCAATCAAAAAACTCAAGGGCAGTTAAAAATATTCTTGTCACAGTCTGCCTGCTCTGGCCACGCCTCTGCAATCTCCGCCTCTGCAATTAGCCTGATCTGGCTCACCTGGTCTCAGCCCTTCTGAAGGTCTTCTGTCTCTCTACTCCACTGCCAGATTATTGAACGGTTCGCCAAGTAAATGTCCAGCGTGTTATCCAAGCCTTTGTCTGATCTCTCGTCCATGACCCTTTGCCTCGCCCTCGACTCTCGACACTTGCCTGACCCACGCCTGGTACCTTTGCTGACTCAGACTCCTGGCTCTCGACCTCGTTTCTTTCACCGGACTTCGCCTCTGGGTTGGTACTTCGGATTTGTTATCGGCTCTCTGATCTCCTGGCTCTGACCACAGCTCTGTCCCCGGATTCCTTCTCCAAGCCTTCTGTGATAACTTATAACCTTAACGGCCTCCTTCCAGTCAGTTACGATGTTAACCGTCTGTTGATCCTGCCAGCCGCACAGGAAGTGGGTAACCCCGGAAGTACTCCATTCTTCCTAGTTCTGGTTTTTACGATAAACATCTTAAAACTTGCTCTGTGTCTGTCTGCCCTGAATCCTAAACCCGATCCTTATCAATTCTAGAGGAATTGGATTTAATAGACGTATGGAGGCACTTCAACCCCTTAACAAAAAGCTTTACATTTTACTCTTTGCCACATTCAACAATGACGCGTTTATGTCGAGCCACTTGGTCCACTTAGTGGAAGAGTCAGAGATGGGAACTATTTCACTATCTGACCATGCTCCTGTTAGGCTAGTGATGCAACCACCCAGACCACTGGATCGTACAGCTTTGTGGAGGTTAAATAGATTGCTGTTGTTAAATGAAGATTTTATCAAATTGATAGAAGAGCAGTCAGACTTTTATTTAAAACGTAATGACAATAATAATACTGACCCCAGAATTGTATGGGATGCTTATAAAGCATACATGCATGGGATAATAATATCATATTCTAGTCGTAAGAGGAAAGAGCAATTAGCAGAACAAAACAAAATTGAAAATAAAATTAAAAAACTTGAAGAGGAATATCTAAATCTGTTAAAGTTCTGGGGGAACTAAAAACAACTAGGGCTTCGCTATCTGATATAATAAAGAAAGCTGAAAAGGATATTTTATTCGCACAACAAAAGTTTTTTGAACACAGCAATAAACCAAACAAATTTCCAATTAGTGAACAACTCCTCCGGCACAAGTTTCATATCTTCAATACAGGATGAAAATGGTCATCGTAATATGGATAACAAACGAATGCTTCTAACAATTCTATGAAAAATTATACTGTTCCGAAGTAAAAAAAAGACATACTTGAAGATCAATTTTTGAGCAACTTAAATATATCCCAATTGTCACCAGAATAGGCAAACTTATTAGAAAGATCTATAACAATACTAGAAATTGAAAAGGCTATTTCTTCACTTCAATCGGGTAAATGTCCAGGCACTGATGGATACCCTATTGAATTTTTCAAAATTTTAAAATACAAAATTAGTTCATTACTACAAAGAGTCTTCAATACATCTCTTGAACAATCTAAACTATCTGACACCATGCATGTAGCAAATATAATTGTCATCCCCAAAAACGATAAAGACCCAGAACAGTGTTCATCATCCTGACCAATTAGTTTGCTTGGTGTTGACATGAAGATTTTATCCAAGATTTTGCTTCCATCTAGGTTGGAAAAGGTAGTGCCTAACATAGTTAATATAGACCAAACTGGTTTTATAGAGGAGTGACTGTCATCAAATAATACTAGACGACTTATTAATATTATTCAGCACCTTAACCATACACAAATACCAGGCATCATCGTTTCAATGGATGCTGAAAAGGCCTTCTACCGTATTGAATTGGAGTTTGTGTTCGAAGTGCTTAAAAGATTTGGACTTAGAGAAAATGTTATAAATTGGGTAAAACTTCTTTATAAAAAGCCCAAAGCAGCTGTTTTGACAAATGGCCTTTTGTCTGCACCTTTTGGACTGGGAAGGGGGACGGCGCAGGGAAGCCCTTTCTCCCCGCTGCTTTTCTCCTTGGCTATAGAGCCACTTGCAATTGCAATTAGACAAAGTGATAATATTAAGGGCATATTAATAAAGACAGCATAAAATATTAATTATATGTTGATGATATTCTTTTGACTTTGACAGATCCTGTAAAGTCTATTACGGCTCTAATTGACTGTGTCAACAAATTTGGTAAGATATCTGGGTAAATAACTGTAAATCAGAAATAATGCCTTTAATTACATGTGACCAGGGAGAACCAGCATTCGTCAAACCATTTTGATGGGCTCCTATAGGATTAAACTATCTAGGAATATGCATTACATCTAAAATTAGTCAACTATATCCTGAAAACATTAAGCCTATGGTTATTCATATTAAAGATAAGTTAGTAAGATGGAAGAAGCTCCCCATATCCTTTCTGGGATGAATCAACCTTATTAAGATAGAAATAATTTATCCAGTGTCGATGTTGTTCTTGTTTATTGACTCCAAAGATTTAGCTGGGATTAATAAAGAAATACCAGACTTTTGGGCAGGCAGGAAACCTAAAATTAAAATTGAAATTGTACAACTTCCCAAAAACTTAGGTGGATGGGGTCTGCCCAAAGTTGAGAACTATGTACCGTCTCTACATGCAAGAATTATTTCACTGTGAGCTACCGAAAACATGTTCAGCCATGGCTTGAGATTGAGGAAAGTGTTTGTAAACCCAATCATCCGATATATCTGTTAAATAAACAAAGCCGGGAATTTCCATTTTTAATCGAGGATAATTTTCTGATTACTAATACTATTAAGGCATGGGGCATTCTGAGGAAAATGCTTGGACAGAATAAGAATTTGTCATCTTTGATAACATTTGTAGATAATCTGGATTTGACAGTAGAGGGCACTGGTCCCAATTTTAGATCTTTGCAAGAAGCTGCCATTAGTAGGATACATGATCTTTGGGATAACGGAAAATTCAAGACATTTGAGGACTTAAGACACATAACATTATTCCCACAAACTTCTACAAATATCTTTAGCTAAGGCACTATGTCAAGGCAAAAATGGATTCACTGGCGCTCTCACGGGACTGTTATTTACTTGAAAAAACAATTCTTGATTGTCATAAACGTGGAAGATCTGTGTCAAGATTTTACGCTGAAGTAAGATAAGAAAACAGACTTCCTGGAGCCTACACCCCAGAGTCCCATAGGATAATAAAACAGACACAGATCTCTAAATCATGGTGACATGAATACTTTGTGTTTTTCCACAGTTCACAAGCAGGTTACATGTAGCAAAGAATCATTAAAGTAATTTTATTTCCCATTACAACTACAACAGTTATCCTACACACCACCATCCAATGCTGTCTGGCTACGCTCTCCACTGCCACAAACTTACAGTCCACAAT
The DNA here is from genome assembly GCA_028566095.1 of Kryptolebias brasiliensis. NCBI lineage: Eukaryota > Metazoa > Chordata > Actinopteri > Cyprinodontiformes > Rivulidae > Kryptolebias > Kryptolebias brasiliensis. Next base: position 2,210,900 of record JAOXNZ010000074.1, read on the forward strand.
CTCCCTCAGGTTACCTCTTCTACATAGAATGTAGTCTAACTGCGTACTTCTGCCTTCACACTTATAGGTCACACTGTGTTCCTCCCTCTTTTGGAAATAGGTGTTGACTACAGCCATTTCCATCCTCTCCGCAAAATCCACCACCATCTGTGCTTCCTGGTTCCTTTCCGTGACACCACAGCTGCCCATCACCTCCTCATCTCAGTTTCCTTCACCAACATGTCCATTCAGATCTGCTTTGATCACCACTCTCTCCTTTCTGGGAATACTCAGATTCTACATCACATCCAACCTGTGGAGCAGAACCACTGACAACACTGAACATCAGACCTTCTACTTCTACCTTCAGACACATCAATCTATCTGACACTCTTTTCACCTCGACTACATTCCTTGCTAACTCCTTCAGGACCACCCCTACTCCATTTCTCTTCCTATTAACACCATGGTAAAACAGCTTAAACCCTGCCCCAATGCTGCGAGCCTTGCTGCCCTTCCACTTGGTTTCTTGCACACAAAATACATCTACCTTCCTCCTCTGCATCATGTCTGCCAGCTCTCTACCTTTGCCGGTGATTGTCCCTACGTTTAGAGTTGCTACCCTCAGTACTACACTCTTGACTTTACTCTTTGACTAACTGTAGCACAATTTCTGCTGGCACCCTGTTTGTCAACAGCACCAGTGGAGGTCATTGTTAACCCGGGCCCCGACCGATCCAGTATGGTGTCACTTGGATGAACACGCATGTTAGTTTTGGCAAAAGTGTTTTACTCCAGATGCCCTTCCTGACACAACCCTCACCATTTACCCTGGCTTGGGATTGGCACAAGAGATAGACTGGCTTGTGCTCCCTAGTGGTTGGTTTAAAACAAGTTTTTATTCCTCATTTAAGTTAATTAATGTGAAGAATTTGGTATAGATCAACTACTTAATCAAACTGAAAATCTAAATTCCAGTTTGTAAAGCAACAAAATAGAAACAATACCAGAGAAGGAATACTTTTGCAACCCACTGTAGTTTTTTAAGCCATTTTTTTGTAAAAAGGTTTTGTACATTCTAGTCTCTAATTAGTCTCTTTGCTCCAGAAATTAACAAAAGTTGGACTGTGTCTCCAGATTTTGTATAATCATCAAAGCATTGAAGTTCATGGCCACCTGAAGAAAAAGCTGATCACACAGCTCCAACCGGACACAGATTATTCCTTCATAATGATGAGTCAAGGGAATGGTGCTGGGGGCCTCCAGCAGCAGGTTTCTATCCGAACCGCTCCTGACATGCTGACCACGAAGCCAACTCCATACCAGCTCGATGAGGAGGGAGACAAAGTGACGGTTATTTTGCCTGAAATTCCACCTGAAGCCCATGTGAGGTCTGTGCTGTTTTGTTGAACATATGCACAACAGCTGATAACATTTAGAGAATGAATGACTGTTAACCTTCACCTGCATGATGTTGTGTTTATTGCAGGTGGTTCTACATAGTGGTGGTTTCTGAAAGCCTAGTTTCTCTGAACAGATGGGAAAACCCTGAAGACATGGACATACAGGAGGTCAGTAGATATCTGATTAAACTGATTTATTTTTAATAAATAACAGTGAAGACCAGACTTTTCAGTTAAGTGTCTAAGAATCCTATAATATTCAGTCCCTCCAGGAAGAGGGACAACTTATAACGCAAACTCAACCAGTCTCTGCAAATTTTGCTCAGACTTGAAATTTGGACCAACCATCTTAGCGCCTTTCTCACCCTTTAAGAGTTGCTATGAGGGTCATGGGAGTTAGATTTTTCAGACTGCATGTGTTTTGTGGATCTGGAGAATGCCTATAATTGTGTTTCTTGAGGCATTCTGTGGGGGTACTGCAGGAGTATGGGGTACCAGGGTCACTTTTAAAGGCTATCTGGTCTCATAACAAAAGCATGAGCTGTGTCCGTAGTCTCAACATAAAGTTAAGCTCATTCTCATGTTGGTCTACTCAGGTTGGACTTTGCCAGGCCTGTCTCTTGTTTATGACCCTGTTTCTGGTGATCTGATCTCAAGGTGCAGTCATAGAGAGGAGGGTGTATGGTCTGGGAAACAGGGTCACGTCTCTGCTTTTTGCAAATGATGTGGTTCTGTTGGCATCTTCAGTCCATGACATTCATTGTGGACTAGGGTGGTTTGCAGTTGGGATGAGAGTCAGCTCCTCTGAGTCTGAGACCATGATTCTGAATCAAAGAAAGGTGGAACACTCCCTCCAGTTTGGGGTTGAGTTTCTGCCTTAGATGAAGGAGTTCCAGTTTCTGGAAGTCTTGTTCATAAGTAGGACGGAGTGGGCGATGGATCAACAGATCAGAGCCTCGTCCGCAGTTATTAGCCCTTTGTTCACCTGTGGACATGAGTTATCAATCGTGACTGAAAGAAAAACATCCTGGATCCAAGCAGCTAAAATGAGCTTCCTTTGTAGGGTGGCCAAGCTCAGCCTTAGAGATAAGGTGAGGAGCTTTGTCATCCGGGGGAAGCTTGGAGTAGAGCCACTGCTCGTTCTCATTGAAAGGAGTCAGTTTAGATGGTTCAGGTATCAGATTAGGATGCCTCCTAGACACTTCTCTATGGAAGTTTTCAGGACATGCCCCACTGGGAGTGTTTCTTTGCTGGACCTGATAGCCGACCACGGATAAGTGGATGGATGGACTTTCACTTTCTGCCCAGTTTCATTTCCTGGAATCAGAGCCTGCAAGATGAAAACATGTCAGATGCCAGAAAATAACTTTATTGTCCAAATCAGTGCAAGTCCGTTTCCTGAAGTGTTACATGAAAATAGTGGAAACTGTTTTGCACTGTGTGCAGCACTGTGTTTGAACATAAACATTTTTTGTCTAAGAAAATACAGTTGTTAGAGCTTAGTTTAGCAACATAGTTAACACAGTAAACAACATAATAATCACGCAGTAAAAACCAGTAAGTACAACAAAAAAAAAAAAAAAAAAGAAAGCTAAGGCACGATGGACATTCCGTGCATGTAGTAGTTGCAAAGTCTGTTGTATTAAATTTTTTGTTTCAGCTTGACAGATTTCACAGTCTGACAGCATCTGGGTAGAAACTGTTTTCCAGTCTCTTGGTCCTTTGTTGATGTTGAGAATGAGGATATTCTTTTTGCACCACACTCCTAGGTCTTCAGCCTCCTGCCTGTATGCTGTCTTCCCCCCTTTGAAGATAAGTACAACCACTACTATGTCATCTGCAAACTTCACAATGTGGTTGTTTGGATAGTGACCCCTGCAGTAGTGGGTCATCGGGGTGAAGAGTATGAGGCTGAATACACATCCTTGGGGGGAGCCAGTGTTGAGGATTATGGGTGAGGATGTGAGGTTATTGATCTTGACAGTTTGTGGTCTGCCTGCCTGTCAGAAAGTCCAGAATCTAGTTGCAGAGAGGTGGGGATATGGCTAGTACTGACAACTTATTGACCAGGGATTTTGGAATGACTGTGTTGAATGCAGAGCTGAAATCCAGAAACAGTAATCTCACATAAGAGCCTTTGTTCTTTAGATTAGTGAGGGCCTGATGCATCCAGAAATGGAACTGGCAGTTGAGTGGCTTTCCCTTCGCATATTGATGGGAATCCTGCTTTATGTTAATTTACTGTTTTATGCAGGTCATTACCAACCTCTCGAAGCACTTTGTCACTATTGGTGTGAGTGCAACTGGCCGGCAAACATTGAGATGTGACATTGTGGCGGTCAGGGATTCATTTTCAGCAAGGTTCTCCTAATATAGACCTTAGTATTGAAAAAAGTTTCCTTTCCTTATAACAGTCATGTGGTTGAAAAGGGGATTTGCTGCTGTTACTGCTAAATCTAAGTAGATCATCTGACTTATGCTTCAGATGTTAGGCTGGTTGAAACAGGGAGAAAGCTTTGCCTGTCCAGCTAGCTGCTTTATCAGCTGAAATGTTTGGACTACAGACACAAATAACCACAACAGAAGCTGATGCATCCAGATATGGTGCAGTTGCTAAAACAAAGTGAGTTTGAATAAAATTTATGGGGAATATCAAAGAAACAGAATTATAAACATACAGAGGTGTGCTTGTCTGAGTATGTCTGTGTGAGTAAATATAAGATAAATAAATAAAATAAAAATGGCTCTTTGCAGCTGCAGAGAAGAAAACATACACATGAGCTCACACTATATTATGAGTTTGGGTAACAGGGTTCTGCATAACTTATCCAGTTTTGTTGCATTTGATGAGTACTAAATTTATTTATTTTTTTTTATACTTTTTGTTGACATACATTTTTATTTACTTTAAGTTATTTTAAGAAAACACTTTATTGTTGGCACTTTAAAACAAAAATACTGTCAAAGTCCTGGGACCTTTTCGAAACATTATGCCAAATACTTGCAGCTATTTGTGTTAGTGTCATGGTAAAAAAATAAAGCTTCAAGACATCACAATTTTGATTGTACCTTTCTGAAAAAGCTGCCACAAAATAAGACATTTTAGGCAGCATCATTTACAAAAATGTCTGCAGAATCCTGGAGGGACTGATTATTGGATTCAATCAGAATTTTTGTTTAATCTGCTATGCTTCTATGCTCTGCTGATTTAATAAAAAAATACTTCAAAAACATCATGAAAAAGATATTCAGAAATGTAAGGTTGTTTAATACAGATGGAAATTAAATTAGCATTCCTTGAAGAAATGCATTTTGCCTGCCGCCTTCTATACCAAATTCTTAAACAAAGATCTTGTGAGGTTTGTTAACTATGTGTTGAGGATGATGATCAGGTACTACCACACCAAATTTTAGTTCAATATCTAAAAAAATTTAAAGAGTTATACCAATTTTAGTGTTGCCTAAGGTTGATGGCAGCCATTTTCGATTGGGTCAACTCCAAAAGTTGTAGATACTGTATATATCCAATGATTTTTTTTCTGAATTTCATTTAAAGATGTCAAGTGGTTCATGAAATATTTCAGGCAGACAGGCCATTAATCACGCACGCAAACACCCATAGACACAAGCATTTACAGTATTGCCCACCTTTCATTTCAGTGGGCTATAATAGTATAAAAACAATATTTTACTTCTCTTTGTGCTTTCAGTTTGCATGTGGAGAAAGGAACAAAAGAAAGGAAGACAGCTATATTCTAAAGAGTTTGTCAGTTTTGTCACTGTTTTCTAATGTCTTGTGCCCTACATGCAGCTCCTGGAGGATGACAGCAGTCTGCAGAAACAGAACCAGGAAGTCCTCCAGTTCTTCATTGCTGCTCAGCTGGATTCTCTGCCAGAGATCTTTGTTCTTGGAGATCAAAAGAAATACAATGGTTACTATAATAGGGGTCTTGGTGTTCAGCAACAGTACCGCTGCTTTGTTCTGGCTCACCTGAAAGATCTTGAGTCTGTGAGTACTGTGCTTATAACGTTATAGACCATCATCATGAAAATTAATTTTATTTAGTGTAAAACTTGTGCAGCTGAGTAGTAACTCAAAAACACTTCTACTGTACACAATGACAGCTCCAGTCTAAAATACATAATCAGAGATTTGTCTTTTTAAGTCAGGGGTCTGGAGCTTGCACAACTGAATCATTTTTACCATGTCCAACAAACTCTAATATGATATGATATGATATGATATGATATGATATGATATGATATGATATGATATGATATGATATGATATGATATGATATGGCATGGCCCTGTGATGGACGTGCGACCTGTCCAGGGTGTACTCCACCTCTCGCTCAGTGACTGGAGATAGACACCAGGAGAAGCGTGTAATGAAAATGGATGGATAGTATACAAAATCAACTTGACGCTTGGGGTGCTGTTTGTAAAGTTACACAGTCAAAAATCAACAGCAATAGTTTGGTTTATTTAGCCTTTCATAGAGAAAAAATAAATACATTTTTTTTTTCAAAGTCAAATTTTCACCATGTTATTCATACATTTAGAAATGTCATAGTTCCAGCAAGCTAAATATTTAGCTCCACACTAAATATTTAGTTTACAAACTAAATGTTTATGTTTGAGCTAAATATTTAATATCCAAATTA
>JAOXNZ010000074.1:2266095-2276504 GCA_028566095.1 Kryptolebias brasiliensis
TACTGATCTGTGTGTGTTGGTTTCCTGTACACCTCAATGTTGAGGCTGTCCTCTGTTTCCATGTGAACCAGACAGTCTAAAAAAGGCAGCTTGTTGTTGTTAGCATCTTCTCTGGTGAACTTGATGTTGTTGTCAACAGAGTTGATGTGTCTGGTGAAGTCCACTTGCTTTTGTTTTTAACCTTTTTTGGATTTACCATGTCCTGGATGACTGAGAATCTACACCAGCAACATCAGGGGTCTCATTTATAAAAGATTGCGTAGGATTCATACTAAAAGTGTATGTACGCCCAAAAGGAAAAAAATGGCGTACACCAAAAAAATTCAGATTTATAACACCATGCGTACGCACACCAGCAAGCAATTTCCCTTTATAAATCACACCTGTACCAAAGTTTGCGCACAAGGTCCCGCCTCAGGTTCTGCCCTCCTCACGCTCACGTTCAACCATAAATGGTCAATGCAAAGCACCTCGTGAATGTGAAGGTGTATTTAAATGAGCCAACTGATCAATGTTATTTCATGTTATTTTCAATAGCAACCACGGAGAAAAGAGCAAAGAAAGTAAATTTCACAGAGGCAGAAATTGATGAGGTGGAGAACAGAAAATATATCATTTTTGGGAGCCACAGTAGTGGCGTTACAAATAAAAGGAAGCGTTGTGAGCGGCAACATGTTGTTACCACTGTTAATTTAGTGAGTGGGACAGACTCACACGTCAGTTTTATAAATGAAACCCCTGAAATGTTTTTTTGAGTCTCTTAAGTTGGTTAAAAGTAAATCTGCTCAACAACTATAATTTTTTGATTAACAACTTTGATTTTATGGAAACCTCTTTATGCTTGTTCCTTGTTATGCAAAATGATGTACTGTTTTATATTTCTGAATATATACAACTCAACCTGTGAAACCTAATTGTTACTTTTTATTAACATTGTTTGCCTTGTTTTGTTTGTCAACTGTTGTTTTTAAAAATAATTTAAAAAAAAAAGAAAAAAAAGTTCCTGCATGAAGGAAGCTGCCATGTTTAAAGAACGGACATCAGACTAAACCAATGATATCACAGGATCAGCATTAGTCTCGCCCCCTGAGTTTGGTGGGTGAGGTTGATAACATTGCTGCACTGGAGCCATTCAACAAATAAATACACAGTGACATTTAATTATTTAATAATACATTTACTTATTTCATGGTACATTTATTTATTTCATGAGACATTTACTATTAATTATTTCATGATGTATTTATTTTTTTAATTTTGTCACTTTTAACCCTCCACAGTAGAGCAGCAGCCTGTGGGCTGGATACAGCCCTTATTAAAAACATTTTGGCCCCCACAAAGCTTCCAGAATCCTAAACTAGTTTGTCTGAATATAATGCTAAAAATATGTAATGCATATCAGAATTACTTCTATACATTGAGAGCCATATTAAGCTTGTAGAAGCTTCTGTCAAACAGACATTTTTTGGTAAACCATGACAACATAGAGGGGTTGGGTGGGTAAACATGCACAACTGTAAGCAGATGTATGACTGACCCATCCAAAAAGACAAAAGACAGTAAGGCTGCAATATGGACAGAGGACAGCAGCAAAAGTTGCATTATCTAAGCAAACTACAAGGGTCAGGATGTCTATTTCAAAGATAGAAAGTACATTTAGAATTTTGATTTTAAAGCAAATGGACTAAAAAGTGTTTTTTGTTTACTTTGCCAACAGCAACCAGTGTTTAATGATGCTATTAGGCGCTTCCATGTGAGAAATGATAAAGTTATAGCCATTTTGGTCAAACCTTGAACATCTAATGCGAGATCTATTGCATCTATTGCAAGAAGTCACGCTGAAAGTACGTATTGTGAATGACTCTCAGCTACTACCACAAGCTTTAGCTCATAATCTGTACAACTGACTGAACTACTGGATTGACTAAAAAAGTTCATGAGTTGTAGATGTACATCCCATGATTACTTTCTGCAAGTTTCACTAAAATTTGTCCAGTGGTTTATGAGATGGTTTGCTAACAGGCAGATGCACACACACATTCACAGACAAGCAAAAAACCTAATCATCTGCTTTAGCATTTTGGCTGCAGTTAATAATCATTACCTGCAGTCTTCAATATCCTAGTAATTTTATGGATGGCCCACTTGAAGGTGAATAGCCCTGCTGTAGAGGATATTCTGCAGACTTTTACAAAGGCTTTTGTTTACATATAACACACATACACACCCACACACATATAGGATGCCAATTATCAATGAGTAGTTTGTCTTTTTTAGATATAAGGTTAATAATTACTTGAGTTAAGGTAGGGGGGAGAGTGCCTTTTTCAATGCTCTCTAAGAAAACTTTGGCGAGGAAGGGAGGAAGTTGGTCACTAATGCCTAGTTCACACGGCAAGAATTTTATGCTGATTTTGTCCCAATTTCCCTTTTCCGACAATCTTAGAACGCCCGGATTATCGCGATGACTCTTAAGCGATATTCCTGCTGTGTGTGGTGTGTTAAGAGTGATCTGGTCTGTTCGGAAGGACGTCAGGACCACTTCAATCTAAAATAGGGGATATTCAACATGTTGGATTGTCTTGGCCCAATATTGCAGTGTGTGTGGTGTTCCCCCGAGGACGAATGAGAACACAGCTTGCTGAACGTGACAGGTAGCCAATCAGAAAGCGCAGTGACATAAGCACAGGGGGGATTCCAAAATGGCGCAACCAAAAGTCTGGTGGACATCGGAGATGGAGGACTGACTCTTTGATATGTGGCAACAACGCAAATGTTTGTTCAACATTTCGTGTAAGGCATATTATAACCGAATGACAAGGAGAGGAGTTGGACCGAAATTGCTACCGCAATTGATGTACATGGTAACTTTTCATTGCTTCTAACTCATTGGCCATGTTTGTTTAGTCAAAATTCATGTATTGTATTGAGGGGTTTTATGGGATTTCCTGTCTGGAATCTGAATGTTCGTGAGTGAAATCGGTTTGTGTGTGGTGTGTTGCTCCTGCCGTGTGGCTGGACACCACACACTGTACGAACAAACCTGTTATAGCTAAGATTTTTTATCGTCATGTGTGTGGTCTCTTAGGTTTTGAAAATCAGCCGACAATTTTAAAATCTTGCCGTGTGAACCAGGCATTAATTGCTCGTAGAACTCTCCTGTTAACCAATCTGACCCAGGGGATTTGTTATTTTTTAAATGATTTATAGAAAAAAGTATTTCATTTATTGTGAGAGTAGAAACACAAATCTCACGTTCAGAATCAATTATATGTTATGTATTAACAGAATTCAAGAAGAGTTCAGAGTTTGCATTTGGGTGATTGAGAGCATAAAGTTAACTTTATGCTGTCAATCAGTATATTTAATGTAAAAAAAACAGACATAGCTTGCAATACCTTATGGATCAGAGGATACTTGCCCTTCTATATTTAACTCTTGAAGTGTATTGGATTAGACATTGTATTCGTATATATGGCTGTGTATTTATGTCTATGTTTTTGACCACCAGGGTGCACTGCTTCCTCAATTCTTAAGAATACCTTTCCGGGTTAAGACTGTCAAACCCCGCCCCGTTCAAGAAACAGTCCTTCCGGTTTGACCGCCATCATCGACAGCAGGTAGGGTTTCTTAATCGCTTTAATTTTTAGTCGAAATCTACCTTAGATCTTTGCAATCCGTCTACTTCCGATGTAAATTTTTAAGTGATATAATTTCATTGAATTTACTATGCATCTGTTCTAAATATTGTGTTTTAATCTGCTAAGAAAATGAAACGATTATGTCGAGACTTGTTTCGGTTCTTACAACAGATGTTAGCAGCATTTAAAAATGTACAAATTACTGATTAAATAAGCACATACTTTACCCTGAAGTCCATTCTAAGTATAATAGTTTAATGAAGTTTGCTGTATGAATCTATGTGACGATTTATGAATGAATGCTGTATTTACTCAAAATACTTTTCGCATCACGTTTCACCAATACAAAAGAGCCTAAACCCGTTTCTATTTCTTCCTCAAGCAACGAACATGACTATATCAAAACAGGACATTCATCTAGATTTTAAAAATAGAAAACATTGGAAAAGTCCAGCTTGAGTTTACCGTAAATACAAAATGCTACGGGTTTCAAACACCTGTACTCAAGAATAAAGTTCTTTTGTTTGTGCTGTCCACTGATAGATCATGTTTATTATGTGGAATTAAAAATGTAAAGTTTGGTTTTACAATAAGAGAACTTGAATTTATGAAAAATGAGTTCTCAGAGGATACTGAGCAGAATAATCACATAAAAGTGAGAACTCAGCTTGCTGCCATAAATCTGTAACCGGTTTATTCACTGATTCTGTTTCTGAGAGTAATTTTTCAGTTTTGACAAACTTCACGTTGTCTTATTAAAAACCTGAGTGGCTCACATGACTGGAGTTTAATTTTTCAATGAATAGCATTGATTTGATTAAAGTGATATGGTGCTGCTTATTATTATATTAATTATTTTAATTTGGGCCATGGACAACTTACCACAAATGCCTCCAACAGCTTCTGGCTTTTTCCTTTATGATTTTGTATATCCTTTGGTAAAGTGTTTAAAAAGTATTTCTCTCAAAATGCTTTTTATACAGATTGATTTGAACAAACAACAACTTGGGAATTAGTTTATCATCTTTACTTTTGTCATTAGTTGCATTTGTGCTGACAGAGATCAGTGGGCCACTCAAATGCTCCACTCTTTGAGGTGGTCTTGAGTGATGAACTTCTGTTTTAACGTAACTGTTCAGTTCCCAAAAATCAGTATCCCGTTGAACTCTGTTACATATTTGTCAAATCATCTTCTCAGTGAAAGTCAGACTGACCATTGCAGAAAATATTAACCTCTTCAGCTGCCACAACTAAGTGAAACATATCAAACTAATAGCTTGTTTCATAAATGAGCGTACTGGCCAAATGCCTCCTTGTGATTGAAGTTTAAGATGTGATGCTTAATTGATTAATTGCTGAGAACACCACTACATAAACTGCAACCCTGACTCTTCTGCCCCACTAAAACTGAAGAACAAATTTGAAGTCACCATTAAATTCAACAAAAAATGTCAGTTTCTGTTGTAATGTATTTTTAATCCTGTGCCACCAACCTGTCAGGCTCTGCTGAAGTAAATTGGTCTGTATAGTTAAATCTGGCACATTACGTGATCTTATATTGTACTCAAGTTAAATTAATGTACATTGTCCCTTCTTAAAATAAACTTAAATTCCTCGGATTTTTAAATTCATGTTTTTTTTATGACCTAGTTTTTACATCAGGATAGGAACGCCAAATTTAGCTAAGGATGCCCATTTTTATACTCCCGTCCTACGACAGGACATATTTGTTATGGAGTTGTCCTGTGAACAAGCTCTAAATTTGTAACCCATTAACAGAGAAGTGTCAGACTGCATAGCTGGACACTTAATGGGTCAAGGAAAATTCTTTTTATTTTCAGTGTCAAAGTGACAGGTGACCCCTTTGTTAAAAACCTTGTCTACGCTCTAGCTCGACATCTTGAGTAACACAGAAATGTCGAACCCTGTGTTTCCTACAGTGTGCCTATCTGTCCATCCATACAGTCCACAGTACATTGTCCATGATGTAACTCCACAAATGTAGAAAATGTCATCAGATTATGGCTCCACATTGGATCTTTTTATTAAGTGGTACTCGTGAAGTCTACCACTCCGATCATAAAATGGTTTGGATAGGTTGATGGTCATCAAGTGATAAGCTTTTCATATTGCAACTGATAGCTCCTTTTTTTGTGTTCTTACATGTATTTTTAATTTTTTTTATTTAACTTTCCACCATAGATGTCATTATCAGTGAAAATGACTTTTTGCTCTACCGCAATCATTTATATACCTAATGGTTTGTGACTCAAACATGTAAAACTTAAGGGATGGACAAAACATTGGTGTTCGCACTTTTTTTTCCCCTCAGATATGGCTATTCGCTACCCTATGGCAGTTGGCCTTAACAAAGGCCACCCAGTCACCAAGAACGTGACTGCCCCCAAACACAGCCGTCGACGGGGGGTGAGTATGTGCTTTAGTTGAAAGCAAGTTGTTGTCCTAAAGGTGAAAATCAAAACGTTGGTATTTCATTGTATGAAGAGGAACTTTTCCCAGTGTTTTGTTTTTTCCCCCAGAAATAATTATTTGTTTTTTGAGTTGAAACAGAAAGGGTGACTTGTGTTTAAACCTGTGGTGTTTGTGTGTGTGTCTTCGTACCCGTCCATTCGTCCAGCGGCTGACCAAACACAGCAAGTTTGTTCGTGACATGATCCGTGAAGTGTGTGGTTTTGCTCCATACGAGAGGCGAGCCATGGAGCTGCTCAAAGTGTCTAAGGACAAGAGAGCCCTGAAGTTTATCAAGAAGAGGGTAAGTATTGCATTTTAGGGCTCTCTAGCTGCCTTTTGTGGTTAAAAACTTATCTGGGGTGGAGAAATTAAAACATTTAACACCAAGCACACAGTAGTAAACAATATGATCTGGGAGAACAGGTTTCCAGAAAATCTTGTTGCATATCTGCCTTAAAGCGCAAAATACCTGATGACCCAAACATCCAGTCACATCTAAGTAAAGCTTTACTAAACAACTAGTGTCTTCATCAGAGTTTTAACTCTGAAAAATCTGCCTGTAAGTCATTTAAAAAGAAAAAAAGCTTCTAGCCTTTATGGAAAATAAATTTAATTTCATTTGTTTCATATGAGAGTAAAGTAACAGTCCTTTGTTCAGTTAAATAAAACTACTTCACATATGAACTTGACATTTTCTCTAGATTTTATTGTTACAAGAAATCTAGTATAAAAATGTTGAGTCCTTTTTAACTTGCTAATAAAGGTCACGATGGTGACTCTCTAGCTTTCGTCTTTGTTGTTTTGTTGACAGAGGCTTATTGTCCCTGCTTTTAGTTGCTTCAACACAGAATTAACTAACTTTAACTGAGATATAATCATGATTTGGAAACACCTCATCTAAATGACTAGTTTTATTATTTTTATAGCAGAATATGTGATTCTAACGGGCATGGACTAACCTGAATTCCCGTCTGGTTCAGTCTGAGGGGCACAGCTTTAGATAGGAATGTTACCATCCTGAGCGTTTGGACTTCAGCCAGCTGGTCTACATGTACAGTGGCCTGCAAAAGTATTCATACCCATTGAACTTTTCTATATTTTGTCACATTACAACCACAAACATAAATATATATTTCATTAGAATTTAATGTGAAAGACCACACGAAGTGGAAAGACAATTATACATGATTCCAAACATTTTTGCCTATTCTTTGCAAAACAGCTCAAGCTCAGTCAAATTAGATGGAGAGCGTTTGTGAACAGCAGTTTTCAGATCTTGCCACAGATTCTCGATTGGGTTTAGGTCTGGACTTTGACTTGGCCATTCTAACACATAAATATGTTTTGTTTTAAACCATTCCATTGTAGCCCTGGCTTTATGTTTAGGGTCGTTGTCTTGCTGGAAGGTGAACCTCCGCCCCAGTTGCAAGTCTTGTGCAGACTCCCAACAGGTTTTCTTCCAAGATTGCCCTGTATTTGGCTCCATCCATCTTCCCATCAACTCTGACCATCTCCCCTGTCCCTGTTGAAGAGAAGCACCCCCACAGCATGATGCTGCCACTACCATATTTGACAATGGAGATTGTGTGTTAAGAGTGATGTGCAGTTCTCCACCACAACGCGGTTTGCATTTTGGCCATAAAGTTTGATTTTGGTCTCGTCTGACCAAAGCACCTTCTTCCACATGTTTGCTGTGTCCCCCAACATGGCTTCTGGCAAACTGCAAACAAAACTTCTTATGGTTTTTCTTTTAACAATGGCTTACTTCTTGCCACTCTTCCATAAAAAACACATTTGTGCAGTGCACGACTAATAGTTGTCCTGTGGACAGATTCCCCCACCTGAGCTGTGGATCTCTGCATTTCATCCAGAGTCACCATGGGCCTCTTGGCTGCATCTCTGATCAGTGCTCTCCTTGTTCGGCCTGTAAGTTTAGGTAGATGGCCTTGTCTTGGTAGGTTTACAGTTGTGCCATACTCTTTTCATTTCCGGATGATGAATTGAACAGTGCTGCGTGAGATGTTCAAAGCTTGGGAAATCGTTTTGTAGCCTAAGCCTGCTTTAAACTTGTCCACAACTTTTTCCCTGACCTGTCTGGTAAGTTCCTTGGACCTCATGATGCTGTTTGCTCCAAAATATTCTCTTAGCCAACCTCTGAGGCTGTCACAAAGCAGCTATATTTGTACTGAGATTAGATTACACACAGGTAAACTTTATTTAGTCATTAGCAGTCATCAGGCAATTGGTTGCACTAAGAGAAAATGGGGGCTGAATACTTTTGCACACCACACTTCAGTTTATTTGTAAAAAAAAAAAAAAAAGGAAATGTTTGGAATCATGTATAATTTTCTTTCCACGTCACTATTGTATACCACTTTGTGTTGGTCTTTCACATTAAATTCCAATGAAATATATTATGTTTGTGGTTGTAATGTGACAAAATATGGAAAAGTTCAAGAGGTATGAATACTTTTGCAAGCCACTGTAAATAAACATGGAGCCACATCACACAAGTCAGTTGATCTGTAGGTTCACCAATGTCTCTGTAGAATCACCTCAATAGATTATTATTCTGACATTATGATTGTTCACAATCACTTAAGTCACACTTGTGAAGTCAATCTTGGTAAGTTTGAGTAACAGACACGGTATAAGAAAGGTAAAGGAGCATAAAATGATTTGTAATTTCATATCTTAGTGTCTTAACAATAAGCACATGGTTCTTAAACACCTCTCTAAAGTGAAGTACTTTTTTTTCTTCTCAGATTGGCTCTCACATCCGAGCCAAGAGGAAGAGAGAAGAGCTGAGCAACGTTCTGGCTGCCATGAGAAAGGGCACTGCCAAGAAAGACTAAAGTCTCACTCAATAAATGTTTGTTCAACTTCAAACCCCAGCCATCAGATCAATTTCTTTCTACAAAACATGTAAACTGGGTGTAATGGTAAATGTATTCATATAGAACTGTGAAGGTACAGATGTTTTGGACAAATAACTTTGATCTCAACCAATCAATCATCATTCTCATTCTGAGGAGCACACCGATGTTTATAACTTAAATTTGCGAACAGCTAAAACAAAACTGCTGTACCACCCTCTTCATTTAGGAAAGCACGGTCTTGAGAAACTAAGATACATGCTGGGAATCATAAAAACTAGTCTGTCAGTGGAAACACAAACACCAGAGTTTGTGTGTTTCCTTATGACTAGATGCACTGAGGTGTGAAACATACGTGTGTGTGTGTGTTCCTTCAAACCAGGTGCTGAGGTGTGACAACGTACGTTTGGGAATGTGTGTCCTGTTTAGATACACCAAAGTGCTGTCCTGCGCTCTGAGCGCACAGACTGACAGCAGCTAGTTGTGCTTAGCTCAGTGCATCACATGTGAGGTGGGCACTGCACTTTTTGCAACATTTTTCTTAAAAGATAATAGTGAACCTGTCAGCTTGGGAGTTTATCAAACATTTTGTTTGACACTTGTTCTGTAAGACAGTTTTTCTTTTGGATGAATGGGACAGAACATTGTCTTTTACTTTGTAATTGTTACGTACTTAACAATTATATTTATATCTGACATAAACAGGCAAACTAACCAAACCGTGAAACCTAACTCTGCAGTTTAAGATGTGAAAAGTCCATGCAGTCTTGGCAGTCTTCTCTTGCTCCACATTTTAAACACAAATTTAGGAAACTTGAATTAAATTGCATGACTATTTTGCTGCTAGCAACTAACTATTTTTGTTGCTAGCAGATCCAATAGAGACATTACTGTTGCTGTGTAAGTTAATCATTGTCTACTGCTGTTTCCACAGGGCTACTCAAAATATCTCAATGGCAATTCTTTGTTTCCAGTAGTGTCCATTTGAAACCCAAATTATTTGCTTCTTGGTTGTCTCTACTTTTTAGTTTTGCATCACAGTTCAGCTTATTAATTACTCAACCTTTGATACCAAATTTCTTCCAAGTTCATTAGGGTGAATGTGGTACTTTACCACAGTTTGAGAACTATGGCTGAGGGCTGAACCAGCAGGGTCAACTATAGGAGCATGTGATGTTTAAATGAGACACAAGCAGGAATATGAGTCTAAAAAAATAATGATAAAACAAGATAACGAAACAAATTTAACAACTAAAGCTATCGTTTTGAATCATATTTAGCAATTACGACAAAATAATTAAAAAGCTCACTAATTAGTTATACTTTGGCTCAGTTCTATTTCAGGTGTGCTCTTGTAGCCTGTATTGTGTCAATATCAGTCCCAAAATAAAAAGAGGTAATAAACTGAGTCAACACCAAA
>JAOXNZ010000074.1:2361247-2371541 GCA_028566095.1 Kryptolebias brasiliensis
GAATTAAATCAATATTTTATTTAAACTGAAAAAAAAAATGGCACACGTATTTTTAGTTTGAATACATGGTTGAATTTTTTAAGTGTTAGACTAGAACTCAAGCTTTCAATTTCAAGTTTTAGTTTTTCGATTGCAATTTCTTTCCAAATTAGCCATTTGGCCCTAATTTAGCTCCATAGTGCCTTAGTTATTGTATTATGTTCAGTTGTGACATTTTCTTTGTGGAATATTGTTTGTGTTTGTGCTGATATCAGTTTGCTTTCTTTTTGTGTTTGTAACAATGAAGATAAATAAAGTTGGAAAAAAACAAACAAACAAAAAAAACTGACAACAGCTCCCCTGCACAAGGCTTCTGCCTGATGCCGTTTTTCTTAGACTATTTAGTCTGATGCCATTTAGTCAGAAGTCTGATTGGGTTTTTCTATGAAACGCGATGCTTTTTTGTCTGTGGTCTGAAGTCTGAGGCTGTTTGATCTGATGTCGGAGGATGTCTTCCCGAGGTTGTCCTAAAATGTACACCATAGGTTTTAGGAGTGATAGAGTAATAAAATATACTGGGGTATCCAAAAATATCTATGGTATTACTTGAGGGTGGGTGATATAGCAAAGATATCACATCATAATTTTTTTTTTAACTGAATCTTTATTTTATTTATTTTTTTACTGTTATTACGTTTTATATATATCAACAAAGTATTTAGGCCAATGATTTCAAATAGTTTAGAGTTGCGCTTGAAATATAAACCTAAAAATCACAATATACACCAACTGAGGCTGTGTTATAGGAAGCCTTCACAATTATGACTCTTAGTGTGTCAGCACATACACATTGTATTCATGCAAAAGTCTTTAACCACAGAAAGGATTTACACCACCTCATTAGGTGGGAAAAAAATTGTATAACTCAACACATACAGTTTCCATAAATCTGCAACAAGTCATCAGAAACTAAATTATGGTCATCTCACTCCACTCGTGACTTTTTTGTTTCTAAATATCTTGATTTTACTATTTCTGTTGATGCTGTGATTGTTAGTTTCTTTGTGTTTAACAGGACCAACCTTTGGGCAACTGGAGAATAAAGAGACAAGTTGATGGGGAGGAGGAGATCATCTACAAGTTCTCTCCAAAATATGTCCTCAAAGCTGGACGGACAGTCACGGTGAGGTTATTTTTCACACCCGTTTGTTTCATGTGAGAGTAAAATAAAGAAACAGTCCTACTTTTTGTAAAATAAAAGTTATTCAGATAAAACCTTAAAAGTGAAATGAAAAGTATTTTGAAGCTAACATAAATTGAAAAAAACACCTATTATGACTTTGTTTCGGACTCTCACATTTTAAAAACTTCACACTAATTTTAGATTACAGCTGAACTGAAATCAAATCTCAAAATATTGACATTTCATGAATATCATTTAGTCAAACGTATCCACACAACATTGCAGGGACCCATTTTTCTGACCTAAAACTTCAATAACTTGTTTTTAGCGTTTAAGTCAATAATTTCAGAAGTGGGGTGATTTGTTGGGTGGAGTTGCCGTCCTGGGTTCATGACATGCAGTGTGCCCTGGCTGGCCCTTAAGAATGCTGAAGAACCAAGAACGCCGCTACTGTCCAATTGTTTACTATTGGAAATGGAAGAAGCCGTTTTTTGTATATGAAGAAATGCCAGAAGACTTTGCAGGAGTAATGGATATACAAACATACCAGTATGAACGTGAACCGACAACTGCATCTCCAAATTCAGATAAAAAAACTCTTCGGATTCTGATGATCACAAAGTCAAAGTCATGGCCGACAAAACAACGCGTATAACGACCGAGTTGGGAACGGTGAGAACCGATCACCCCCAGATCATTGTCATAACATCAGTGCACGAAACTGCAAATCAATAACACCAGCAGGAGAGAGCAAATGTTGTTAACTCGAAGCTAACCTGATGCTAATTTGTTAAAAAGGCGAGTGCGCTTCAGGGTATGGTTCATGCACTCTCACACCAGAGCAAACTAATCAATAGCAGTTTCAGAGTATGACATCTGTTATTTTTTCATCAATAACAAACTGCTCTGAATCACTCCCTGATCTCAGGCTGTCAGACCTGTCAGCATGTGCGCGTTCACATCATGTTTGCAGTAAAAATTCCAGTTGCAGTGCACAGCCGTAGTGTAAATATAAAATGTGACCCGTGCTGGCAAAATGAGTTGTAATGTGCACAGGTGGCAGTGCAAGAAAAGGGAAAATACTGATTTTTGCTGTAAATGAGAAGTGAAAAAGCATGTCCATAAAGACACCAAATGTGTAATGCCTCACCCACAGATGGGATGCAGTGGGGGCAGAGGAGAACCACATTCAAGAGCCAAGACAAAACAAGACCACGTGTATAGTGAATTAGGGCAAAATACTTTTAAGAATAATTCATTTTTTTGTTAGTTACACTGTTTTTGTGATCATATGGACTCAAACTAAAAATAACGGAATTGAATAATTGCACAGCTCTAAACTGAAGCCACTTTTTGATGTTTTTTGTTTTATTAGAATTTTCTTCATCAGGCCCTGAACTCTCTTATTCCCACTCACTGCTTTATTTGAATATATCAGCAGATTTAATTTGATAACAAAATTTTAATGATTTAATGCTTTTGGCTTAAATCTAATGTATCTGGCTCAGTTTGTGTGAATTTTACTTCCAGGTGTGGTCTGCTGATGCTGGAGTTGCCCATAGTCCACCTTCTGATTTACTGTGGAAGAGCCAGGCTAACTGGGGAACAGGAAGTGTCATAGTGACCTCTCTGATTAACGCTGACGGGGAGGTAAAGATCAGCCTCTTCCTTCTTCATATAAATATAAATTTGATTATTTAGTTTTTCTCCCTTCCCTCTAATCTGTGGGTTGACTTCCTGTTCTGCAGGAGGTGGCCAGGAGAAGTGTCACCAGGACTCAGGTGGAGGTAGAAAATGGTGAGGGGGAAGAAGATGAAGTGGCACAGACGGTAAAATACTAATTATTTTCTTGTTTTACCGTCATATGTTTTGTGTCATTGATATAAGAAAAAAGTGAAAGTGTAAATATGCGTGCGTGTGTATGTATTTATGTGTGTATATAATTATTATCATAATAATTTTAAGTGTAAACCTTTGTTTGTTTCACAGGGCAACGTGTCATCAAGAGAGTGTGCTGTCATGTAAAACATTCTGCTTGTGTTTATGGTTCTTATCTACTTTGGTTTTTTTATTGAGAGCCATTCCAATATGATCGTTGCTTATTAAATGTTTTTATCATTTCAGACAAATTTTGGAATAACTGACCCTTTTTTTGTTGTTTTTTTTTTTTAAGTTATTCAGCAGAACCACCATCAGTAAATGAGACAGACAGGGGGTCCAAAAACCAAATCTGTGCTGTTTATCTTAAACCTTCCTGTACTTATATTTAGGTCAATGGAATGATTTTTACCTGCTGTGAATTTCATTTTTATTAATATATTCTTTTGATATGCAAAAAAAAGTCCAAATGGAATGTTGAGAGTGCCAATTTTTTGCATTTATATTAAATGTTTCAGTGAAATATAGAATTTTTAGTAGCTGTTGGAGTTAATGAATCAGAACAGCACAGATTAAATTGAAGACATGCAGGACACACAGTCATTACATGATCTAATGTCAGAGTCCTGTTCTCAGTTAGGGATTTTTTCCACTAAAGAGGTTCCAGTGCCAAACCAAGGCTGGTGCTAGCTGGTTCTGAATATCACTCGGGTTATTCCACTGCTAATCTGACCTCTTGTTAATGTTAAAGCAAAGGGGTTGGGGGTTGTCCTGAATTAAGCAAAAATAAAACCTACCACATATTTTTAAACATAGAGTTCACAACATTTTCATTGGTTGTGTGTCTCGGTGAGTCTGCCTTCAGCTCCTGACAAAAGTGGTTCTTTGTTTTGGCAAAATAAATAGTTTGTGTTGAGATGACACTGTTTTTTTGTTTTTTGGGGGGGGGGTTTGGTACCAGGACCAGATCTTAGTGGTGGGAACAGAATGAGCTGGGGCTAAGTGACCTCCAGTTTAGCACTGGACCCTGTTTAGTGGGAGAAACCTCCTAGTCCAGTGACCTCACGTACAAAGGGTGCGTACACACAAAAAGTTGCATACGCCCTTTTCCATGCAAAACCTCAGATGCATCAATAATAAAATGACCAGGGAAACGTGTGCAGTCCCACGCCAATTTCATAGCTGGTGTACACACGTTTCTACAGGATTTGGTTTGTTGGAAACACTTAGAGGGCATGCTGGGAATCTGTTAATGATGTAAAAACAATTGATGGACACACCTAAGGGGTAAAAGAAGCACAAATTCCTGCTTCACAGGCTATGCTGAGTTGAAAGTCAGAGTTTTCAGTGTCAAATAATCTGTTTGAGCATGGCTAGATCACCATTAAAGTAGTTTGGTTTATTGTCAGTATAAAGCGCAATCCATTCACTTATTCAGTTCCTAATATTATCCCACATAGAAAAATCTGACTTTAATAACATTTATATTTTATCATAGTTAAAAGGTAAAGTTAGATTGTCAAAACAGAATAAATAAAATATTCCACAGTCTTAAGGCAGTCAGCGTCTTGTGTTTAAGTGTTTATTAAATGTTAGCTTAGATCCACTCTTAAGCCATATTTCTATTGTGTGCCACAAAGAAGCTGCAGTTAGACTAAAAGCTTTAAAAGAAAAGACTGCAACACAACTCTATCAGAACCAACAAGTTTATGTAGAAATGGACAGTATTCCTTTTTTCATATTTAGATGAATTTTCAGCGACATCCATTAAACAATTCATATTAGATTTATTTAGTTAGTATCTCTGTACATCAGAGAATATGTAATAAATAATTCTCTGATTTCTATCAAGCCCCTGAGTGTCTGCGTTTACAGTAGTTATGTTAATAAACACATGAATTTGGCTCACTTCTGCATTCATTTACTATGATAGACAAATGGATCACACTCACTAACATTATGGGATGAGAGGCAACGGACAGCTGTCTTCTGTTTAACTTCCACTTTGAGGTCTGACCATTTAGCCTATTTTTACCTTCTGCAGGTGTGTGCTGCTCTGACCAGAGCAGCTTCACGCACACTATTGGTCCTTTTTGCGCTTGGCACTAATGCCAAAGGACAAGGCGTCAAACACAATGTTTTTATGCCCTCTAACATTTTTAACTCACATTTCATGAAATTCCTCTTTCCTTTCTGGACAATCAAAAATCATGTCTACATGCAGGGGGGGAAAAAATCATGCATACGCATCTATTTGTAAATGAATGTACATTGTCATTTGCGCTTAGTTCCAGATTAATCATGGTTTATAAAGGAAATGTGCTTGTATTCATGCATACACAGTTTATTACAAATCAATTTGTTTGTGTGTATTTAATTTTCTCAGTTCAAGTGTATGCCACGCAGGTCTTTGTCTCACCCATGAGAGCCTCAAACTCTTCTTGTGTAGTTTTACTGTTTTTTTTGTTTTTTATATCAATCCAAAACACTAAACAGGATATCTAAGTTTAGGAGAAAGTTGGGAGTTTTAGTATCTAGAGGCATTTAGTTCTGTAGTCATTTTTAGGATGTATAACAGTTATTTTGGCTTTAAACATAGCATCTTTGCTTTTTTTTTTTTTTTTCTGCCCTTTGCTGGTCTGTATTTGGAGAGAATGGTGTATGTTGGTGCCTGTTCATTTTTTATTTTTATTTTTTCAAAAACATTTTGAATCTGTTTAGGGGTGATAAAATCTGAAGTTGTTTATAACGACATGATTCATTTTTGCCCATCCTGTAAGCAGATTGTTAAATTTTATCTGATTTTTATATCAGTGTGGGGGATCTACAAGTATCCTTTGAGTGTGTGACAGATGTTCTCACTCCTCATCTGAGTCCAGAAAACTAATTTCAGCCTTTTGAATTCCAACTTTTGTCAACTTTGGTCACTACCCAGAGTTTGTAGCCATAGGTTAGTTTGGAGACGTTGGTCAACAGGTCAACTGAGTTTGTTCTGGTGTCTCAGTTTTTGGTTCATAGTTAAAGCCAGTATCTCATTGGGCTGTGACTGTCGGCAAACAGCATTCTAAAGGGAGTCTGAAAACGTTTGCAGAGGTTCTAAAATCCGTTGCAAGAGTCAGAGGTTTGCAGTCTTTTTACTTGAACACATTCAAAAAAATTGGGAGTTTTTTTTTCTTTCCCCCAAAAAATAGTACCAGAGTTGTTGTGGGTGTCTGAAAACCACCTCAAACCGTATCAATTTAGGTTTTGCAACTCTACAACGTTAGAGCTACATTATGACAGCCTCATGGGAGCTCTCCAAAGACCGGAAAGAGATGAGGCTACAACCCTGAATGTCCAGGTCTAACCACAACAGTGCTCAAAAGCTTTTTACATGGTTCTCAACCACTAAAAGATAAAATGTTCCCTCCAGGTTGGAAGTGAGTCTCTGCCTCAAGTGGAGGAGTTCAAGTATCTGCGAGTCTTGTTTACAAGTGATGGTAGGATGGATCGGGGCTTTATCTGCACTAATGAGGGTATTAGTCTGATCTGTCATAGTGAAGAAATAGTTGAATCAAAATTCAGAGTTCTCAACTTGCTGGTCCGTCTATGTTCCAACCCTCATCTGTGGTCATGAGGTATGAATCATAACTGAAAGAATGACATCCAAGTGAATGAAATGAGTTTCCTCTGTAAATTGACCAGGTTCAGCCTTCAAGATAAAGTGAGAAGCTATATAATGTGGGAGGAGCTCAGAGTGGAACTGCTGCTCCTCTACATTGAAAGGAGTCCGGTGAGGTGGTCCAAGCATCTGATTAGAATGCTCCTTGGCCACCTCTCTTTTAAGTTTTTCATGGAAAATCCCACTGGGAGGAGACCCTGGGGCAGGGTGGGAATTTGCTGGAGGAGTATGTATCCTCTCTGGCCTGGGAACACCTTGGGATCCCCAGGAGAAGCTGGAGAGTTTATCTGAGAAGAGAAGCATCTGGGTTACCCTCCTGGACCCGTTTCCCCTGCTACCTGACCATGATTAAGTCGCAGAAAATGCCTGTCTCTATCTTCATTTCTAAAGTGTACTGCAGTAGATTACATTGTAATGGTAGGCCTGGCTGGTGGGTACAGAGAGCAGACTGAGGTTGGCAACCAGATTATATGTGCAACTTGGAATACAGTTTTACTAGCAGTACAAACAGAACGTGCCCACATGGCTTGTGGGATGCTTCATCACAAACACTCCAAATTCAGTAAAACTGGGGGAAAAAAATCTGTCTTTTTTTCTTGAATTTTTGAGTCGCCACCTAGTCACAGCCCAGTGAGATACTGGCTTTAGGTGCAAAGGCTTCCATCAAAAATCCAGTGGTTCATGTCACAGAAACCTGTACTGTTGTTGGAGTCTTTGAACTCTTTCATCTTTCATCCTTTTTTTATTTAATTTTTTTATTCCATTTTAACCTGAAAGAAACGTCACATCCTTTTTATATGTATAACTGACATCTAAGTTGATGGTTGGATCTCACTGGGCTGTAGTCAGTAGACGGTTTTGCTGCAGTCCCAAATGGTCTCTTGTAGTCTTTTTGGTGACTTGAATTTACATATCAGGGACACTTAGGGAAAAAAAATAAGAGGAGGTAGATTTATATTTTTTATTAAAGTCAAAATATTTTCAGAATAAAGTTGGAATGACTTGAATAAAGTTACTATTTTGGGATGAAAATGCGAATCAAACACCAAACCATTATTCCTTTGGTGTTTGATTCCAAATTCTATGAATTGCTAGATGTTTTGTAGTCACTTTATACTCCAGAATTGGTTTTAATAATAAATTTTTATAATTTAAATAAACGTCTAGCATTCCTTGAAGGACTGCTTATTGCCCACTGGCTTTCATGCCAGAGTTTTAAACTTTACGA
Source organism: Kryptolebias brasiliensis (assembly GCA_028566095.1). Classification (NCBI taxonomy): domain Eukaryota; kingdom Metazoa; phylum Chordata; class Actinopteri; order Cyprinodontiformes; family Rivulidae; genus Kryptolebias; species Kryptolebias brasiliensis. The sequence goes on from JAOXNZ010000074.1 coordinate 2,369,177, forward strand.
TCTTCTTATGATTAAAAATGACAGTTGTAGCCATTTTGGTCAGTCCTTAAAAAAATGTTATGCCTGATCTTGTGATATTACGAGACTTCACACTGGATAACTCTCAGCTACTACCACATCATATTTTTCCTCAATGTCTAAGATTGACTGAATTATACCCATTTTATTTTTTTTGCTATGGTGAGTTGGTTGTGGTGGCCATCTTGAATTGAGTTGACTCCAAAAGATAATCGATGATGTACATCAAATAATGACTTTCTGAAAGTTTTATTAAAATCCATTCAGTGGTTCATGAGATATTTTGCTAACAAACAGGGTTGACTCCAAAAGTTAATGCTAAAGTTTTAATCAAAGATCTTGTGCAATAGGTAGAACTTGGAGTATGTGTTCTTAATGACTGTCAGCTACTACCATGCCAAATTTTGTTTGAAAAATCTGTCAAATTGAGTTATAGCTATTTTTTGCTGGCGAATATTTGGCAGCCGTTTTGAATTGCGTTGTCTAAAGCTTAATGAGTTGAAGATGTACAGCCAATGATTGCTTTCTATAAGTTTCATTACAATAAATCTAATGGTTCTTAACATATTTTGCTAACACATGTAATAATAAAAACCAGGAAAAAAATCCAGTCAAGTTTAGTGGTTGTACTTCCTCAGGATTAGTCTTGAAAACACAATTTGAACTTTTTTATTAACATGTGATCCTAATTTCGACATTTTAATCTCAGAACTTTCAAACAGCAAAAAAATATTCCTTCGCACTGTTTTTTTTTTTATTCCAGTGCAACCCTAGTATGTTTGAGCTGGAGGAAAGATCAGGTGCTTGTTTGAATAAGTCTCAGTGCAGAGTCCATAGTGCATCTTTAACTAAAACATTGGATTACTTTTTACAACTCCATAAAACAAATAGACTGCTGGCAAACTTCCAACCCCTCAATCTTAAGGAACAGAAAAAACGTGACCTAAAAATAGAATAAACAGTCCTGAACTTTAATTTATTCTGAATAAAAAGCAGTAACTACTTCTGTAATGTTCCATTTGACTCAGTGTTGTGTTGATGTGTGAAACATTTTGACGTTAAAAGGAAAAACTACTTGATAAATAATGGGAAACTATCCATCAAACTTTGGACTTCTCAGGAGGAAGAAGTCTGGGTTGAACTGTTAGTTTGACTTTTTTCTGTAGTTTGTGATGTGATTGTATTAATGAGCTTTAGCCTCACTGTTTATGTTGGGGATGGTGGGGGTTTGAAGTAAAAGTATGTACTTCTTTTTTCCATTTATGATTACCTGTTGATCTAATTTTGTATGATCAATAAAAAGTTTTACATAATATTTTTGGTATTACCTTTTTTTGTACATATATGAAGAGAAAAGTGAAGTCCTCGTCTACATTAGATCTTTAAAATTGTAAAGATCTAATGGAGACGAGGACAGGAGATGTTTACCTAAATATAACTAATGTGAACACAAAGATAATTGTTAGTTTATCTTAGGCTGTTACTGTCATCCTAATACAAAAACACAATTTGTTCTAATTCTGTAGTTGTATCTAAAAAATAAAGTCCCAAAGATTACAGGTTTATTAGGTGTTAAGTGCTTGTTACCTGAACATTAAATTCAACTAAAAGTTTGCTTTAATCTGGAATAGTTTAAAGCATAATCACCACCTTAATATGGTGGAGGCGTTTGAGTACTCCCGTGACCCTATCTTGTCTGGGGCATCACATTTAGTATACATTGCTTTATTGGTCATTATAGAACTTGATCGCAGCTGGCAGGAAAAACCTCTGCTAATGTGTTCAGTCTTGCACCTTGGTGCAATCAGCTGGCAACTGAAGGAAGCACCTCCAGGGCATGAAGTGGGTACCGGTTGTTCATGATGGCATTTATTCTCCTTAGCATCTTCACTTAAGCCACCTGCTCAACCCAGTCCTGTGTTATTCAGATGGTGAAGCTTACCTTTTATCAGTTAGTCTTTGTTTATCTGACATGTGGACACCCACCCCCCAGCATACCACCCCAAAGAGCAAAGTACTGGCTACAACAGTCCTGTAAAAGGAGCACAGCAGCGGTTGGAAGATGTTAGTTTTTCCTCAATTGCCAAGACGCATACAATTTTCAAACAACATTTACAAAACCTCTGACTCTGTGCAAAACCAAACTATTGCCTCAAAACAGTTCAAACAGTGCTAAAAACCGAACTGTCAGATCAGACCCCTAGTCAATCAAAATTAAAAACACCACTGAACAGTCATTATGCACAACATATAAGAAAGGAAAACAATGATCAGATTATAAAGGTTTTGAAATAATTTTTATTTATTTATTTAGAAATAATCTTTATTGTCCACAAAGGAAAATGCA
>JAOXNZ010000074.1:2398528-2408934 GCA_028566095.1 Kryptolebias brasiliensis
TCTGTACTCTAGGCATGTTGATAAGTCTTCACAAACTTTTATCCAAAAACCATACACAGGTGGGCAGTGCCAGAGGGGATGTAGATAATTATCAGGTATATCTCTTGCTTATTGTCATTTAAATGTCAATAAGCAACAAAAAAAAAAAAAATCTTATCATTTAAATATCATTTAAACGTTCTATATAAACAAATTTGATTCGATTTTTTTATTACCCAGATTCAACATGTAGCATTAACATTCACCCTTTTTTCATGACCTCTGACCTAGTGTCATTTTTTATCAACTGTTCTCTACAAAGTTCATTTTGAGCTTAGTGGACATTGATTGTTTTGGGACACGTGTATACATTCATGAACATTTTATTGGTTATTCACAGACTGTTTACATGCTTTTCTATGGCTTGTAAAAAAAATTGAAATAAATAAACATGATTCATTGCAGGTGGCACAGAGGTGTAGTGGTTAGAGCTGCCGCCTCCCAGCAAGAAGGTTGCAGGATTGCATCCCGGTCTGGGGCATTTCTGGGTGGAGTTTTCATGTTCTCCCTGTGCACACGTGGGTTTTCTCTGGGTAATCTGGTTTCCTCCCACAGACCAAAAACATGCATGTTATGTTAACTGATAACTCTTAAAAATTGTCCCTAGGTATGAGTGAGAGTGTGAATGGTTGTTTGTCTCGTTTGTCTCTATGTGGCCATGCGATTGACTTGCGACCTGTCCAGGGTGTCCCCTGCCTCTCGCACAGTGACTGCTGGAGATAGGCACCGGCTCCCCGCGACCCGGAATGGAAAAGTGGGTAAAGAAAATGGATGGATGATTCATTGCTGAAATTAATTGTTTGTTAAACTGAAGAGAAAGCCTTGGCGGGCAATTGCAATTCAGTTCATTTTGCAGTTTGTTTTTGTGTTTGTCATGTGAAAATCTTCCTTATCGTCGTTTTTGTAACCTGAGTGAAAAAGACAAAAAAAGACAAACAACTTTTGAATGTTTAGGAGTTTGCGGTTTGCTTGTTTGCTCCACTTTGCAGGTCGCCAGACTCCTGCTGTATCAGATGCCTCCTCCTAACCCTCTTCAAACATCACAGGTGACCTTAACTTGCCTCCTTGTCATGGCTTTTATATTTAAACTGATGCAAATTGATAAACAACATCTACGTCCAATCTGATGTTTTATTAAAACTTACCTGAAGTCCTGGCAGAATTAATAACATCTTCTGAGGAAATTCCACTGTAAACTATTTACCAAAAAAGTTTAAAGTATTACAAATGCTTGCATGAGTAATAAACTTAAAACTTTATTTTTTCTTCGGCTTTTCCCTTTTAAGGGGTCACCACAGCGAACCATCTTCCTCCATCTAACTCTATTTTCTGTGTCCTCTGTCCTCACTCCAACTAGCTTTATGTCCTCTCTAACTGCATTCATTCACTGTATCTCCTCTTTCGCCTTCCTCTTTGTCTTTTTCCTGGCAGCTGCATTTCTAACATCCTTCTACCAATATATCCACTGTCCCTCCTCTGCACGTGTCCAAACCATCTCAGTCTGGCCTTTCTAACTTTATCTTCCAGTCGTTCAACCTGTGCGGCACCTCTGATGATCTCATTTCTAATCCTATCCACCCTTTGTCACTCAAAGGAGAAACTTAACATCTTCAGCTCTGCCACTTCCAGTTCTGTCTTTTGTCTTTTTGTCAGTGCCACTGGCTCCAAGCCATACAACATAGCTGCTCTCACTAGTACCTTGTAAAGCTTTCCGTTGACCTTTGATGCCACCCTTTTGTCACAAATCCCTCCTGAAACTTTTCTCCATCCACTCCATCCTGCCTGAACTCTCTTCTTCACCTCTTTACCACACTCTCTGTTTTCCTGGACAGTCGACCCTAAGTAATTGAAGTCCTGCACCTTTGTGAACTCTGCTCCTTGTAGCCTCACTGTTTCACCTGCCTCACCCGCATTCACAGACGTACTCTGTCTTGCTCTGGCTGACTTTAATTCCTCATCTTTAAAGTGCATATCTCCACCTGTCCAAATTCTCTTCCACCTGGTTCCTGTTCTGACCATCAATCACAATGTCATCTGCAAACATCATTGTCCACGGGGATTCCTGCCTACCTCATCTGTTAGTCTGTCCATCACCAGGGCAAACAAAAAGGGCCTCAGTGCCAATCCTTGATGCAGTCCCACCTCCACATCAAAGTTATCTGTCACTCCTACAGTTCACCTCATCACTGTCCTACTTTCCTCATACATGTCCTGAACCAGTCTAACATACTTCTTTGCCACTCCAGATTTCCTCATACAACACCACAGCTCCTCCCTTGTCACCCTGTCGTATGCTTTTTCTAAATCCACAAAGACACAATGAAAGTCCTCCCTGTACTCCATCAGGATCCTTAAAGCAAAGATGGCATCTGTGGTGGTCTCTTTATCTTTTTGTCTCTTTATCTTGCACAACTCTGTCCTGGATCTTCAATGTGTGGCTCATCATCTTAATTCCTCTGTAGTTGTTACAACTATTTACATCACCCTTGTTCTTAAAAATGGCCACAAGAACACTTCTCAATTCATCAGGCATTTTCTCAAAACTGCCATTGAGTAACAAAATCACACTGCCATGTCTTCTAGACATTTCGATAACTGTCATTAGGTCCTATTGCCTTCCCCTTCTTCATTCCCTTCAAAGCTTTCCGAACTTCACCCTCACTAATCTTTCCCACTTCCATCTCCATTTTCCATGAGTTCTACTCTTCTTTCCCTTTCGTTCTCTTAATTCATTAGCTCCTCAGAGTACTCCTTCCATCTTCCCAATACATTCTCTTCACTTGATAGAACATTATCATTTCTATCTGTAACAAGCCTAACTTGCTCCACAGCCTTTCCACACTGTTCCTTCAGTCTTGCCAGTTGATAAACATCCATCTCTCTTTGTTCTTACTGTTCAGTCTCTTGTACAACTTATGAAATGCCTTTTTTTGCCTTTGCTACCGCTCTCTTTGCTCTTTGTTGCATCTTTCTATATTCTTGTCTGTCAGGGGCCTGGTTTTACAAATGCTCTTTTCTCTGTTGAGATCTGCTGTAAGCCCTGTTTTATTGTGTAATGGGTGTTTCAATGGCTGTGTTGGTGGGTTTATTTAGATTTCTACGTGTATAGTGTCTTGTGTGTAATAGACTTGCTGGGCGGATAGGAGGTGATGGACCACACCCTCATTAATTAGACCGTTGCTGATGATTGGATTGGATCCAGAAGTCATAGACATATAAGCGCCAGGAGGTGGCAGACAAGCAGAGATTGGGGGAAACCACAGCAGCGCAAAATGAGAGAGAGTTAGAAACCCAGAAGTACGGTGGAGTCTGGAGCAACTGCCTGAGGACACAGCAGCAGTGTGAAGCAGGGAATAAAGCACCCGAGTCAACACACGAGTGGGAAGCCGAATGTACCTGGAGGACAACGTGTGACTTAGGGCCAGCGCAGATTGAGTGAGGAGATCAATACTCACTATAAGCTAAGTGAAAGGAACAATCTCTTAGTAGCTGTCGGTGTGTGTGGGCTCGGGTCAATCGCTGACATAGAGTTAAAAACAGTTTATGTTTTCTAGCACATCGGCAATACCCCAGGAAAGCTTAGAGGGAGGAGCAACAGCAGAAAGAGAGATGCTTTTCTGGGACGACCGAGGAGATTAGCACCACGCTCCAGACACAGCTGCGTGAGGCACGGTTCGGACACGTACACTGATGAAGGAGACCCGGCCGGATGAGACGCTGAAAGGACAACGTAACCTGGAGTGCAGGATAAACTGAGTGATTCCCTCTATATTGGTATATTGGTATATTAGATTATGTTTGGACTGGCTTTATGGGTTTATAGGGGCTAGCGCTGTTTAATGGCATTTTAAGCTTCGCTGTGAGATTTTATATTGTTAGGGGTTGATGATATCACTGTTGTTTCTTTTATTATTTGTACTATTTGATCTACTTTCTTCCTCTTTTTTCAATAAATGTTTTACTCGTATTTGGGTTTTATCATTATTTAACACTGGTGGTTTTATTAAGCTGGATTTTAAAGGACCTGTAGTGCACTGTGTGACATCTACTCTCTTCAGTCCTCTCACTGTCCCATTTCTTCCTGGCTAACTTCTTCCTCTGGATAACGTCCTGCACTTCACTATTCCACCACCTTATTATCTTTCTCTGTCCAGATGGCAGACCAAGTATCTTCCTACCTGTCTCTAATCACTTTTGCTGTGGTAGCCCAGTCCTCTGGAAACTCTTCTTCACTACTCACAGCCTTTAACAGCTCTTTTCTGAACTCCTCACAACATTTTTCCTTCCTCAACTTCCACCATTTGGTCCTCTTCTCTGCTTTTCCTCTTTTCCTCTTCATCAACACAGCAGTCATCCTACACACCACCATTCAATGCTGTCTGCCACATTTTTCCCTGCCACAACCTTGCAGTCCACAATCTCCCTCAGGTTACCTCTTCTACACAGAATGTAGTCTACCTGTGAACTCCTGCCTCTACTCTTATAGGTCACCCTGTGTTCCTCCCTGTTTTGAAAATAGGTGTTGACTACAGCCATTTCCATCCTCTTGGCAAAATCCACCACCATCTGTCCTTCTTGGTTCCTTTCCTTGACACCAAACCCGCCCATCACCTCCTCATTGCCACTGTTTTGTTCACCAACATGTCAATTCAGATCTGCACCAATCACCACTCTCTCCTCCCTGGGTCTAGTCTCTATCACTTCATCAAGATCCTTCCAGAGTTTCTATTTCTCTTCTACATCACATCCAACTTGTGGAGCATAACCACAGCATCAGACCTTCTATTTCTATCTTGAGATACATTACCCTATTTGACACTCTTTTCACCTCGACTATTTTTCCTTTCTTACAGAACTGAAAATAAAACATATATTGCAGATAACCAATGATGAATCTCTTTAAATTAACTTAATAAATTTATGATTGGAATGACAGTAAAATAATTGAAAAAGGTAAAAAAAAAATAAAAAACAGGTACAAAAAGTTGACATATAATGTATATTGAGGCACAAGATGGAGGTCTTATAAATTTAAATAGAATTTTGGTGAGAAGGTTCAGGAGGGAAAGTTATTACAGCAGGACCAGACCAAGCTTAATTCTAGCACTCTTGGGCACTAGAACTCATCACCACCATAAAAAAATAGTTGGTCACCTTATCTGGATGAGTTCAGCTTCTGCTGTGATACCAAGCGGGGATTCTGAAGTGGAGCATCTTCTAGATGGACTAGGCTGTTGGCCATGGCTGAGAGAGGAAAGCCTTCTGCTACTGTGTGGTTCAACAGTAAGCTATTTAGGTACTCTTGCTGATCCGATCAGCAGAGAGTCTGGTACACAGAGTCAAAGAACCACCATCTGAAGACTAGAGGATCAGTTTGGCGATACATCAGGTGGTTTGTTTCTTTGGTCTTGTTCTGGCATAGATTGTGTTGCTTTCAAGAGCATTGGGTCTAATTACAAAGTTCTGACTGTCTATTTTGTTACTAACTCACCTAACCTTATCTAACGTGCCAGTTTAACTGGACCGTACAGGCTAGACTTGAGCACCTTAACTAACAGTACATCTAGTTAAAAAAAAATGATAAAAAAAGAAAAAAAAATGAGTAAGTTGTACTGTTTTTTCTGTGATATGATTTCATCAACCGTTTAAGTGATTGCTGATTACAATCATTGAAGATTTTTTTCAACCAAATTTGTTCCTCAAAGATATTTCCCCATCATCTTTCCAGTTTTTAATAATGTGTTAGACCGTTCTTAACCCAATTTTAGTTGTTTCAGCAATCTCCTTAGATGTTTTCTCTGCTTGACCCTTAACCCTTCTGAAACATATTGACATATTTTCCATAACCACAGGATGCATCTTTCGACATGATTGTTTAACAAATGAGAAGCTACTCATTGCATCCATTAGGGTTAACTAACTTGTTGCCTGCTGAAACATAATGACCCATGCAGTAATTATTCAATGGGAGACTCTTACATATTTGCTTATTTAAATCCAGGTGGTGACCTTTTATTTGGACAGGCAGTGTAGCTTGAGAAATAAAACAAAAAGACAATAGATTTTTCTTGGACCTGAAGAGCAAAATGAAACTAGAAGATTTGCATAGCATTTTTGTCAGCTGAAACTGTAAGCAAAAGCTGGTTGACAATTTTTCATGGTTATAGTTAGGAAAATGCAAAGCATACAGTACAGTTTTGTCAGTAAATTAATGCAAACCACAAACAACAAGAACTGGGAAAAAAGTTTAGCTCCCTTGGCAACAATGAGTTGCCAGTAGGAGATGCTGTGGTTAAAAGCCTGTTCACTGTTGGAATTTCTTTGAAGCCATGTATCTGTTTTTTAGCAGTTTTGCCTGAATTGCAGAGCTCCATGGCAAGGCTTTTACAAGGGCCGTAAATATCAGTTCTAATCAACATTTTCAACATTTTAATGTTTGGTCGGAGATGCAAAGTCTGCTCTTTGGAGTCTTCCTCTTGTGAGTCCAATGAGAACAAGGAAACCTTTGACCACCTACTGGGGTTATCAAGAGAGTTCATCTGTGAGTTTCTGCTGCTGCAAAGGGGAGAGGAAGAGATTCAAATTTCCTTCCACCAGTGTGACACTACATACAACATCTACAAAAAATATCCTAACTACCCTACAAATAGGGTGGCAATTGGGGTGACAAGATATTTTTTCCAGTGGCAGATGCCACTCTGTGTCACTCCTTGTTGATCATATTCAAACTTAAGTCCATCCACCTCCTTTTTACCTAAATTCCACTGTTGTAATGACCTCACAGCTCCCTGATTTAACTATTCTGCAACACAATCATTTCCCCCTACATTTTACATATTATCTGTATTTCATCTTCTGTTCATCTTTCCATGAAGCCATTCATCCTTTTATTTAAATCTTCATTCTTTAAATTTACCTTGAGCTAAACAGCAGGGCAACAATGATGTGAGGCTGATTAGAGCTCTGAATGATGGAGAGATTGTTTTGTCCTTGCCAGTGAGGGGAGAAGGCCTTGGATCATAGTTATAAGGATGGAAGGCAGTGGCGGGACAGAAACAAAAGACAGAAAGCAGGTGACACCAGGTTAATATGGCTGGAAAAGGACAGAAGTCCTTGGATAAGGAGGTGGAAGAAATGGAGGAGATGGGGGGAAGAATGTGGAGGAGGACATATAAAGGAGAGACAAAGGAGGAGAGGGGAGTCTGTCTGTTCCTGTCTCTGTGACAGATGATTAACTGACCTTGTCAAATCTGGATAAAGTGTGTGTCTATGTGTATGTGTGTGCAAGGCATTAGTATCCATTCTCCATGACTGTATCATTTACAGTCTCAGTCTCCTGCACTCATACAAAATGAAACACTCTCAACGACCTTTAGAAATGCAGTTGACAACATACTGGATTCAGATTTTAAAAACTGACAGAAAATATTCATGTTTCTTCATCTTTTGGATGATTTTATTCAGGTGATTGGTTGTCTTTGTTTTATTGCAGAGAAAAAGTCTTTGTTGTCCCAAAAACATTTCTGCAAACATATGCATCATGACAAGAATGTATTTACTTTATATGGTAAATAGTTAAATAAATAATAAATATTACACTTATATAGCATCTTTTTAATGTCTCCAGGTTCTGCAAAGCGCTTTACGATGTTTCTCACTTGCTCATTCACACACACACTCATACAGTGCTTTTTCTATTATTTATATTAGCATACTATATACAGCACTGTTATATCTCTCGTGTACACCAATAAACATATTGGGAGTGGGGGGGGGGGGTCCAGTGCCTTGCTTGAGGACATTTTGGCATTGCTTTATGAGCTGGGAATCAAACCCCAAATCCTGTTTGGATGACCTCCATACTAACTGGGCTTTTACAGATTTAAGCATTTGTATCTAAAAATAGCACAGTCACAGTTTTACCCTCAAGAAAATATTTGTGCTAAAGATGTTTGGTGGTCACTTTTGTCTCTTGTGGCTCCAGGTCAATTCATTCCTATTGCAAGTTGTATTCAGAGGAGTGTAGCTCACATTGCTCTCTTCAATCAGTACTCCTTAGGTTTTTTTCAGCTCGCCTCTATTTTGGTTTGTATGATATTAAAAGTTACTTGGTGAACTTTTTTTTGTAACGTACACGGTGCATTTGACAAGACAGCGCTGAAATGGCTCGTGTTGCATCGGTCACTGCCTCCACTCCAGTCGTTTTTTTTGTTTTTTTTTACCGTCTGCTTTCTCTAAGTTTGGCTGGTGGTGATATAAAGTCAGTTGGAACGTGGTGCTGCTTTTGAGAAGAGTGCAGTGAGCATGAACTTCCAGGTTATATCGTGCCCACTTCTGGGTTAGGCCTCACCCGTTTTGAGTACAGATACAGATACAGATAATTTAGATGGTTGAACAGATACAGATACAGATAGTGGTGTACTCGCTCATCCCTAGTTTGTACCTTTATGTTCTGGATCCAAAAAAAAACAAACAAAAAAAAACAAAACATCTAACACGCAGGGAGGCCCAGACATCTCTTTTCACAGCCACGTCTTCCATCTCTTCTGGGAGAACTCCAAGCCATTCCCAGACCAGCCGAGAGACATAGTCTGCACTAAGAAATTCTGTCCATAAAAGGCATGAACAGAATACATGACAAAGTGCAGCCCTGGCAAAGTCCAACTCCCACCCTGAAGCATCCAACTTACTGCCAGCAATGCAAACCAGATTCTTGCCTCCACCTTCAGCTGCCGCCCACAGCTCTTTGCATTCAACCCATGTAGACCCTCCTGCAGGTGGGGGGCCCACAGGAAAGCGGACCCATGTAGCTCATTTGGGCTGAGCCCAACCACATCCCATGGGTAGAGGCTGGTCACTAGGTGCTTGCAGACCCTCCCCCAGGCCTGGCTCCAGGATGGGGCCCTGATAACCCACTTCCAGGCAAGGGAAGAAACATTTCAACATGCATTTTTTTCCCCATTTTTAAGTTTAGTTGCATTTCACTCTATCTTGATTATATCTGATTGTTAAAATTGTCATAATTGTTTTGTTTCTCACCTGAATAAAACTGTTTGATTTAAACCAATAAAATTGTCACAGTATTTTCTCAAATTTCCACAACTTTGTAAAATTGACAAACTGACTGAAAGTTAATGTCTTTTTGTTAAACAGTTTTTTTTTACTTATGCGTCAATTTTTAATTAATCGGTACTGCTCTGAAAGTGCAAATGTTGTATGTGAGTATTTAATTTCCTTTTATTGTTTATTTGCATATTATCAAATACAATTGCCCATACCATTTATAATCTAGGCTAACTTATAATTTGTTTGGGTACAATAATGTTATTAATAAATATGTCCCAAGGATCCTAGGAGCTATGTTGTCAGGGGCTTCATGCCCCTAGTAGGGTCACCCAAGGCAGACAGGTCCTAGGTGAGGGGCCAGACAATGTGTAGCCCAAAGACCCCTTATGATAAGTTCTATAAATGGACACAGCGTTCCCTCGCCCAGACGCGGGTCACTGGGGTCCCACTCTGGAGCCGGGCCTGGAGGTGGGGCACTCGCCAACGTGCCCCCCCTCGCCTATGGAGCCCGGCTGGGCACAGCTCGGAGAGGTGACATGGGTCCCCCTTCCCATGGGCTCACCACCTATGGGAGGGGCCAAAGGGGTCGGGTGCAATGTGGGATGGGTGGTGGCCGTAGACGAGGACCTTGGTGGTCTGATCCTCGGCTACAGAAGCTGGCTCTCGGGATGTGGAATGTAACCTCTTTGGTTGGGAAGGAGCCTGAGCTGGTGTTTGAGGTTTTTAGCAAAGATTTTTCAGTGATTTTTCAGATTAGAGTTATAAGTTATAAGTTTTGTGAGCTTTTTTTGAAATATGTTTTGGTGAGCACTCAGGTTCAGTTGTTCACAATGACACAGTTAACAGGCCACAGTGCTCATGTTCTGTCTTCTGGTGAGCACTTCAGCTCATAAAATCTCTGTTTGTGATTGTTCTCCTTGTTGCTTTAGCATATAATACTTCTCTGCCATCAGCACCTATCACTGAGCAGTTTTATTGCTTTCATAAGTTTTGCATGAATTTTGCAAGATTCAAATCAGTAGGTCACTCATTGTCTCCATCTCACAATGATACTCCAACTTTCTTTGTGCACCACCTTTGCGGTTTTCTATGAAATCTCAGTAAGACTGGAATAGACTTCACTTCACAAATTAAAAATTGTTGGTGGGACAAGGCTCATTAAAGAGATTTAATCATTTACCAACAAGTTCATCCTTGTTTTTTAATAAGGCTAAACAGAACTTTGATATCTATCTATCTATCTATCTATCTATCTATCTATCTATCTATCTATCTATCTATCTATCTATCTATCTATCTAT
>JAOXNZ010000074.1:2649031-2659990 GCA_028566095.1 Kryptolebias brasiliensis
GGTGTGAGTGAGAGTGTGAATGGTTGTTTGTCTCGTTTGTCTTTATGTGGCCCTGCGATGGACTTGCGACCTGTCCACCAAAGCAGGGCTGGACACTTACGTAACTGTGCTTTTTGAAAACTTTTTGGGAAACTTGAGTAGATCTACAACTCAGTGAACAGGTGTGGAAAAAAAACATGCCAAAAACACAACTGGGCAGATTTGACTTTTTGCCTCCATGGCCAAAGATAAGATCTTATAGTTGGAACTGAAACACACCAGTGTCACTCATGACAGAGTATTTGAACTCTTCTTGGGGAAAGAAAGAAGGATGGATTTTGCCTTCAAATAATCATTAGTTTTGGTGAGTAAAATTAATTTATGATTAGTCAAGAACTGAACCCAGGGATTTACCAAAAGATACAGAGAAGGACTCAGAGACAGAGGTAAGTGAAACATTTACAACTTATTTACAAAGGGAAGTATGGAATCTGGACCAGGGTAAAGCTGTGGAGAAGATGAAATGTTTTCTTACTGAGAGGACTTGCAGTTAAAGAATAGGCCACTGAGTACCTGCTCAGCTCATTATCCCGATGTGCCACAGCTGTGGAGGCTGCACCGCCCCACCACTCACTCTATGTCTATCAAATGTTGTTTTAACGGCATCATATTGCTGGCGCTGCACTGTTGTTAGCTTGAGCCCTCTTAGCATGTTGTCAGCCTCATCCCCCATACAATAAACCAATGTGTTTTGATTAGCATTTGAAGAGTTGTTCAAGTTACTTGCAAGTGTAATACGCTCAAACCGTCTTATCCACTTCTCCCACTCATGGGGTTTAGAGAAATCAAAAGGCTCTGGTGGTTTGATAGTGAAGGTTGCCACCGCACTTACCGGAGCTGTTGTTGCCACCGCCTGGTCTTCCACCGTCCCCACTGCAGAAGCTGCTGTTGCTTGAGCTGGGTCATCCATAGTCGCTAGCCGGTTGCAAAGCTGACATTTCTAACCTCCAAGCACGCCAACTTCTTACACCATGTTGTATTGGGTTCTTGTATAAACAAAGGTTGCAGCTTCAGGTCAGCATTCAGCCTCTTTATTTCACCTTTGTTACTGCATATACTTCTTCTACCATCTCCATTAGCCAGACTTCTCTTGCCCGTCTGCAGCTTGTGCAGAACTCTGCTGCTCGCCTATTAACCCGGGCCGGTAGGCGCAAGCATAATACTCCCATCTTGGCGTCCCTTCATTGGCTCCCTGTGCACTACAGAATTAATTTTAAGCTTCTGTTATTTGTCTTTAAGTGCTTGAACAACCTTGCCTCACCATATCTATCTGAGTTGCTTCAGCCTTACTGCCCAGCACAATCTCTAAGATCAGCTTATTGGTTGCTGCTGACAGTCCCTAAAACTAGGCTGAAGCTCAGAGGTGACAGAGCATTTGCTGTTGTTGCTTCCAAGCTATGGAACATTTTACCCTTGAGTGTAAGACAGGCCTCTTCTCTTCCTGTTTTTAAATCTCTTTTAAAAACACACTTTTATTCTTTGGCTTTTAATACACTGTGATCTTATCCTGTATGACACCTTAAAACACACCTGCTGTGAACCTGGTATGTGTATGTTTTGTATGTTTCTTTGTGTATGTTTTGTATGTTTTTTTTCTTATTGTCTTGATCTATTTTTGTCTTATTGTACAGCACTTTGGCTACCCCTGTGGTTCTTAAAATGTGCTATATAAATAAAGTTGATTGATTAATTGGATGTGGGGTGAATCCTCATTGATGGAGGGAGTTTAAGACAAACTGAAACGGGGTTGATGATCCTGTCTATCTCGAATGGTCCGATGTATCTGGGAGCAACTTTGTGTGTAGTATCCTTTAGGTTAATGTCCTTTGACGAAAGCCAAACCTTCTGCCCTGGTGAGTATTGAGGTGTGGGTCTCCTGTGCTTGTCCGACCATTTCTTATTTTGTTCCACGGTGCGAAGTAGGGCTGCCTTGGTCTGGTTCCATAACCTCCTGCTTCAACTAAGGTGAAGTTGAACTGAGGGAACGGCAATGTATAACTCCTGGCTGGGGAACAAAGGAGGTTGATAACCTAAAGAAGCCTCGAATGGGGAGAGTCCTGTGGCAAAAGATGTTAGTGTTGTGAGCGTATTTGATCCAAGGTAATTATGAACTCCACGAGGAAGGGTTGTTGGTGATGACACATCTGAGGGCTGCTTTGAGCTCCTGGTTGAGCCTCTCAGACTGACTGTTCGACTGCGGGTGAAATCCAGAGGACAGATTGACCAAAGCCCCCAAGGCTTCACAAAAGGCCTTCCATACATAAGATGTGAATTGGAGACTTCGGTCAGAAACAATATTCGTAGGGATGCCATGGATACGAAATACATGTAGAACCAGTTGTTGTGCAGTCTCCAAAGCAGAAGGTAGTTTTGGCAAAGGGATGAAATGAACTGCTTTTGAAAACTTGTCGACTATGGTGAGTATGGTGGTATTCCCCTCGGATAAAGGTAATCCCATGATAAAATCTAGGGAAATGTGTGACCAGGGGCGACTAGGTGTGGGTAGTGGGTGTAACAAACCAGCTAGCAGACGATTATTGGTCTTGTTGCGGGCATAGGTGGTACAAGCTGAAATATATTCTTTGACGTCCTGAATAAGCGTAGGCCACCAAAAATGTCTCTGGGTGAATTTGATGCAACAAGCGATTCCAGGATGGCAGTTGTACCTTGAACAGTGGATCCAGTTGAGAACTTGGGAACGGACGGAAGAAGGAACAAACAGTCGGTTATGGCCTCCGCTTCCAGGATCAGGTTCTGTTTCCTGGGCCTCCTTTACGGTCTTTTCAATATCCCATGTTTGGCAGAATGAAGTAGTTGGAGGCTGCACCTGCTGTCAGAGTAATTGTTTTGTCCTGTCAGCCAATGGCCCTAGAGGGCGCTTCCTACAAAAGCAGGGGTAAACCACAGATTTGCACTTGTTAGCTGGGACGTCACCGTGCACTTCCGGGTTGGGCTTTCTGTGTGCTGAGTACAGGTGAGGTTGGCTGTTCGCGCATTTATAATGGTTCCAGCGACGATGCTCACTTATCCTTACATTAGCAGATAACTGTCAGGTGTTTACCCCTACATCTGATTGTGTGAAGTGGCTACTGTTGTACAGTTTGTGCCCTTACGTCCACCTCCCTGCGAGTGAGGAAGGAGACTGGCCGAATCGGTATGTGGACAGCGTGCAGTGAGCCTTGTTTTAATTAACTTGTTTTAATATCTGTTTTTAAATTTTATATTGGGGATCGTGGGCACAATATTTTCATTTTAGATCCACCATTACCGCTGCTTCTTTGCTGTATTGGATTCACCTCTGTGTTGCCACAAACATGCGGCTGATTGACCTGCGGCATTCCAGACACTCCCACGCCCCCAGAAGGGAAAAGGAGCAGAGGTTTACCATCCAGCACCGGCTTGCTGAATTAATCGCCGCGGTGCTGGCGACGGACACTAAGTTTTTACTGATTTTATTTTTTATTTATTTACCTGTATTTTAAACTACCATTTGTGTATCTGTTTTTTTAGTTCAGCGCTGAGGCATTGAGGACTGGCAACGGTGGTGTGGTTGACCTGGATGGTGGCACCCTGTCTTTGTGTGCATGTTGCAGTGGTTAACACAACTAGGTGGAGGGAAATCCAAGGAGTGAGTGTGATTTCCCATGTATTGTGGTGGTGTCTTTTTGGGAGCCTTCCATCCAGAACAGGTCAGTCGGCACCTACCGATAAGCCTCAGTAGTTGCATTTTATTTTGGTAAATTTTATTCTTCAGTTTTGAAGAACTGAAAACCAGACTGACAACTGCCCCAGTGTTGGGTTATGCTGATTTTTCATGTCCCTTCATTTTAGAAGTAGATGCAAGTCATGGTGGTTTGGGGGCTGTGCTCTCGCAGCAGCAGGGAGGTAAGGTGAGGCCCATTGCTTATGCAAGCTGTGGCTTGAGGCCCACAGAGCGTAATATGCTGAACTATAGCTCCATTGGGCAATGACTGAAAATTTTCGGGACTACTTGTTGGGCCATAAGTGTGTTGTCTTTACTGACAATAAACCATTGAGCCATTTGGCTTCGGGCAATTTGGGCGCAACTGAACAACGTTGGGCTGCCCAGCTTGCACTATTTGACTTTGAAATCAAATACCGTTCTGGCAGAGCCAACAAGAATGCTGATGCTTTGTCAAGGTAGCATCTTGTTGGTGCACAGGATTTGGAAACTATGGTCCCTGGTATATCCCTTCCCAAACCCTTGAGAGAGGTCCTTCAGGGAAAGCAAAGGGAGGTTAGCCAAGTGGCTCTTATGGCCTTGCCTAATCACACCATTTCTGAAATTGGTGCTTTTCAGCAGGCTGACCCATCCATCCAGGAGTTTTTGGTTTTTTGGAGGCGAAAATGGCGTCCCACTGCTGAAGAGCTTCAGCAGGTATCTCAGCCTGTTCTGGTGCTACTCTGGCAATGGGACAAGTTGGTTGAGGAAAGTGGTGTCCTGTACCACCAAGTGTTTAAACCTGCTGGTGGTGATTTAATTTTACATCTGGTGTTACCAACATCCTTAAGGGAGGAAACACTGAAAAAGGTCCACCATGAGCATGGCCATCAAGGTGTGGAATGAACATTGGAGCTCCTACGCCAACGCTGTTATTGGCCGGGCATGGCTGCAGAGATGGTGCAGTGGTGTCAGACCTACGAGAGATGCCAGGTGGCAAAAGAGTCTCAGCCGCAAGCTCGTTCATTTATGGGGCACTTGTTGGCTTCATGGCCTAATGAGATTTTGGCCATCGATTTTATCTTGTTGGAGCCTACTCATGATGAACTTGAAAATGTACTTGTTATGACTGATGTGTTTAGCAAATACACACTTGCTTTTCCCAGCGTGCTTCTACCATAGCACAGGTTTTGGTGAATGAGTGGTTTTTAAAGTTTGGTATACCTGTCCGAATACATTCAGACCAGGGTCGCAGCTTTGAGAGTTTACTCATTCAACAATTGTGCCAGTTGTATGGCATTGAAAAATCATGCATCACACCGTACCATCCAGCTGGCAATGGTCAGTGTGAACGGTTTAACCGAAGCCTTCATGACCTACTGCGAACATTGCCGGCCTCTCGGAAAAGAGATTGGAGCTCTTGTTTACCACA
Source organism: Kryptolebias brasiliensis (assembly GCA_028566095.1). Taxonomy (NCBI): domain Eukaryota; kingdom Metazoa; phylum Chordata; class Actinopteri; order Cyprinodontiformes; family Rivulidae; genus Kryptolebias; species Kryptolebias brasiliensis. The sequence goes on from JAOXNZ010000074.1 coordinate 2,654,185, forward strand.
TGTTTTGTACTCCTATAACACTACACCCCATCAGGCAACTGGTGAATCACCATTTTTCCTGATGTTTGGACAGGAGCCTCAGCTGCCGGTTGATTTCCTTTTAGGAAGAGTTCAGGAGCCTGTGACTGGCAGTGTCCACAACTGGATCCACTTGCAGGTAGCTTTGGAAGGTGCTCGTGGCTGGTTGAGGGCTGCTGTGGAGCGCCGCAAGAACCACCATGATCAGTGAGTTCAACATGTCCCCCTAAGGGTTGGTCAGCTGGTGTGGCTGCGGGACTTCACCCCACGAGGATGTCATAAGATCCATGACCTATATGGTCCAGTGAAGTATAAAGTCCTGGGTGAAAATCCCAGGTGGCATTGTTGGCAACAGACAAATAACTCATGATTGCCCACATTATAATTTCTTTCTGCTGGGCTTAAGCGTCGTGAGAAGAATGTGCAAGGGTGTAACTTGTAATCTGAATTCGTCCTCTGGGAGAAGATGACCCTTACCCCAAGGTCTGAGGTGTCGACCTGGAAGATGAACTGTTTCTGAGGAGATGGACGGATGAGAACAGGGGAGTTAGTTAATAGATTCTTAAGTGTGAGGAAAGCCTTATCTGCTTTGGGAGATCATGTGAAGGTCCGATGGATGGAGGTTAGCTGGGTCAGAGAAGCTACGGTTTAACTGTAGTTCTTGATAAATCTCCAGTAGAAGTTGGCAAACCTGAAGAACCACCACAGTTGCTTCCTGTTGTTGGGAATCGGCCATTCAGCTACCGCTTTGACCTTACTGGGATCAGTCCTCGCTTGCCCGCTCTCAAAGATGTAGCTTAGGAAAGAGATGGATTTCACGTGAAAGTGACACTTTTCTGCTTTTACATAAAATTTATTTTCCAAAAGTCGCTGTAGGACACTTCGAACATGGGTCTGATGTTCACTAGGGTTCTTAGAGAAGATGAGTATGTCATCCAGGTAGACAAACAAAAAGATTTTAAGAAAATCACAGAGTACATCATTAATCAGAGCCTGGAAGACTGCAGGAGCATTTGTAAGTCCAAACGGTATTACCAGTTATACAAAGTGTCCTAGTGGTGTCTTGAAGGCAGTCTTACATTTGTCTCTGTCCTGGATACAAACCAGATGACAGGCGTTTCTTAGATCTAATTTGGTGAAAATCTTGGCAGTATGCAGTTGTTCAAAAACAGAATCAATTAATAGTAATGGATATTTGTTCTTGACAATTATTTGGTTTAATCCTCGGTAGTCTAAACAGGGCCTGAGAGACTTGGCTTTTTTGGCTACGAAAAAGAAACCTGTCCAACAGGTGAAGTAGAAAATACCTGCTGCCAAGGAATCCTCAATGTATTGTCTCATCGATTCTCGTTCTGGGCCAGAGAGATTGTAGAGACAACTGGATGGAAGAGGAGCTCCCAGCAACAGGTCTATGGCGCAGTAATAGAGTTGATGAGGTGGAAGGGAGAGGGCCCTGGATTTGCTGAATACCTGACCGAGATCAAGATAAGGTTCAGGGATATTTGAGAGATCGGTTTCATCATTATGTGTACAGACAAAGGGTGAAGGTGACACAGCTGACCGTAAACAGTTCTTCAAACAGAAGTCACTCCAATCCTCCACACTACTATTGTCCCAGTTTATCCTAGGGTTATGTTTCTTGAGCCAGGGGTATCTGAGAATTACTGAAGCCTGACACATTTGCATGACAAAAAATTCTATTTCTTCGTGATAATTACCTGATACAACAATATGTAGGGGTTGAGTGCGATGAGTAATGGTGGTAATGGTCTGTCAGTTCATAGCTGAAACAATTAATGGAGGATTAATAGAACAGGTGGGTAATTGTAACTGGTCAACTAGCTGAGAATGGATGAGATTTCGTTCCACGCTAGAATCAACCAAAGCCTCCACAGGGTGAGATTTATTATTGCTGTAAGGTAATGAAGAAAGCAGTAATCAGGGTTTTGAGAAATGAGAGTGACCCAGCAATATTCCCGGTTTTATTGGTGGGTTCGAGCTTTTAAACGTAACATGCAGTTTGCAATGTAGTGTCCAGGCTTACCACAGTAAATGCACTTCTTAGCAGCTATGCGACGTTGTCTCTTTTGTAATGCTTGGCCTCTCAATACTGCAACTAGGTATGAAATTTTGACATAATCTGAACAGAGGTAATGTGGAGATTGATTAAATGCTAAGGTACATTGCAAAATGAAACCTCCACAATTATTTGGCTCTCCCTGGAAGGGTTCAGGAGTTGGCATATTTGATTCTCAAATGGAAATAGGATTACTTAGCGGAACTGTTGAGGATGGCGGAACAGTACTCTGAGTGGGCGGAACGAGTAGAGTTAGTTTCTGATCCAGATTTACTAATGCTTAATTTACTTGATCCAAATGCTGTGCAGTTTTCCATGTAATTTATGCAATATGGATTTGTGATGACCTATTATGACCCCCTGGTATGCTAGTGCAGACTGGACCTTCTCTGCATCGATGGAACCCTGGGTTGTGTCTTGTTGGGACCGTTCTGTCATGATTAGTCAAGAACTGAACCCAGGGATTTACCAAAAGATGCAGAAAAGGACTCAGAGACAGAGGTAAGTGAAATATTTATAATTTATTTACAAAGGTAAGTATGCGATCTGGACCGGGGTAAAGCTGTGGTTAAGATGAAATGTTTCCTTAGTGAGAGGACTTCCAGTTATAGAATAGGAGTGAATTGTTAAACAGTAGATAACGGGCTTACTGTGTGTTGTCTGTTTGGCAGACGTAGGAGGAGGACTGGTCAGGCTTCCGGAGTTCCTGAGAAGAGGTGGGTTTGTTCATCCACAGGTGAGAGAGATTCACTGTTCGTTTATTTCCAGAAGAGGTCAGTAGAAGAATATTTCCGAGTGTGGCTGAAGGGCAAGGAGAAGCGGTGGAGGTGGCTCCGGTGGAGATAAGCACAGATAATGTCAGAGGGCAGTGGAGAGCGGAAAGACTTTGATCAGGCTGAGCGGAAGTCTCCGAAGTTGGAGAGAATGAACCAGGAAGTAGCGGTGAGTTCTGGATGGGCGACGATTACGTTTCAGTTTGATTGGTCACTGGAATCTGGATCCCGGAAGGAGCCGGTTCTGCTCAGAGAGACAGGAATTAAGTCACGACAAAGGTTCAGGGTACTCACGATAAATTACTTGCTGGAGCAGGACCGTCACCCGTGACACTCAACAGTCCCACGAAGGACAAGTGGAGCCACTCTGCCTTAAGTTCACTCTTTGCTCGCCATGTATGGAAGACTGTTAATGACAAAAGACAAAAACTAACACCATGACCCCGGAATCCTAACAGTACTGAATTTTTAAGGTTTCAAAATGTTTTAGGACTCAAACCTAGTCAGCCTTGGTTTTTTTTTACATTTATTAGGTTAACAAATTGAAGCTTCTGCTATAAATGATGTACGTGGTGCAGCTCTGGGTGAAGTAAAAGTAGACTTAATTGATGATTAAATTGTTTTTAATTCAGTTTCTTGCTTTAGTATAGGCTAATAGTTGGACTAAAGCATTAAAGACTAATGCTTGCTGTATAAAATTCGTCTGAGAAGTAACCCCCGGTACACTTTGTTTCTGTGTAATAATGATGGTTTCTATAGCTGTGGCATCATTATTATGGTATTAAGAAATTAATTTATGCAGGTAGGAAACCACTGAAAGCCTAGTTGTGAAATGCATGGACTGCCACTCCAGTCTATAGCGTTTTAGCATATTTTTGTAAAATAAACAACAAATTATTTCTTTTCACAGTTTTTTGTTTACTCTATTACATACTAAAGGCATGCAGATATACATTAGACAATTGCTTTTGTATAAATCCCTTTTCACAAGAAATGAAGCATTGTTTCAATGAGCTGTAAAGGTACAAACAAATTTAGCTGTTAGTACTTAAGAAGGTAAGATATGATCTAGCTTTGTGATACTGAATTCTCACCACCCCCAGTGTCAAGTCAATGTTATTTTTCTGGTAAGTTGCCACATCTATCAGACAATGTAGTTATTGGTGGAGAACCTTGTGGCTATTTATGCCTCTACCAGTCACATCTCATGCTACGGCATAACACTGGAAGGTTGGTGGAAAGCAGCCACTGAAAAACACTGTAGAAAGGGCTATGATTGGCTGCTGACCTAAAAAATAAAAGCATTTTTCCAGAATGAAATACGAAACCTTTGAGCACTAACCTTTTCAACCTTATGGTGTTCTATAGCAAAAATACTCATCACACTGTCACTCCAAAGTACTTAAGTGTCTTTAAATGGAAATTCTTCAGTCATACTTATTTCTCTTTCACTTTTGAAAGAATGCTAAAAAACATTCATATTCTGTCAGGATTTTGCAGCTTTGTTTTTCTTTCCTAACCACTTCATTACAGGATGAGCAGGAGAGGGTGGTGCTGTTGACCCAATAGCACTTGGCCCAGCTGTCTACAATAACTCCTGATTATATCACAGGATACATAAGGCTGAGCTGAACCACCATCCTCCATGGATTGTTAAATGATATGCAAGTCCTCCATATGCTCCTTGGACTCCTTACTGTAATTTTTGTGAAAGAGTCACCTGTGAGCTCTTCAGTCTACACTCCTAAAAACAAAAGTAAGAAGTCAGCTCAGCCTTTTACTCACCTGCCTGTCTGCTCTTTCTTCTCATCCTGAAAAGATCACTCAGCTTCCCAAGGACACATGGACTCTGGAAACATGACTCTTTCCTTGGATACCTGGAAAGAAAAGTCTCAAGTAAGAACAAGAACTAAATCTACATTCAAACTTAACATATCGTTAAAAATTTACCTGAGGATATGTAACTCCTGTCCTGTTTCCTCCTGCAAAAACATACTCTTTTGGTTTCTGGCTCTTTCCAAAATAAACTTTTGTTTTGCTTACCTCTGCTTCCTGTAGCTCTTTTAAGCTCATAAATCTGAACCCTGGGTTCACATTGCAAATTATGACACGTTCATTGTGGTTACAACCATATATACAGCAGAAAACTTTTATTTTGTCCCCAAAGCTTATTTGACCGAAAAACCTATACACAACAATTTCTTTTTTAATGGTACTGTACATTTTACATAATGTTCCACCTTTTTCAGAACTGGAGTTGGACATGTTCATACTACAATAAGAAAAAGGTTTAATTCTGACATAATGGCTATAATAGAAATGAGTAGTTAAGTATGTTAACCTTGAATTTAGGGAAACCGTTTCCACTACAGAAAGCAGGACAAATGAAACTCTGAGTGATAACAGACTCTGTGAACATAACCTGCTAGCTAGGTTTTCTATAAGAAACTGAGTTTCTACCAACCTCCTACCACCTGAAGCAAGCTGTCTGACAGGGTTTGTCCATTTTTAAACATGCCAACTGATATAGAAGCAGAATTACTTTATGCCAGAAATACGATAACTAGCGTATTTATACAATAGTTTTAGGCTTTATACAATCAATAGTTTTGTTTTTTTTTAAAGCCCAAATATACAATAATTTTGGCATTTCTCTGCTCCAAAAATAAATCTGTTCTTATTCACGTGAACAACCAAATATATTCTGGAACTCTATGACCAGCCACACTGCGTGCTGGCTAGGTGCAGTCTCCCTCCTGTGTGCATGTTCGCCAATCACAACTGGCATCCTGAGCAACAAAGTGCACCTTCACTCAGCACATATGATAGATTGGATGAAAATATGACGATTTTAAAGCAACAGTAAGACATTTCGTCATTTCCTATTTGGCAACCCTGAAAATGCTCAAGCATATTTGAGTTTAATGAAACATAATCC
>JAOXNZ010000074.1:2700331-2712096 GCA_028566095.1 Kryptolebias brasiliensis
CAGATTTCCTTCTACGTTTTTCCCCTTGCTAATTCATCCATAGTGTTAGGTTTTGATTGGTTACGCAAACATAATCCCCATCTTAACTGGTCTAATCTGTCAGTAAATTCTTGGTCTGTCAAGTGCCATTCGTCTTGTCTTCGTTCTGCATTTCCCTCCGCTCCCAGCCCCCCTTGAGGAGGAAGTTGAACCCCTTGATTTGTCATTGATTCCAAAGGAATATCATGATCTACTCTGAGTTTTCAGTAAGAGTAAAGCTCTTTCATTGCCCCCTCACCGCCCCTACGACTGTGCTATAGACCTGCTCCCAGGCACCCCTCTACCTTCTAGCCGTCTATATAATATTTCTTGACCCGAAAGACAAGTAATGGAGACTTGTATATCGGAGTCCTTGGCAGTGGGCATTATCCATCACTCTTCCTCTCCCTTGGGAGCGGGATTTTTTTTTTGTCAGTAAGAAAGATGGCACCCTCAGACCTTGTATAGACTTTAGAGGCCTGAATCAAATAACCATAAAGAACAAGTATCCTCTGGCTTTAATCTCATCTGCTTTCAAACCAGTTCAGGGGGATACTATTTTTTCCAAACTAGACCTCCGAAACGCTTATCATTTCGTTCACATCTGACAAGGGGACGAGTGGAAGACTGCCTTTAAAACTCCTATGGGGCATTTTGAATATCTGGTTATGCCCTTTGGCCTATGTAACACACCAGCTGTTTTTCAAGCGCTAGTAAATGATACCCTGCATGACTTTTTGAATGACTTTGTCTTTGTTTATCTGGATGACATCCTTATTTTTTCTAAGACCCAGGAGGACCACGTGAAGCATGTTCGTCAAGTCCTTCAACGCCTCTTAGAGAACCGTTTGTATGTCAAAGCAGAGAAATGTGAATTTCATAAGGATTCAGTTTCCTTCCTGGGATATATTTTCAAGGGCGGACAGGTGTGTGCGGATGCTTCTAAGATTCAAGCAGTTCTTGATTGGCCCACCCCTCAGTCTCGTAAGCAACTTCAACGGTTCCTGGGGTTTTCCAACTTTTACCGTCGTTTCATTAGGAATTACAGTCAGACGGCCTCACCTCTCACAGCTCTTACATCTGTCAAGGTTCCATTTGTTTGGTCTCCTGAGGCAGACTCTGCTTTCCTTAAACTCAAGCACCTTTTTTCCCCAAGCACCCATTCTCATTCACTCCCACTGAACAAAATTATGACGTTGGGAATCGAGAGCTCCTTGCTATTAAGTTAGCCTTAGAAGGGTGGCGACATTGGTTGGAGGGGGCAGAGTTTCCAGTCCTTGTTTGGACTGATCATATGATCATAAGAATCTTTCTTATCTGCAGTCAGCAAAACAACTTAATTCTCGTTAGTCCTTATTCTTTTCCCATTTCAACCTATCCATTTCTTTCCGTCCAGGCTCAAAGAACCTCACACCTGATGCTCTTTCCAGACATTTTTCTCTAGATGATCATGTTAAGTTACCTGCTTCCATCCTGCCACCTTCCTGCACTGGAGGAGGGGTCTCCTGGAACATTGAGGATGCCATTAATCAAACTCTCCTGCAGGAACCCGATCCCGGCCATGGTCCACCCAATAGGAGGTATGTACCCTCTTCAGTCAGGTCCCGTGTAATTCATTGGTTACATTCTGCTAAGTTCTCTGCTCATCCTGGTGTTAGTCGCACTATCGCTTTAGTCAAGCGTAGTTTCTGGTGGCCATCCCTGCACAAGGATGTAAGGGACTATGTTTTAGCCTGTAATGTTTGTGCTCAAAACAAAACCTCCCACAGACCTCCTTCCGGACTACTGCAACCACTCGCTATTCCTAAACGGCCTTGGTCTCACATCGCAATAGATTTTCTTACTGGCCTTCCACCTTCCAAAAGGTATGACCACAATTTTCACCCTTGTTGACTGTTTCTCAAAATCATGTCATCTCATTCCCCTCAGAAAACTGCCTATGGCTTTTCAGACTGCTCAGCTTCTGCTGAAACATGTGTTCAGACTCCATGGCATCCCTCAGGAGGTCCTGTCCGACCGCGGTCCACAATTCATGTCACAGGTTTGGAAGCAATTTTGTTCTGCTCTTGAAGCAAAGACCACACTCTCTTCTGGTTATCATCCTCAGATAAACAGACAGACGGAGCGCATGAATCAGGAACTCGAATCCACGCTCAGATGTCTCACCTCTACCAACCCCTCAGACTGGAGTCAATTCCTTCCTTGGGTCGAGTATGCTCACAATTCACATATCTCTGCGGCATCTGGTCTATCTCCATTCGAAATCTCTCTAGGATATCAGCCTCCCCTTCTGCCCTCCGACAAAAGAGAGATATCGGTTACCTCAATCCAACACCATATTTGTTGCTGCAAGAGGACCTGGTCTAGGCTATTGCTGCCCTACAACGTACCTCGGAGCAGAATCGCAGGTTTGCTGACCGTAAAAGAGTCCCTGCTCCTCAATACTCTCCCAGCCAGCAGGTGTGGCGTTCCACTTGTGACATCACCTTGAAATCAATGTCCAAGAAACTCACCCCTAGGTTCATAGGTCCTTATGAGATCGAGTCTGTCATCAATCCTTCCGCAGTCCGTCTTCGCCTTCCTCCTAGCCTCCATATTCATCCCTCATTCCATGTCTCACAGATCAAGCCAGTACATCCTAGCACCTTGTGCCCACCACCCGAACCCCCTCCAACCGCCCGTATGATTTCCGGGCATCCTTCATACGAGGTTCGACGAATCGTGGACTCTCGTCAGCAAGGGCGGGGTTGGCAGTACCTCGTCGACTGGGAAGGCTATGGTCCAGAGGAGCGTTTGTGGGTGCAGCGTTCGTGGATTTTGGATCATTCCCTCATTTCAGATTACCATGCCTCTTTAACCTCCTGTTCGTCAGGACCCCAAGGTGACGGTCGTTGAAGAGGGGGTGATGTTGGGAAGCTGGGGTGTGGGTGTTTTGTCTGTCCACTAGATGGAGCCAGAGGATTACCTTTGGAGGATGGATGGGCTACTTATTACCAACACCTGTAGCTTGTTTGGTCTCTGAGAGTATAAGAAGTGCACGCGGCCGGCACTTCAGCACCAGTGTGTTACTGTAACATGGTACTTCGAGTCCTCGTTCCTGTGTAAACTCTAGGTTTAAGTTTTGCTTAACTTTGTTAACCTTCTTGTGTTTAACCTTTAAGGTTTCCTCTGCATTCTTGGACCTCTCATCTCATGAGAATTACGAGTCTCTCCAACTACTGCGAGATCATCCGGTTCTCCGTCATTGGCTGGTTCTGTCGGTGCTCTTCCAGGATTACAAGCGCACTCCCTGTCCGCAACCCTCGGTGCAAACATTCCTCATCGGCCAACCCTGGATGCAAGACCTAAAACCCCTGCTCCCCTGAGAACCCTCGGCCATTCCCTTGTAAGTCCAAGATCCACTATTGTCTTCGTATTCAAAGAAGTTCCACTACTTACCTTCTTCTCATTTCAGTGTTCTGGATTCCACTTCCTGCTCTGTTGTTTTCCAGGAGAATCGTCTCACATTTTTTATTTGTAAATAAACTATTTTGTTCAGCTTCCTAACCGAGTGGTTCTGCATGTGGGTCAAGGGTCTTCCTTGACCCACATGGAATGAAAGTCAGATGTAGCAAGACAGAGTACGTGCGTGAATGAGAAGGGTGCAGGTGGAGCAGAGAGGCTACAAGGAGCAGAGGTCAAAAAGGTGCATGACTTCAAATACTTAGGGTCGACTGTCCAGGAAAAGGCGGAGTGTGGTAAAGAGATGAAGAAGAGAGTCCAGGCAGGATGGAGTGGATGAAGAAAAGTTTCAGGAGTGATTTGTGACAAAAGGGGGGCAGATGTTGAGGTTCTCTTTGGGAGTGTCAAGAATGGATAGGATTAGGAATGAGGTCATCAGAGGTACAGCACAGGTTAAACGACTGGGCGATAAAGTTAGAGAGGCCAGACTGAGATGGTCTGAACATGTGCAGAGGAGGGACAGCTCTGGCCCCGGAATGTTTATGACTAAGGTCTGTGGAGTCCTTAGTGCCAAGTTTCGGTCTATAGAACTGCCAATTACCAGAGTCTGCTTCTCAGCAAGTGTGTTGCTGAGTGAGGAAAATCTGTTAGAAACTTGAACTGGTCGATGGTGAACTGGGGGCTAAGCCTTAGCACTGTACTGCAGCCTGAGATTCTGGCGACTCAGGGTCTGCTGAAGGACCGCTAATGGGAGGTAAACTTGATGGCTCCGTTCTGCCTAAGGGGACCTGGCTAACTAATGTTTTTTTACTAGCGCGGAGCTGAAATTAAAGTTGTAGCTAGTCAACCACAAAAACAGTGATAAAAGCAAGAAGTGTTGGAAAAACAAAGGGGGCTTCAAGCAGAATGCAATAGACGAAAACAACTGTATAAAGTGCTTGTGTGCTAGTACGTAAAGTTTGTGAAAGTCAGAAAAATGCAGTATATCAAAAGGTTCAGCAAGCAAACAGATTAGGCCAGCTGTCAGCATAGCAAACAGGAAGTGACACAATACGCCTTACCGCGAATGTCAGCACATTAGCCTCCCTCAGCCAAGTGGCTGGAATAGTGTGCAGGAACATTTGTGCAGAGTACAGACTGGAGGTCCCGCAATCAAAGTGGGAGGCTCCACCAAAATTGATGGAGAATGGCAGGAAGAGGAAATAGAGAAAGTGTAGAGAGTCAAGGCATTTGTTGTTGTCAGTGATCATCAGAGCACTTGGTGCTGTGTCCCCCAAACTGGAAGAGTGGCTGCCAATAGGTCCTATGAACAACTTCAGAGATCTCTGTTCAGAAGAATACAGTCCTAGGAACAGCTAAGATACTGTGCAGAACCCTCAAGCTCCCAGGCCTCTGGCAGAGGACCCAAGCTTGAAGTAATGTGGAACTGCCCATGTGGAAAAAAGTAGGTTGAGCTGGGTATGTCATTATGTCGGTTTTTTATAGAATCTCTTCAAGTAAACTGTAAATATGTTATGAATCCAGCAGTATTTTTTTTTCACCAGAAAGGACAGTCTCTTTGTGCTACTTTAAAAGGAATCAGTTTCTAAAACTCTGATCTAAAATGGTACCTGTGCCATCTCAAAAAAAGAATGAACTAGCTTAGTTTTGTATGAAGTTTGATTATTCCTAAAGGCTGCTCATGTGAAAACCTGGCCTGTGCGTACAATAGTACGTTGGATGAACTGCATAGACTGTGTGATGATACTGACAGCTAAAAATGTTTTTGTTTTGTATTTTTTTGTTTGCGTACAACGTCTGTTAAAATAAGATAAAGTTGCAGCAAATAAACCAATTCCTATTATATACTGTGCATCCTTGACACTAAAAAATAAAACTCACACTGGTTGTCTCTTTGTGTCATTAGCTTGGGTTTTCATTTTCTTTTTCCTGCTTCTCCTTTCCAGATTGCAGGGAGCAGGGGCCCATCTCCAGCAGTCACTGTGCAAGAGGCAGGGTAAACCCTGGACAGATTGCAAGTTCATCACAGGGTCTCATACAGACAAGTGAGACAAACAACCAGTCACATCTTACTCACACCTAGGGACAATTTGGAGTTACTTAAACAAATTTCCACAGGTTTTCTTATGATGCCCAGATTATTGAGATCTTACCGGATTAGATCTAGCAGAGCATCAGCAGAACTCATGATAGGTTTGCTGGTATCCTCAGAGTCCTCCTTCTGGGCTGCGCCGCCTGGGTGGATGATGGAGACCATCATGATCCCCACAATCACAGCCACAAAGGTGGTCCACAAATAATATGACACTGTGATTAGACCAAGTCGACTGGAACACTTAGCATCTAGAGCTGCCAGTCCTGACATCAAACTGGAAGAAGAAACAAGTTTTTGTAAGTTTTTGTACTTTTTGTGCCTGCCACTATGTCTGTGTGATCGTGTTCGTTTGTGTGTCTGTTAATAAAATATCTCATAAACGGATTTAATGAAACTCTCAGAAAGTAATGACTGGGTGTACATTTTCACCTTATAAACGTTTGGAGTCAATCTGATTTGAGATGGCTGCCACAACTAATCATTAGGCAACACAAAATGCTATAATTTTACAGACACTGAGCTAAAATTTGGCTGACCAGCTGGGGTTTGAGAGGACAGGAAAGAGACACAGGCAAACAAAGAATGGCTAGTCCAGGTGTAGTTTCTATGAAAAGAATGGAAAGAAAAGTATCTTAACAAATGTTAATGATAGAAATAAGTACAAATACAAACATGGAGAGTAGAGAAAGTAAAGACAGTAGCAGAGTAAGGAAATGTGGTCAATTTGTCCTCCAGAAGTCTAAGTCCATAGCACCATAACTAAAGGATAGCTCAGTAAAAAACAACAACAACATAATAATAATATGAAATACAGTAAACATGAAGTAATTAGTTAAACCTAAAGGGTCAAGTATACGGAGCTGTAATGAACTACTGGTACCTGGACACAACAAGTGGAAGAATCAGCATCTTCAGCATCCTCATGAGCAGCTCTCCGGGAAATTGGAAGTATTTCACCTCCTGTCAAGAAGACACAACAAAGCATAGTGTGCACAGGTAAATTAAGAAAATGCAGTAGATGGCGACTGAAAATCAAATTGTAGGTATCATAATGATTATATTAATTAAGGCTTTTGCCTCATCAATGAAACAAGTCAAATTTTCAGTATCTGTGTTTTTGTTTGTTTTTTGAGCTTCAATGTTTATTGCTGTTGGGTTTAATCTTTTGGTTGTTATGTTTACTTTTCTCTTGTTCTTGTACGTTTTGATATCTCTTGTGTTCAGTCTCTTTTTCCCCTGAGTTACCTCTGTGCCTATTTTTATCATTTTTCCTCAGTCACCCCTTACCCTCAACCCTGGTCAATCTCTCATACCTGTCGCGGGTTTATCATTAGACTCACCTGTTGTCACTTATTTCACCACTTCCTCAGTATTTATACTCCTGGATTTCAATTCCCCTTCACTCCATCATACTGATCTGCTCCTTGTGGTTTTTTATTGTTTTTTGCTGCTACGCCAGCATTTTGTTTTTGCCAGTTATTATTATTATTAATAAACTCCATCACCTTTATGTCCTGTGTTTATCTCCATCTGTTAATAAATTAACATACAGTAAGTAGAAGATTGCCATTGCAAGTCTTTATCCTTCACTTCATTGCCTGGGTTTACAGTCTTCAAACTGCAGCATAAATCTTTTCTTGTCTTCTATGTAAAATCATAACTTCTGAATTTATTTTTTTAGAGGAATGCAAATTAATATTCACAGAAAGGACAAGCATCCAACAAAACAAATACAGATCTGGTCAAGTTTGTACCCTTTTCTTAAAGAACAACAAAAGCAACAACAACAAAAAAGCCACACTGCCAATGCTCAACTTCTTGAGGCAATCACCTCAATCAAGTGAACTCTGTAACTCTCTCTGAGACTTTTGCACCTGTTGACATGTAATTTGGTCCACTCCTCATTAGCAAACTGCTTCAGCTGTCTTGGATTTGAAGGGTTCCTTCTCCAGACTGCATGTTTCAGCTTTAAATAGACAGACTGACTGATTACAAAATTGAAGACACCTGTGATAGTAATTCAGGACACACCTTCGTTTAATGTGTCCCTATGGTCAAATTATTTTCAATCTTTTCTACATGTACCATCTTTTTGTCAAGGCCAGTTTCATTTCTTTTTAAATTAATGAAACAATAAATGACTTTGCTACTGAGGTTTTGTGCATGCTCAAAACAATTTTGGCTCTCCTGCAACGTAATGAGGAGCCCACTGTATTACTGTATTCCTAACGATGTGAAAATCTCACCAACTCCCTGCAAAGACCATCCATGTTCCGTCTGATTTTTCTTTTTTTTTTACATCATATGAGGTTGCCATCTAGTGTAAAGGAGACTGCAAACTGCCTGCTGGATTCATGCCTGAGCTATATTCCTGTCATCCCATCACTCTCCTGCTAGTGTGGTGTGATCTTTTTGGCTTCATCCAGACACAGTGCAAGAGAATAGGTGTAGGTCATGGAGAGCTTAGTGGAGTCTTAATCCACTGTGAAGGGGACCTGTAGCTGGTACATAAAAGGGTGAATTAAAAAATAAAACATAAAAAAAAGAAAACGTTTTGCTGTTGGCTTTGTAGGTGATGGTCTTTAAACATCCTGTCTGCTGTGACTGGTTAGCATATTCAGCAAAAACACAACAGCATTAGCTACACTATATTGCCAAAGTATTCACTCACCCATCCAAATAATTGACTTCAGGTGTTCCAATCACTTCTGTGGCCACAGGTGTATAAAAACAACCACCTAGCCATGCAGACTGCTTTTACAAACATTTGTGAAAGAATGGGTCACTCTCAGGAGCTCATTGAATTCCAAGGAAGTACCATGATAGGATGCCAGCTGTGCAATAAGTCCAGTTGTGAAATATTCCACAGTCAACTGTTAGTGGTAATATAACAAAGTGGAAGCAATTGGGAATGACAGCAACACAGCCTCAAAGTGGTAGGCCACATAAGATCACGGAGTGGGCTCAGCAGATGCTGAGCACAGAGGTTGCCAATACAGAATCAATAGCTACAAACTTCCAAACATCATGTGGCCTTTAGATTAGCTCAAGAACAGTGCGTAGAGAGCTTTATGGAAAGGGGTTTCCAAGGCCAAGCAGCTGCATTTAACCCTTACTTCACCAAGTACAATGCAAAGCATCGGATGCAGTGGTGTAAAGCACACCGCCAATGGACTCTAGAGCAGTGGAGATGGGTTCTCCGAAGTGACAAATAATGCTTCTCTGTCTGGCAATCCAATGGATGAGTCTGTGTTTGCCAGGAGAACGGTACTTGTCTGACTGCATTGTGCCAAGTGTAAGGGTTGGTGGAGGGAGGATTATGGTGTGAGGTTGGTTTTCAGGAGTTGGGCTTGGCTGCTTAGTTCCAGTGAAAGGAACTCTTAATGCTTTAGCATACCAAGACATTTTGGACAATTTCATGTCCCAACAATTTGGGGATAGCCCCTTCCTCTTCCAACATGACTGTGCACAAAGCAAGGTCCATAAAGACATGGATGAGCGAGTTTGATGTGGAAGAACTTGACTGCCCTGCACAGAATCCTGACCTCAACCTGATAGAACACCATTAGGATGAATTAGAGCGGAGACTGTGAGCCAGGCCTCCTCGTCCAACATCAGTGTCTGACCTAACAAATGTGATTCTGGAAGAATGATCAAAGATTCCCATAAACACTCCTAAATTTTGTGGAAAGCCTTCTCAGAAGAGTTGAAGCTGTTATAGCTGCAAAGGGTGGCCAATATCATGTCAAACCCTATGGATTAAGAATGGGATGTCACTCAGGTTCATATGCGTGTGAAGGGAGGCAAGCAAATACTTTTGCCAATATAGTGTATTTTTTATCAGGACAAAGAAGAGACCACTGAAGACTTGTTTTCTGTAAAGTGACATGTCACTTTAAGATGGTCCAACCATCCGATTTATTTACTAATGTCCCCTTTCTGGGGGGCAGGCAGCTGGTGCCTATTTCCAGCAGTCAGTGTGAGAGAGGTGGGATACACTGACTGCACTGACTTGCAACCATGGACAGGTCGCAAGTCAGTGCAGGGACACATAGAGACAAACGACCATTCACACCTAAGGACAATTTAAAGTTACTAGTTAATCTACCATGCATTTTTTTGGTCTGTGGGAGGAAACTGGAGTACCTTGAGTAAACCCATGCATCCACGAGGAGGACATGCAAAATCAACTCAGAAAAGGCTAGATCTGGAGGTGATCCTCCAACCAGCTTTATGGGAGGTGACAGCTTTACCCACTACTCTGCAGTGCCTCTCTCCTTAAGAAAGTCAATGCAGGTAATGAGTTTAATTACATTCTGACCATTTTAGCTGGTGACAATGTTCAGCAATAAAAAGGTGAGAAGTGGGGTACACCCTGGACAGACTGCCACTTCATTACAGGGTCAGAAATAAACATAATAGATAACCATGCACACACACTCACACCTAAAGTCAGTTTAGGATCATCAATTAATCTAACATGCATATTTTGGAGGAAACTGAAGCACCTGGATAAAAACCCAAACAGTCCCTGCTGGGATTCAAACCCAGAACTTTCTTGCTGTGAGACAACAGCACTAACCACTGTGTCACTTTGTTGCCCTCTACCACATCTCATCGTCCTGACATCTTCCATCTGAGTACAGAACCCCAGCCTGACAGTTCCCCTCAGAACCTGAAGAACAAAGACACACCAGTAAGAGGAAAATTGCTCCGTTTGTGACTATCCCTATTTACCAAATAACTTGGTACTCACCTATGATCTTCTCCCGCAGCTCATCCTGGTCTGGATTCTTCCCTAAGACTCTTAACAAGAAACTACTTGCCTTTTTATCTTGGTCTGTGTGTGAGTTTCTCAGTGTTCAATTTTATAGGTTTTGGTTATGCCTAACAACAAGCTTAAATTACAATCTATTACTGAAAAAACATCAAACAGTGGTTTTCAGTCAGCTAGCGTCAATTAAATTCAGAAAAGAGAGTTTGATTCATTGCCCCTGACAGGGTGATCACACAAATCAGACAAAACTTTTTTGGCTCTTCTGTCTAGTTGAGGTTGAAATATTTGATATTCTGTTTGATCAGTCATTGCCATATAGGCCCCTTTTTGCACCAGATAAAAACTAAATGACAATCTTAAAAATCTTCCAGAGCATGGAAGGTCTTTCAGCCACTTTTGCTACAACGAACAGGATTCCTCCACACGCTACCTTTTATTCTCACAACGTGGCTACAATGACCAATCCACACTCTCCATGGACCATGCTCAGTTGTCCTTTAACTTCCAGGACTGCTGGACAAAGAAAGGAGGGTGGATGTGGCCAAAGTTCTGCACAGAAAACCTTTACCTGCATCCTCTCATATTGCTGAATGATGTTTGTTTCTCAACAGCAAGTCTGAAACTGCTTGTTGCCCAGAAGCCTTAATTAGGAAAATTTACCAGATTGTGAAAAGGCCATGAAAGCAACCACGCACAGATGTGATACCCATAAAAAAAATCCAAGAGAGTTGTGGCAGTGTTGGAATCAGAGCAAGATGCAAATATGGGTGTCCATGAAAGTATTGTCATGGTAATGTACTGCTGATGCATAGTGTGGTGTGTGCACAGAAGAACATCTCTGAGGATGCAAAAAAAACTCTTTGGCAAGTACTAGGAGCATTGCAGGATACTTATTGCCTTCCCATTTAAGGAGTTCTTTTTTTTTCAAATTTGCTGCAATCCAGCTATAGTCTAATAGGTCATTTTGGTTGTAAAGAGCATAGAGTACATACAGTGTCAAGGGGACTTAGACTCACAGTTTGTCCAAAACTACTTTTTAAACTAAATATTTTAAAATATCCATGCCACAGTCAAAGTCTAAACTAGAAATAATAGTCTGTGCTTTACTGTATTTTTCCATCTAACTTAGATTATTGTAACACACTTTTACTTTTTTCCTATCTAAACAGAAGGCCCTTGATATAATTTAGACAAAGGCTGCAATGTTCTTAACTGGAGTGAAACAAAGAGCTCACAAAACTTTTATGTAAATGATTATCAACTAATTTTAGATTAGATTTTGTTCTGAGCATGAGATCTCAGCATGATCAAGTCTTTAAGTACGTCAGACTTGTCAAAGTGGTACTTAGGTCCCCAGCTTGTGTAGTCAATTAATTAAATATTCTCATTGAAAAACTTTATTATTAACACAGTGGAATTAATTGAGAAGAAAAT
>JAOXNZ010000074.1:2714218-2727442 GCA_028566095.1 Kryptolebias brasiliensis
TTGCTGAAATATCAAACAAGGTTTTCACTGCAGCCATTTTGTACGCCTTTTTTGTAAAAATGGCATATATTGTAGCAGAAATTCTGGTAATCATTTTGAACAATTCTACTACCCAGAAAACCTTATCAAAGTGAAGATAAATGTTTTCTTCTGTTATATACTCAGCATACTAGCATCAGAAATCAGTGAAAGTGGTGGCAACCTTGGAAAATGGTGGCCATCTTGAAATTGTGCGTGGACACCCGGGCTTTTTTGAAGAGAGGGTTATAGTGACCACTGGTGCAAAATTTGGTGCTTGCATCACTAACTGAAGTGTATTTTTACTTATCTGCTACACAACAAATGGTAAGGAGTTCTAGATCTACATTCAATGATTACTTTCTGAAATTTTCACTAATTTCTGTCCATTGATTCATGAGGTATTTTACCAACAGACAGACAGGGTTAATTTTAATAATTAATGCCTAACTTTTAAGTGAAGCTCTTGTGCAATACATAGTAGTCATAGTATGTGTTGACGAAGACTTTCAGCTACTACCACACCAATTCTTATATATATTTGTAAAATTACCTCAGTTATAGTGATTTTGCATTTGATAATGTTGCTCAACTGTTTCAGCCATTCTAAATAGGGCTGACTGTAAAAGTCAATCAGTTGTAGATGTACATCCAATAATTACTTTCTGAAAGTTTCATTAAAATCCATACAGTGGTTCATGAGATATTTTGCTGATGATACAGACAAATGAGCGCAAAAGGGAACATAAAACATCGGCAAAAACATTATTGGTTGGGATTGCTCAGGACTGACTTTCAGAGTTTGAATTTTTATTTTTGAGTGGCATTCCAGCTGATTTTTCCAGCATTAAAGTCAAAAAGTCCAACTTCTAAATATAAATGAAATGCAACATGGCCTTGTGTTGAGTTTTGAAATTTCCTCATATCTGAGGCAGAACTTTGTGAAGTCCTTTTTCTGCTGGGAATTTTCACTTCAAGAAGTATCTATCCTTCCTCCCTCAGAAATATCAAGACTGCTTCTGCAGAGCTTGTAGTTTATAAGAAGCTTTCTAATTTTTTTCAGCTCACAGCTGAAGAAGAAAGCCCTGTAATGTTTTTGCTTCTACAATCACATAATCTGTAGTCCTTCTGTACTTTTCAGCTGCATCAGGAGTCCTCCTGGGCAACCAGGGCCTAAAGGCCACCTTCTTTAGCCTAAGAGCTTCTATCATCGTTATTGATCACCAATGGGTCTTTTGGTTGCTGCCACAACAGGCAGCAATGACCTTCTGGCTAGAGCTCCTGAAAGCTGCATCTGGAATAGAATCTTTGAACATGGCCCATTTAGAGTTTGTTTCCCAACCTATCCAAGGATGTACAAAAACTTTCCCAGAGGTGTGAGTTAAACATCTTACGGATGGGGCACTGGGTGCCCAACTGGATTTGACTATATCTAACACAGTTAATAACCCCAAGTGGGTCCAACATCTATTGTCCATGTTGAACCGTTCTACTAATTTCCCATTTGCAATCCAGTTTGAACCTACATTGGGTACCCACTTGTGTTAGCCCATGTCTAACTCAGTCAATAAGCCCAACTGGGCTCCATATATAAAAGCTATTTTGAGTGCAAGTCAAATCTGTGCTTGTATAACTTAAACATAACCCATGTGAGGCCCACTTCAGCTTGTAGTAGCTGAGAGTCATCCTTAACATATACTCCAAGGGTGAACAGATTTTGCAAGATCTCACAATATCCCATGAGATTGTGCAGTGTCATTTACAAAGTTTTACCAAAGCAGCTTTTTTTTATCCAGGTGTTTTCAGCATGGCTGAAAGATGAGACCCTTTAGGGGATGTCAAAAATAAATAAATGAACAAATAAAAAAAAAAAATGCACTTAAACATACACTGTGACCAATTTCAGTTTGGGTCAACAATGAAATCCTCTGCTGTTATTGCATTCAGGAGGAGTCTGAAATCTGAAAGTCCTGATGTATCACTGAAGCCATTTCAGCAGCAAAAGTTGCATCTCAGGTTCTTTCAAGAACAGTTCTTGCCAACGTATGTTTTCTCATTTGTTAAGCTCTTTATTCCAAATGGGGATAGAGAAAGATATGAGCTGCAGGGTTTGTAATTACCTCAACCTGTGATGCACCTCTTTATTTGACTTCACTTCAACTGAGCAGCTGAGTCAGAAAATAATGGAATCTTAGGAAAATGTACTTAAACTATAAGTTGTTAAGTGAAATGTGGTCTTTTAACAACTAAATTTTAATGATCTATCCTTCAAAGAGGTGTAGGGGCTGTCTGGAGGAGATCAGGTCTGTCCTCGTTAGGGATTAGTATCTACGTTATATCTATAACCTTAATATACAAGGAAATTACTAACTTGTGACTTTGATCAAAAATAACCTCATTTTTAAACAGAAATATCATCACGTTTGCATTTCTATCTAATAACTTTGTTTAAACCTGCAGAACGTAACTTTTATAAAAATGTATTTTTTACATATTTGTTAAAACTGTCCCTGTGTCCTGACAGAAGAATATGAGACAGATAATCTATAAAAAAAATCAAGGTCCAGTGGTTCTACTGCCATTTGCAGAAATACACCCGGTCAGAAACAACCAATCAAGGCCATGAGGAATGTCTTGGTGGTGTCGTGTACGCGCTGCTTACATCCTTCCCTCGCACAGCACGTACCATCATTCAAGCTCAAGATGCAGGTGTGCTGCAGCTGTGCTAATAGCGGAGAAACAACCTAACATTACAGGAAAACTGCCAATTTCTTGAGTTCACAGCAGGCTCCACTATGGAGGAGGAGCTGTGGACGGAGGGCTGTAGCGCAGCAGAGAGCAAGGGGGAGGGACCTGTATGGTGTGCATGTTCAAATTTTCAGGCTAAGTCCACGGTTTTCTCAGAACTCACTTTAACCTTAACATACGGTTAAAGCTTGGCTAATGACTGAAACCACATGGTTTTCAGCTTGACTGCTGGCCAAACCAACACTCAAAATTGGATGATTTTTTTCCCCCAGTCAGTAAATGCACCATAGCTAAACCACTAATTTGCACTAGCATCAACCTGTCTGAATGTGTAAGGTTTCTCCTGAGAAAAGCTCACTTGAAGTTACCTGTATATACAGGTAAGCTGTTTAAAAATAAAATCAGAGGCAGGACAAAAGGAGTAGGAGGCACCTAAAAGGAAACTATTTTTATGGAGGAATATCTGATCTGCATAGATTGAGGGCTTTCATTTACAGTGGTGCATTTCAGGTATACTTGAAAGTCAGAATAATCAGATGAAATAACCCCTGAAGTCTGAATACCGAGTTGGAAAATTGTAGATTCTGTTTAGGTGTTCTAAACAGACCCAAACTCAAAATCCAAAATGGCTGCCTTATGAAAGTGATGATAGCTTAGCTGCTAAAAGGCTACATACATGTAGGTGCTAACAGCTTCTCTTCTAAATTGCAGCTGATTCCTGATCCACTTTTTGTCCAGAATCTCATAAATCCAAACAGTTGAAAGTTTCATCTTTTCTGGATAACAGACCCTGACTTCCTTTTATAACTTTTCATGATAAATATTGTCTTTTTTGTGTTTTCGCTATACATTTACCATATATGTCTCTGCTGTTTTTTTTAGAAGTTGTCTTCTTTCTTTGACAGCAGTGTCTTGTTTACTAACACTTGTTCTGTTCAAATTCAGTCATTCACTGCCACTACATAGTGAGTGAGCTAACAAATCATTGGACAACTAACTAATTTTAATGTAGTACACAGATTCAATTTAATTCAATTCAGTTCAGTTCAAAAATACTTTCTTAAGCCCAAAGAGAAATTAAATGTTGTTGTAGCTCATAATTGTTAAAGAGTTGTTATAGATGCTGATGGCTGTGGGCAGGAAGGATCTCTTGTAGCGGTCTGTCCTGATGTGTCCTCGGTCCTGGTGTCCTCAAAGACCCTACCAGGTAAGCCTCACTGGCCTCCTGCAAAGCCATGACAGCCGAGCTCTGGAAGCGCAGGTTGGTCTTGAAGTCCTGGGCGATCTCACGAACCAGGTGCTGGAAGGGCAGCTTCCGAATGAGTAAGTGGACTTCTGGTAGTGGTGGACCTCCCTGAGAGCCACGGTACTGGGCCTGTAGAGGTGAGGGTTCTTCACTCCACCGGTGGCTGGGGTGCTCTTGGGGGCAGCCTTGGTGGCCAGCTGCTTCCTGGGAGCTTTACCTCCAGTGGATTTATGGGCAGTCTGCTTGGTTCTGGCCATGACTGGACTTAAGAGTTCTTCACGTTTAACGCTTGTTGTTATGGTTATGCATCATAACAAAATGTCCAAAAGTAAAAAGGTTTCAGTAAAAATCCTTCCAGCTGCACAGCAACCAATACCAGAGGAAATAATCATCCATAGAAAGTGATTTACATCAAGACAAAAAGAGGAATAAAATTTTCAAAAGCAGTATCGCAGAATGAATGTAACAGAGCTACTCCAACATGCAGCCACCACACGCTCAATTCTAGAAATTTACCAGAATACCATTTTACCAGATACCCAGAATGCAATGCTCTGTCAGGTCTTGTAGCTAAGTCTATTCCTTATTTGTACCTCTTTGACTCAGTCACAAACACAGTACTGCACTATCTCTGTTAGGAATCATGTTGTTACAGTGTTTGTTTTTGACTTGCATGGCTAATAATATTTAGTCTGATTACTGAGCACAACAATTAGGAAACTTAGGAAACATCTGGTTTATAAAGCAAATCTAATTCAATTCAGTTTACTTATATAGTGTGGCAGACCACTAGGGGCTCTACTCACACCCAGATGACAAGATGTTTTGTTTTTAAAAATATGTAGGAAAAATATGATTTTTGGCTCTTGCCGTTACTCTGTTGTTGAGTTACTCTGTTGTTGAGTTACTCTGTGAACCTCAGTTGGAGTTAAACAAGGTGATTGAACTTAGCTCCTGTGTCGTCATTTTTTATTCCTTCACATTAGTGACCCTTGAAGTGAACCTTTTGAGATCCGACGGTAAAGCCAGCTCCTCCCAGATGACACCTGCTACTGTGAAACCTCGACTGGCATCCCTGGTTTCTTTTTATGTGGCTGTTAAGATCCTGGAATTTTGGCTGCATGATCTGTCTCCACGGTATGTCCACATTGAAGCACAATTTGCTCTTCATGGGATTTCCTCAGGCGACACAAAATACCACTATGTGGTTGCCTCGCTGGATCCGCTGTCAACCCGGCAAGCGATGACCCTGCTTCGGGACCCTCCGACCCAAGGGAAACACACCACTCGCAAGCAGCTGCTTCTATGGCGCTACTCCCTCTCTGACACAGAAAAGGTTGAAAAGCTCTGCTCCCTCTCTGGCTTGGGTGATGGCACAGCTCTGAGCTGATGGAGAGCATGTTATCCCTGCTAGGTACAGATGATGGTGGGGTCCTCTTCATCCACCTATTCCTCCGTGGTTCCAGAACCTCCAGCGGCATTCTCCGCCCTTCCGGTGACATCCTCAGAGGCTGACATCCTCAGAGGCTGACCAGACTTTGATGGGGGCAGGGATCTCTACCCGAGGATGCCAGGGAGCTGCCTTTTATTTTTACCACCAGCACTTCGGCACCAAAGTATGGCGTTCCCTACCATTGTGCAGCTTCAAGCCGCAGGGAAACGACATCGACAACGCTCTGTAGCGGCTGCGACCGTTGGCGACAAGGAAAGGCTGGTCTTCATAGAAGACTCAGGGTCGGGGAGAAGGTTTCTGGTTGATTCCGGTTCACAGAAGAGCCTCATTCCCCTGGCTGGCTCTGACAGGCTGACTGAAGGTTGCGGTCCTTTGCTGACTGCGGCTAATGGCTCTCCCATCAGAACATTTGGTGAAAGGTTGGTGATCATCTGTTTTCATGACCGGGACTTCCAGTGGAACTTTGTTGTAGCTGCGAGCTCAGTTCCTATCATAGGTGCTGATTTCCCCTGTGCTCATTGGCTGGCATCTCAGGTATACCATATAGAGAAGATGGCTACCTACATGTGCCGGAACAGATTTGCTCTACAATAAGGATATCTCAAGATCAGAATCCTAATTGCATGATGCCGCCCTTTTGGCCGACCCTTACCTGTCACCACAGATGGCTTTGATAAATGACGCATCTGTTGTAGCAGTGGTGGTGGTGTTAGAGCAGCGTGTCTCAGGGGTTTGGCAAACACTTGCCTTTTTCAGACGTATGCTGAGGGAAAATGAGCGTAAATACAACGTTTTTGCTGGCTCACCACCTGGCTACATGCCATTTTAGATTTTTTCTCGAGGGGTGCCAATTTACTGCATATGTTGACCACAAGCCCTTAATATTTGCAATGTCCAAAACTTCTGACCCCTGGTCTGCACGACAGCAATGCCACCTCTATTTCTGAATTGGCCGGCAAATCCAACTTGTTGGCTGACTGTCTGTCACGTGCACTGATCTCTCCAGTTTATGTCAGCATTGATTTTTCTGCTATGGCCGCAGACAGCGTAGTGATGCAGACATCCTCTTGCTCCAGTCTGGGCCCTCGGGTGCAGGAAGGTGGTCCTCTCCTGCTTTGTGACATTTCCACTGGCTGCCCCCGCCTTCTGGTTCCTGTTTCGTGGCGCCACCATGTTTTTGAGTCTTTACATTCTCTTTTGCATCCTGGTGTTCGGGCCTCCATGAAACTGGTCAGTTCTAAGTTTGTTTGGCCTGGACTGCGCAAAACATTTAGGGAATTGGCTGTAGCATGTGTCCTGTGCCAGCGTGCCAAAAGTCCAAAGGCACACTAAAACACCCTTTGAGCCATTCTCCATTTCTAGTCGGCGGTTTGATCATGTGCACATAGACCTGGTGGGTCCTCTGCCTCCATCACAAGGTTTTACACGCCTCCTGACCATGATCGATCATACCACCCAGTGGCCAGAAGTGGTTCCCTTGGCATCCACGACATCTGCAGTTGTGACCCGTATGTTTTTGTCAACCTGGGTTGCGCATTTTGGCCCCCTTTCAGACATTACATCTGACAGAGGCCCACAATTTGTTTCAGAGCTTTGGTCCACCATGGCTGAAGGTCTGGGGGTGAAGCTCCACTGCACTACTGCATATAATCCACTGGCTAATGGGTTGTGTGAGGGGTTTCACAGGTCAGTTACCATCGGTTAAAGTGCTACTTTAACCGATGGTAACTGGGTTGACCGCCTCCTTTGGGTCATACTTGGTTTAAGTTCCGCAGCTAAAGAGGACCTTGGCACTTCCCTGGCTGAGCTGGTTTTTGGTTAGCCTGTGCGAGTCCTTGGTGAGTTTTTGCCCAAGGTCCCCTCACCCCACTTTACTCCACTCGTGCAACATTTTTTACCTCAGGGGGAGTATTTTCACATTCCTGGCCCTGTACACCATTGTTTGCCCCAGTCATTTGTCCCAAAGAGCTTAGAAGCCTCTAAATTTGTTTTTGTCAGACACAACGCACACAGAACACCACTACAACCTTTGTATGATGGCCCATGATGGCCCTTTCAGGGTCCTCGAACCAGGCCCTAAGCATTTTCTTTTAGATTTGGGGGGGCGTAAGGAGACAATCTGTTGATAGGCTTAAACCCGCTCATGTTCTGGCGGATGATCAGGTGGTAACGGCTCAGATTCCTTCCAGAGGAAGACCTCCCTCCAAGGTGTTTATGGACTGCTGTCCTCCCTCCAGATATATTAAAACATATGTAGAAAAAATATGATTTTTGGTGCTTACTGTTACTCTTTTGTTGAGTTACTCAGTTGTTGAGTTACTCTGTATTTGACTTATTATGTGTTGGAGATGAGTAAACAAGATTACTGAACCTAGCTCCTGTGTCGCCATTCTTATTCCTCCACAATAGCACCAATTCACAAAAGAAATCATCTTAGGGCACTGTACAAAAAAAAGTCCAAATCATAAATCAAATTCAGTCTAAAACAAATTGAGACTCAAATCTAATTACAATACATTATAAAATGCCAATTGGTAAAAGTTATCTATCTAAGGAAGCCAGCAAGTTGAGTCAAATCTTCTCTTTGGTGCAATCCCCCATGTTGAGCAGCCCATTGGCAAAAGTGGAAAGGAACAACTCCCTTTTAACAGGAAGAAACCTCCAGCAGAACCAGGCTCAGGATGGGCAGCCTTGATTACCTGGGGTTAGAGAGGACTGTCATGATATGTGTGTCTTGTTTGACTATCTGTGGTTCTTTGAATTTATTTGTTGAAGTTGTTCTTTTCTTGATTGTTATGTCTTTTCTGAGATGTTTGTTTAAAGATTCCCAGTGTTTTCCTATAAGTTTAGATCTTTATATGTTTGTTTGGTTTTTGTTCCTTGTGTCTCCCTGTAGTCTCATGAGTTTATTTGTGGTTTTTGCTGTCTTAGCAGTGTTTTGTTTTTGAGCACCTGTGTTTTGGATTCCTGCCTCCTGCAAACCTTAATGAAGACAGGAAAGAGACACAGACAAACACAAAGTGACTGGTCCAGGTGTAGCTTCTGTGGAAAAACACACAAAGAAAATCACTGGTTAATAACTGTCAGGTTTTGGGTTTTTAGGTGTTTTTTTGTATTTAGTAATTCTCTGGTTGCCTTCATGTATGGTTTTGTTCTCTGTACTTCTGTCATCATTCACTTCTCCTCAGTCTATCTCCTGTCTGCCACGCCCATCTACACCTGCCCCGAGTTTAGTGATTTCACCTGTGTCCACTTCCACTAATTTCCTCCACTTACTCGTCGGTTCATTGTCAGATTCTGTTTCTCTCTCGGTGCTCTCTTGTTGTCTCCCTCATTGTGTCCAGGTGCTCTCGGTGTCTTGCTCTCGGTGTCTTGCTCCACTCGCCCTGTGTCTCTTGTATGGTTTTGGTTCCTGTTGTTGTTACTCCCTGTGTCACTCCCTTCCTGTGTCTCATGTGTGGTTCGTATTCCCCGATGCTTCAGTTCGTGTTTTTGCTCTTAGTTTAGTGTTTGTATTTATGTTGAGTTTTGCTGCCACGTCAGCCTTTGTTTTGTCTTTGTTATTTTAGTTAAATAAATTAGTTTTTGTTTTAAGATGAGTCTGCACTCTGGGTTCGCTTCCTTCTCCACCATTCCTGACACATACAACAGTAACAACCCAGGAAAAACTGTCCAATCCTGGGTAGAGCCACACTGTGTCAGTGGAACTATTCCACCTTTTAATGACACACAACACCCCAAACTTTTACCACATAATTTCAGAACATGCGTAATTATAACCGAAAGGTTTTCACACACTCTGGGGTACTACCATTTCAACAACCTCTGAAAGTTACACTGAAGTCCTTTTATTATGTGTTCTGGTTGATTGAAGCTTGTGACTGACTTTGGCTCATTGTTATTGGTTTGGACTTGAAGGTGTGAATGTAGTGACTTCTAGTGTTTTCTTGTCTGAAAGGTGGTGGGATATGATAAAATACATAAAATAAGCAGTTCATGCAGAAAGAAAAAATATCTGTGGTGCAGAGCAACTTTTTTGTGTGTGGTTGTTATAAAAGATAAATGCTGTTTTATTGTTACATTTGGTTGTTGCCTGTTAATTGTGTTGTAATTTAGGATATGTCAAAGACTGCATTATCACCACAGAGCAAAGCAGATCATAATTTTTTATGTATTTATTTTGCTATTTAGTTGTTGTTGTTGTTGTTGTTATTGTTGTTTTACTTTTTATACCTTGGTTCATCTTAAAGTTTTTCAAGTCCATATTTTAAATTTAGAGCCTTGAAATTTGATTGAGCACTTAATGAATGACAATTTTCGTTTTTAATGTTGTTGGTTTTTTTAGTTCTTACTTAGGAAACTGGCAAAATTTACAACAGGCTTTGTGACCCATGTGTTTTTTCTTAAAATAAATATTTCTCTTAAAATAATATTTTAGGAAGCTATCTTTCTTTCTTTCTTGTTTATGTAAGTGGGGACAAGTGTTAAGAATAAACAAATACTGAACACTTTAATATTTACAACCTTAGCTAGTTTTCTAAATCCTTTCATTTCTCATTTTTTATACAATAAAATTATTTTTGCAGAAACTTTGCGGCTAAATTAAACAAATAGATCACACAGATCTTTGTTACATAATAAAATAGAACAGCAAGTTGGACAGCTGTCGGGCACTGAAAAAACAGTTAAGGCTTTGCTTGCTAGACGTGGATGAGGTTGATTGCACTAGAAATGATCAGGGTGTATTACAGCCAATTAAGGTTTTGGTTTTAATTATTTACAAGTTACAGTTTTTTTTTTAAAAGAAACACATGGAAAAAAAAACAAAAAACACCCAGCTTGTCCCATTTTCCCACATAGACAGTTCCACTTTCACTTCAAGCTCGGGTCTACTACCAGAGGCCAGGGAGCTTGAGGGTTCTACGCAGTAT
Source organism: Kryptolebias brasiliensis (assembly GCA_028566095.1). Taxonomy (NCBI): domain Eukaryota; kingdom Metazoa; phylum Chordata; class Actinopteri; order Cyprinodontiformes; family Rivulidae; genus Kryptolebias; species Kryptolebias brasiliensis. The sequence goes on from JAOXNZ010000074.1 coordinate 2,724,615, forward strand.
CTTAGCTGTTCCTAGGACTGCGCTCTTCTGGACAGAGATCTCTGACGTTGTTCCTGGGATCTGTTGGAGCCACTCTTCCAGTTTGGGGATCACAGCACCAAGTGCTCCGATGACTACTGGTACCACTGAGGCCATGACTCTCCACACTTTTTCTATTCCTTTTTCAGCCTTTGGTATTTCTTCAGCTTCTTGTGCGCTTTCTTCCTGATGTTTCAGTCCCTTGGGACTGCTACATCTATCACCACTGCCTTCTTCTGTGGTTTTTCATCACCTGTTTGCCAGTCTGGATCTGGAAGTCCCACAGTATCTCAGCCCTGCCATTCTCCACTGCTCTTTGGTGGAGTCTCCCATTTTGACTGAGTGACCTCCAGTCCATACTCAGTACAGATGTTACTATACATTATTCCAGCCACTTGGCTGAGGGAGGCTAACCAGCTGGCATTCGTGGTAAGGTGTATTAAGTCACTTCCTGTTTGATCTGCTGGCAGCTGGACTAATTTGTTTGCTTGACGAATCTTTTGATATATTGGATTTTTCAGACTTTCACCTATTTTTACATGCTAGTACACAAGCACATTTTTTTACAGTTGTATTTGACTATTGCACTGTGCTTGAGGCACCTTTGGCCTTTCAACACTTATTTCTTTTATCAGTGTGTTTGGGGTTGACTAGCTTTAACTTAGCTTAGCGTGGCTTCTGGTTCTCTCCTGGCTTCTTCTGTTCTCACTTGCTCTGTGTGTCTGATGTTTAGCTATTTCTCGGCCTCCTTTAGCGATAATGTAATAAATGTAGTCTTATGCTAGCTTTGGAGGAGGGGCTGTCTAAATTGGAAGCTTGGCTTCCAAAACATAAACAAACAAAAAAATGTATCTGTTATTGGCTCTTTGAATACATTTTCTATCGCTTATACTCTTATTCAGTTAATTTGAAGTATAGGCGCTCCCCTGTGTTGTGTAGGCACTTCTTGCTCCATAAGGTGTCACACAGGTTGTAGAAGAAGGCTAAAGTGAAGAGGGAGGGGGTAGTGCAGCAGGTTTACATCTGACAAAGATGTGTGATCAGGAAAGACAGAGCCTTGCCTGTCATCATGAAAAATGAAACAAGAACACAAAAAAAAGTAAAATAAAGTGAATACTAACATCCTTCTATCCATTTTATTTACCCACTTTGAGTTTAGAGTCACAGGAGGCTGGTGCCTATCTCCAGTAGTCATTCTGCAAGAGGTGGGGGACACCCTGGACAGGTCACAAGTCCATCACAGGAACAGTTAGAGACAAACCATTCATGCTCTCACTCACACCTAGGGACAATTTAGAGTTGGCAGTTAACCTAACACACGTTTTTGGTCTGTGGGAGGAAACTGGAGTACCCGGAGAAAACCCATGCAAGCACAGGAAGAACATGCACATAGAAAGGCCGAGAGATGAACCTGCAATCTTTTTGCCGTGAGTCGACAGCTCTTACAACTGTGCTGCCGTGGTACACACTATATATGGTTATTTTCAACACTGGTAAAATAATAGTTAATAAAATCCTTGTCTGTATCCGTCTATATCTTTCAATCAATCAATCTAGATTGATCAATCTATAGAAAGACAGAGACAGAAATAGATGTTTAGCTTATTTTTTGTTGCATTTAAACCTAAATATGTTGCAAAGCAAGACAATCTGGCACCCTAACCACATTCCTGAGCTGTAGTTGTCGGAATATACTAGCTGAGATGGTGAAAGGTAAAAGATGACCTGAAGTCTCAGAAATTAAAATTATGATAGTATTGTAAAAGAAAATGTGTAAACACATTAAATAATGCTGTATAGGCTTGAGAGGCACTGTGTGTCATTTCTGTGTGATGTCACAGTGGGGAGGAGATAGACTGACCTGCTCTGAGAGATGCCGTGTCCTCAGAAAGAATCCCAAAACACAGCCAATGACCACAGCCAGTACTGAGAGGATGAGGAGACCGTTCTGCTTGCAGACATTCTTCACTCTCACCCACACTGCATCCAAAGCCACGGCCATCATGAGTTACCTGTCCCAGTGTTTGCTCAGCAACCCATAAATGTAGCTGATCCAAACCTTTAAACTCCAGGTGTGGTGATTAAAGTAAAAGAAAAGCAAATGAACATTTAAAGAAAGCTCCAGTCCTGGAGGAGAAGCTGTATGAAATATCCAGTCCTCTGTGACGTTTTTCAGCACCTTTAAGCTCAGAATCCCTGCCACCCTAACGCTGTGTCCTTCTGTCCTAAGCTAAGAGGATCCTCTCACTTTCCAGTCATTCCCGCCCACCCTGCTCCACCCATCAGCCTGTGCTCATCCACCTCCAGGGGGAGGGAACAGCTGGTAAGCCCTGTCCCAGTGGGTTAACATCACCCATCCCGTTATTGTATTAAACAGATCTGGAGCTGGATTTAAAATCCATGAGCAATTTGACAAAGGTTTATCAGAGCAACATCACTGGACTCCTGAGCCTGGCACATTGACAAGGACATTAAAGGTATTTAGTGCACACTGGTATATGTTCTTTAAAAATAGGAAAAACTGTTTCTGCATCACTAAGTTGCAGTTTACAAAAACATGATATCTAATAATTAAAAGTGACAAACACAAGCATGTGCCAGTGTTAGATTTGCAGCACTGACCTGAAGTCTTGAACACTGACAAGCAGTTAAATGTGTTCTTAAGATTATCATCAAATTATTTTATTTTCCAATGTATTCAAGTTGCTAACAGTATAGCCCAGGACTTCAATTATACTGTCTTAGTACTGAGATGTGCTTTAGCTTAGGAACCATTTGCTAAGAATTTTAAAATAATGACAAAAAAATGT
>JAOXNZ010000074.1:3073312-3086359 GCA_028566095.1 Kryptolebias brasiliensis
TCTCAGCACTGCACGGTCTGACCTTCAGGGTGAATCTGCTGCTACTCTTTCTCTCTGTAGAATGATGCACTCCAAATGACCTTTGACCCTTCCCAGATTGATGGGCAGCAACAGCTGCTTCTCTGAGGTCATTGCTGATGTCTTACCGTCTTGGTGTTGTGTTACCTGTAGCCCCAGAGCAGCAGAACCTCCTGCTTTTCTAGAGGCGGTCCCTCTGATGCTGAGGCAGCAGGGATAAAATTAGTTTTACCTTCACTGCTTCTGTGTTTTGATTCGGATTTGTTTAATAAATCCCAACTATTTAAGAAGTTATATTTACTTTTTATCAAATGGAACTCACCTGGCCCTCTGTAGGATGAGCAGCATCAGGTTTACTCGGCTCTGCTTTGGATTTGCCTTCTCCTCTGGCCTCGCTGTGGTTCTCCCCTCGTCCCCCTGTGGCGTTCGGACGTCTTCGCTCCCACTTGACAAACGTGTCCTGAACAATTCCAGTTAGATGATATTCATCTACACGTTTGGCATCGAAACCTTCAATCTGAAAGAGAAAGGTTTTACAATTTTAAACACTTCATTTGCACCAAAATAGCAGAACATAAAAATGACATCATATGCTTTAAATAAAAAGACTATAAAACGTCATCGTTGTAAGAGGTGCACTTAAAGAAATGTTTGTTTTTTTTATTCACTCAGGTTTTTATCTGAATGTAAATAGTTTTCTGACACATGAAGCTAACAAGTATTTGTGTAATTCCCTCAAACATGAGCAAAAATGATTTAAAAACAGGTCTTTGTTTAGATAAATATTAAAGAGGCAGTCACAATGTTTCTGCACCATCTGCTTTTTCTCTCATTTCCAGTCATCCCTCTGTTGTCAACTCCTGAATGAGAACCGGTAAACAAAAATAACAAGTGAGAAAAAAAGGGCTGAAAAACGCCAAAGTTCTGAGTTATCTGCTGAAAAGAGAGACTTCTCCTGTGAAAGCTGAACGGATTCACGTACCCAGTGGCCCAGGTAGACGGGGAGGATGGGCTCCTTCCTCTGCTGCAGGAAGAAGATGACCATCAGGGCAAAGGAGTACGAAGGGATGCCACCTTCAGCCTGACAGTCGATGTGACACAGCTGTGGAGACGAATGTCCAAATAACAGAAAACCTTAATCTTGAGCTGCTGCATTATGCGGTATTTAACTATATGCCTGTAAACATTGATTGAGTTTATAAAAACAATCTCCAAAGTGACGAAATTTCAAGAGCTTTTGGTCAAAATTTAAGGCTGAGGAGACTTTTTGCTCGCCGTCTTACCCTCGCCCAGCAGCGGAAGGCCAGCACCAGTGGAACCAGCCTGGGCTCCAGTTTAGCCAAAGCTGCCAGGTGACTGGTGGTGAGACAGGCGACGTTATTACCTGCGCTCACTTTACACATCAGGCCGCTGTGCAGAAAACCAGAGCAGAGAAACCAACAGGAAGTCAGACTTGAAACAACAAGAACCGGTTTATCTCGATGACGTTCCTATTTTATTAAGGGGTTTATTTTCTACGGCATCAAAAACTGATGATTAAACTGCAGGTTTGTGGAAAACAACCCTCACCTGCTACGATCCCAACAGAACACAGCAGGAACTTTGGCATGAAAGTCTGATTCAACCTCAGAAAATTCAGCTAAAGTAAAGAAAAAAACAGGACCATAAAAGACAATAAACAAATATGCACTTTAATGCAGCACAAAATAACAATAAACGAAAATCTCACAGAGATCTGATGAAATTAGACAACAAAAAGCAAAACTTACGACTGTTTTTGAGGATTTCCAGCACTTTAATCAGAACTTCAGGTTGTGTCATCTGACCAGAAAAAAAAGAAAACATTACAGCTGATTTACAAAGTGTTGAAACCAAATGCATGAATATTATGTGAAACAGGAGAAGCAGACTGACTGTGGAGGGAAAGGTGACGTCGATGTTGACGTCGCTCGTTTTGAAGGCAAAACGGGTCAGACACGAACCGTAGAGACGAAGGGAACAAGCTGGAGAACCAAAAGTCCCACAAAATATCATTTTAAATCTTGCTTTGCTTTTAACACCACATGTTGAACCAGTTTAAAGACACTGCAGCATCCAACCTGAGAGGCGCCTCTTTATGACCTCCTCCATCCTCGACACCACCGCCCTCCGAACTTCGAAGTCCTCCTCTGAGATCCCGTGCTGATGGGCAGTTTCCAGGACGGCGGCATCCAAAGCCCTCAGCTGGGTGGCGGAGGGCGGCGGGATGGCGAGCAGCTCATTCTCCTCCTGTTTCTCCTAATAATGCACCACAAACCGGAAGGTGTGAACTATAAAATCCACACATTACGAGTATTCTGCTGAACAACAACCAAAAAATTAAAATAAATCGCACACACCACTAAGTTCTTCTTGTGTCTCTTCTCCTTGATGTGTTTGTAGGCTCCTTGGATGTTATCGATGTGCACAGAACAGAGTTTGCATAAGTATTGATAGTTTGGGTACTCAGGAGACTGCTGTAGAAACAAAGAGGGGAAAAGACATTTGGTTTGTCTCGAGAAAAACAAACATACATTTAATAATCCAGGAATTACCCAGTGGTATTGATTTCATTGTGTAAACAGATAAAACAAAGTAAGGCAGGAAAGGATGTTTGTATTTTTAGCTTTTTAATCTTGTTTTAAAAATGAGCTTAACTCCTCCAGCGCATCAGAACGTTTCCGTACTTTTACCAGCCGGTGGATGTGGTCTCTGTGGAGGCGCTCCTCCACCTGCCGGAGGCCCAGCTGCTGCTCCGTGAGGCGAACCTCCTCCGCAGCCGGCCTCACCTCTGCGCCCTCTCCAGCAGGCGGATGCATCAGAGTTGTGGCTTTCAGGACTGCAAACGAAAACAATCGAAAGGTTTATTCAAGGTAACATTTGAAGGTTTAATCATCTCGGGGGAAAACGCCTCACCATGAGACTTTTCCTTCGCTGCAGCTCCAGCAGAAGTCCTGTCCGGCTCCGTGAGGCCCCTCTCAGGTGTGGCAGGTATCACTGGAGAGATGGACTCTTTTTTGCCCGATGAGCCGCAGCCGTCTGCAGAAACTGGTGTCTTGGACTCAGAAGGCACCAGCTGATGCTGACAGAGCACCCCCTTGCCTTTGCTGCTCTCCGCAGAACTCGTTCTTCCAGTCAGTCTGGTCACCCTGTTGAGACGTCCTCTCTTCTTGTCGTCTGGAAACGCGCTGCCCGGTGAGCGACTCACCTGGCCGCCTGCGTTACGATCATCCTTGGCAGCGGTGAGGTTTTCTTTGCTCCGCAGCGCAGACTTGACCCCCTCTTTCTGCACAGAAGCCTCCTTATTGGACTTCTGACTGGACAACGCCTTGGCTCCTCTTGACTGAGACTGTTTGACTGGTTTTACTGAACTTATGGACTCATCCATCCCTCCTGTCCTGCCTCTCCTGTCCCTGTCCCCGTTCCCAACAGCTCAGTGAAGATGACCAGGAAGACAGGCCACTTAAAGTCCTGAAAAAGACACAACAAAGATTATTTTCTGGGCCTTGAATTAACTGTTTAAACTTACTTTGGACGCAAACCCAATTTGAAATAAAATAAACATATAAATCCTGGCAGGAAATGTGAAATCAACTCATCCTGGAGGATATTAATCCTGTCAGATGGACGTTTACAAGTGTTTTATTTATATTCGGCTTTATATTTTGCAAGCAGAGTACAGTGTGATGTAAAACTGATGGCATCAGCAGGTTATTAGTCATAAATAATACAGTTTCCGTACTAATGCCAGCTCAAAGAACAAAATAAAACTAATAAAATCAACAAATGTGAAGAAATGACATAAGTCTTTAATGACTTTATTACCAAGATAAGGACTCTGGAGAAGGAAAAAGGTCAAAAAAGGTGGACAACAGGTGGAGGACACTTCCTCAGCATTTGATTAAATGTAAATGTGCATAAAAACAAATGTTAGCCGAATAAATTTCTCGTGACAGATTTCCATGGAAACGAAAGTGATGCTCATGGAGCCTCCAACCTTTGCGGAGGCAGAAAGCAGCGGGACATCCGCCTTCGTGCTCGGGGTTCAGGGCTGAAATTAGGTGGCTTTTATCGACCCACAAGGAGCCGTGACCGTGTTCGGGACCAGAAGACAAACGGGGACAAATAGGAAGAGACGCGATATTAAAACGGGAAGGGTTTGCTTTGACTTCCTGTGGACTCTTTGCGTAGCTGGCTGAGTTTGCCTTTAGCCGGAAGCTAACTAGCAGCGTCTGTGCCCGGGTCGTAAATAAAACTGGCACCCAAATGACACACAACACCCGGGTCGTTAAAAACAACAGAGGAGCACAACTTCCGCCGCAACACCTCGCCGGAACGGGACTCAACTTACTTCTGAAGTGATCAGTGCTCAGCTGCCTCCATACTTCATGTTTTTAAGAACCCACGGCCCTGCTCAAAACAGCGAACAGGTTGCCCCGCTGCATTGTGGGAGTGCCGGTGACGAAGAGGGGCGTGGCGTGCCGCGTTCAAGAACGGCTCGGGAAAGTCCGTCTTTTTCTTTGTTTTTCTGAAAGACAGAGAAATTAAACCTGAAGGCTATCTTGGAAAGAACAGTTTCTATTTTTTCTTATTCCAAACTGTGGTTAGCGTTTGGTAGCAGTCATCCTCAGAACATAAAGACAAATATATAACATGTAACGTATTTTTTGTCGGCTTTTATTTTGTAGGCTCCCGGAAGTCGTGCTAACGTTTGGTAACTTCACTGCCGCTCGGAGTTTTGAGCTTCTCCGCTGTTGAGTTGGCAGTTTTGTTTTGTTTTTTCTTCTGGTGAAGATGCTTCCCGCTGCGCTCACCGTGTTTGTGACCTTATTTTTCAGCCCGACAGAAAGCAAACAGAAAGACTTTTATACTTTTAAAGTGGTGAACAGCAGAGGGAAGCTGGTGTCGCTCGAGAAGTACCGGGGTTCGGTGAGTCCGGCTCAGATAAAAACTCAGAACTTCGCATCATCATCATCATCTTCATCATCATCAGCAGCATCTTCCTCTCTGACCTGCATGCCAGCCGGGTGAATGTCGCATGGGGGTGTGTGTGTTTCCTCTTATCACACTAACTGCACGTGTAACTAAACACCTCCGGTTCGGTTCGGTTCGGAGCCCCGGCAGCTTACGTGGCAGGAGGCCCGCAGAGCCACTACAGCTGCAGGAGCTCCATAAACCAGGTGAGGATCACCTGACCACTGAACCACTTAGGACTTGTTTTATCTATTAAACATTTATGATTAACAACAGTTAAAATGGTCCCCAATGTTGGGCTCGGGGCCCTAATTAGGGCCATGCATCGGGGGTCCTTAGATAAAATCAACATTTATTCAAAATGGTTACTTATGATGTATTTTTACCAAATTTTTTTTTCTGTAATTAATGTATAGAAATAGTATTGTGGATATAAAGATTGTTTGTGTTTATTAGGATTATTAATTTAATTTGTCAAAAGGTTTCTGAACCACCGAAGCATGAAGTTGTGGCGTGTTTTAATCCCGAACTAACACTTGGTTCTGTGTCCATCTTCCTTCTCACGTCTGTCCTGGAGCCCAAACTCTGATTTTCAGAACTTTTCAGATTAAAATGATAATTACTAAGAATTGTTTCCCCACAAACACAACATTTATTATCAAGGTTTGTTGTTTTTGTTTGTTTTTATTTTGTTGTGTTGCTACTTTTAGCTTCTAGTTACTCTTTTGTTTTTTTTGTTTTAGCTAGCCTTTTGCTCCTTTTAGCTGTTTTGCTGCATATCTTAGCATTTAGCTACTGTTCTTCTTCTGTTAAGAAGTTTCAGTTGTTTTAGTTTTATTTACATTCTTTGGTTTAACTGCTAATAAACCAAACATATTTTTATTTTCTGTCCTTTAACGAGCAGCCTTTCTCACCCAGACTGGTGAGTGTTTGGAGCTGTTGTGAGCAGTCAGTATCTTACCTGTAGTTTTCGGAGGAGTCGAGCTAACAGTGTCTCCGTGGCGTCAGGTGTCCCTGGTGGTGAACGTCGCCAGCGAGTGCGGCTTCACCGACGAGCACTACCGAGAGCTGCAGCAGCTGCAGCGTGACTTTGGCCCCTCCCACTTCAACGTTCTCGCCTTCCCCTGCAACCAGTTCGGCCAGCAGGAGCCCGGCAGCGACAAGGACATCGACAGCTTCGTGCGTCGGGTCTACGGGGTCTCCTTCCCCCTGTTCAGCAAAATCGCCGTCGTCGGCACCGGAGCCAACAATGTCTATAAATACCTCGTCGGTGAGCCGGACGGGGCGGGATTGTTTAGATTATCGGTTATTTTGGACAGTTTTTCCTTCATTGTTTTGTCAAAATGTCCAATTATGTTTCAGCTACAACAAATATTTAAAAGTAATCAGTAATAAAATGCAAATATTAAAGAGTTTGCTCCCTTCTGCACTGAAATGTTTCATCCTCCTCTCATGGAAATAGTCTCCAGAGGGCAGCTGGTGTTTGGAAGCCATGTTTGTAGTTTTTGTTTGCTCAGATTCAGTGTGAGGAGAAACAGCAGGGTATAATCTGAGCTAACAACTACAGGAAGACGTTCATGTCCGAATGAAACCGTTTCTCTCCTGTTTTGTGCAGAGGCGTCTGGAAAGGAGCCTGACTGGAATTTCTGGAAGTACCTCGTTGACGTAAACGGGAAGGTGGTCGACGCGTGGGGCCCAAAAGTTTCTGTCAAAGAAATCCGACCGAAAATCTCCGACATGGTGCGGCAGATCATCGTGAGGAAGAGAGACGAGCTTTAGACACCAACTGAACACTTCGGTTACTCGTTCAACCTGACTTTTATACTAAAGGGTTAAATTCACAGGAGAAAATGAAATGTTTTTGATTTTAAAGCACTGATGAAACACGGCTGTGTTCTGAGTTTTGACGTCAGGTTTGGCTTCAGAAACGTTCAGAGCTGCAGTTTTAAACCACAGCTGGGATTTTTTAATCATTCTGGTTTGTGGAATAAACTTTCACTGTGATCACTTTTCTCTGACTTTCTTATTAACAAAGAAGCATAAAAAACTGCTGCTTTTGAAAGAATTCACTTTAAGGTTGAACTTTAACCCCCCCTTTAGCTCTTATAGGAGTAAAAACTTTAACTTCACAAGGAAAAAGGAAATTTACTTATGTGCTTTCAGCGTGCAGCAAATGCAGCTGTGACGACGTAAAACATGTTATGAGCAACATTATGGACAAATATATTCATGAATAAAGCTTAAAATGTGCTAAAGTGATAAAAGAAAACGTCAAGTTAGAATTTCTCAGAGATCTCAAACCTCCACCGAGGCCACAGCGCGACCCGGATCATAATCTGGATCAAAACCAGAATTTAATGTGTTGTTTTTTGTTTCAAAACAACATTTCATCCAAATCTGTTCTTTAGTTTTTACCTGATCTTTGTTAACAGACAGACAAACAAACCAACGGAGTCAACTTTTGGTTTTTGTAACTTCTTCGACTCCTTCAAACATTTTGTACAATCTGGCTCTGTTTTTGTAGGGCTGCTTCTGAGCCACAGTTTTAAAAACACATTTATTCCACATCCTTACTGTGACCATCCCTGTAAAGATTTCATCTTTAATCGCTCAGATTGATCAGAAACTCTTCTATTTCTCTGCACGTCGGCTGACGGCTCTCTTCTGCGATCTTCCGCAGCCTCCTGATGCTGTCCTCGCGGTAAAACGACTGATGTCGAATCACTGCGGCCCTCATGTAAAGCTTCGCCGCCTTGTTCCTGTCTCTTTGACCGTACTGTGAAAACTTGGCGTAATAACTGTAAACCATCTGCTCTCCTTCAGGATCCAGGTCGCTCTTCAGGAGTTCCTTAAAGATTTCCTCGGCTGCAGCTCGCCGGTTTGATTTTGCGTAAATGTTTGCCAGAGATATCTGCATTTTCAGTGAAGAACTGGGGTAAAGAGCGATGACTTCCTTGTGGAGACTGATGGCTCTGTCCGTCAGGCTGCCTTCGAGGTGGTTGTTGCTCAGAGAGAAAACTTTCCTCTTGTAGCAGATGGCAGCACACTTCTTCATGTACCGAGCACCTGGATGTCGCTCCAGAGCCTCCTCTGCTAAATCGATAGCTTCATCCATGGAAACGTAGATCCGGTAGAGTCGTAGCAAAGGTTTGAAGCCGCTGTAGCTGCTCATCGGCTTCCTTAAAACATTTCTTGCCAACTCTTGAGCTTCCTCCTGGATCTTTGCTCCTTTCTGAGCTCGAGCTTCCAGATACACAGCAGTGAGATACAGGTTTTCCGGGTCGTGCTCTTTGGCGATTTTCATTTTCTCCAAGATGTCAGCATCCATGATTTCTTTGTGCTGCAAGAAGGCGTTTGCTAACGCTAACACTCGGCTGGTTTGCCATTCCACCATGTCTGGCTGCATCCTGATGGCTCTCTGGAAGAAATCTGCAGCCTGGAGCTTTTTCTTTGCACTAAACTTCATCAGAGTCCAGGCTTTTTCGGCACAGATCTCCGGATGGGGCTCGTCCAGGGAGGGAGATGGGTATTCGCTCATCAGGGTGTCGATCTTCGACAGGTACTTCTGACTCGGCGCTTGTTCCCCCAGGAGGTGGTGCAGCCAAGACAGGTTTCCATAATTTACAACCAGCCAGGGGCCCTCGTCTGAGATGGTGTTCCTCAGCTGACGGAGCGCCTCCGCTGCCCGGCAGAAGAACCGTCGGGCTTCTTCGACGGAGCCCAGCTGGCAGTGAAGGAACCCCTGCAGGTTGTAGATGTGACCCAGCCAGCTGTAACCCTCCTCTGAGCCGATGTCCTCCAGGTCGTCCTGGAGACAGAGCAGCTTGGATCTGCTGAGATCCAGGTCCCAGGTGAAGTGACACTCCAGAGTCTCCAGTTTGGACTCCAGCGTAGACGGACTCTGAGGGGTGCTGAAGGACAAGAAAAAGAGCGAGTTTTAAAATCACAGAAATCGAACGGGAGCTCCTGGAGCTTTGTGTTTGAAGGAAAGAAGACAAGAAGAAAGGGAGAAAATAGTTAGAAAAGAGAAAAATAAGGATGAATGAATTAGGAAGCTAATCCACATTTGTCTCAGAAAAGAAAAACAAAGTTAAGTTAAAGGCCTAGCATTCCTTAAATAAATATCACCTGCTGCCTTTCATGCCAGAGTTCTAACTTAAAATGGCTGCCACAGCTACTGTATATCTCACAAGATGTGTTAATGCTCGAAGCATGTGTTGAGGATGACTCTCAGCTACTACCGCACCAGAATTTAGCTCCATATCTGTAAAACTGGCTGAATTACAGCCAAGTGGGTGATGAATTATTAAAAGTAAAGAAGAAAAAACGTCAGAGAAAGATGGCAGAATAAAGTTTTTAACAACAACAACAAAAAGATTAAAGAGTAAAACAAGAAGGATATAAAAACAGGAACAACTTAAAGATTTTACACAAATACAAAAATATATTATTAGATATTTTATGAAAAATCTATGGAAGATAAAGCTCATTTATAGGTCGTCTTGTGTGGGTTACAGCTAATAACGTCCAAGAAAACCTTCCTTAGATCAGATTAAACATAAATTAGACTCTGAAGTCTGCGACTCACCTCATGGTGCAGCTTCAGCTCAGACTCTGTGGATCTCTGAACACCTCTGGGTCTGCTCTGCTTCTGTAGGCGCGGCGCCATAAAAGTCCGTAATGTTCGACCTCTGCGCTGCTATAAATGATGTCACACCGAGCTCCAGGTTTCGACTCTTTCCTCAGGTTTACTGCACGAAAACAAGCCTCGCTGAAATGTTGATTCTCTCTGTTTCCGTGAAACTCTTTCAGCAAAGAGAAAGCTGGCTGCAAATGTCTTATTGTGGATTGAGCCTAGATGGCATGGAATATACCAGTCAAAAGGTTAAAGTTCAAGTGAAGTTGCACATTCTGCAGTCAAAGTCTGGGTCTTGTATTTGCACCTGCTGGTTTTCTTTAATTTATTCCAAGAGGTAAAACAGCAGGAGGGAAACCCAGACACCTCTGTCCTCGGTGGGGTGGGGTTATACAGTCCCTCCGGCAAGTTCTGTTCACTGTGGGACACGCCTGGAAAACCTCCAGAGGGAAGCATCCAGGAAGGATCCCAATCAGATTCCTGAACTGTCGGGGATGACTCCTTTTGACGGGGAGCAGCTCTTCTCCTCCTCCTCCTCCAGATGACTGAGTCCCTCGTCCTTAAAATGGTGGAGGGGTGTGAGTACCCTCATAACACTGGGAGCTGTGTTGTCTGAGGCGTCAGACTAAGAGGGATTTAAAGACATTGATGAAGCGCCTGGTGGTCGAGCCTCGGTTCTGGACGTTGGCCTGAAAAGGCTACAGGAAGCCACTTCCTGCGGGGTCCCGGTCATCCTGATTTCTGCCATCATAAATGACTTTAGGTAAAGTCATGTTCTATTGCTGTAGCCTCACTGAAAACCTCATGTTTTCCCCTTAAATAACAACCTCAGTGAAACTATTTCCAGTGAGGGTAAACGGTTCAATGCAGGAAGGTCTTCTGCTCCACCTTCTCCAAAAAATGTGTGACCACAATGTCCTCATTGAGAAATGTTTTGGCTTTGTCCTTTATGGAGGCAAAGATGTCCAGCAGTGACGTCCTGAAACAGCGGAGGACTCTGAGGAAAGTGTTGGAGAGGAAACCACAGCTGGGTTTCATCCTCTGACCACATCGATCTGCTTCAGGAAGCTCAACAAGAGAAGAACTTCAAAATAAAACCAGAAAAAACAAACATAAACCTGTAAATCATGACATTTAGGTTTAAAATGAATGAATTCTTGCTTCTGTTGGACCTGAATATTATGTTCTGCAGAGCTCCTGGAATCAGACCAACCTGCTGCAAACACTTTAAAAGACTTTAGGTCCAAATTTCAAAGATAATGTTGATGCTCCTGTGATCCTCCTCCTCCTTCGCTCCTCCTCCTCATTAAAGCAGATTGTTGCAGTCAGAGGATTATCACCCGGCTGTGAGTTCCTCTTCAACACAGGTTAGTCTCCTCTGACCCCTCACCTGTTTGTTTACTGAGGACCACCATGGGCCTGCTGGACGTCCTCACCTCCATCAAGGACCGAGCCGAAAAGTTCCTCAACGAGAAGAACGTGGTCACCGATTTTCTGGGGAAGGTGGAGGAGAAGACCGGGATCAAGAAGAAGGTCCTCGCCGTGGGTATGTGAGGTGTTTTCTGTGGTGTGAGTTGCTCAGTTCAGGTGAAATTAAATTTTAAAAAGTTCTGGGTGATCCTGTAGCAGTCTGGTTTAGATGCAGCAGATTGGATTGTTGCACGTGCGTGGAAAGTGGATTTAGTTAATCCTCCTATGAACAGATGCTGGGTTTCAAAAAGGTTTTTTGTTTATGCTTCAGTGTATTTTCTGCTCAGATTAACACATTTTCATCAATAAATGAAACTACTAAATTAACAGAAAATCCTGGTTTTTGAAACTGAAGTTGTTTCTTTTTACTTTTGGATTTGGGACATTCTTTCTGTTTGGTTTCTTTTAGTTCAGCCTTCACTTTTATTCATCCTTAAATGTTCTTCACAGTTTAGGTTTGATTTGAGACTTCTGCAGACGTCTTTTTACGTTGACACGGACTCCTCTGGATTAGTGATTCTCAAACCTTTTAGTTTTTGACCCACAAAATAATAGTGGCAAACTCTTGTGACCCCATTTATTGCTTATTTAAATATACAAAACTAACTAAAAACCCTACGAAACCAAGGCGTAATGACAACAAATACCTACAAAACAATTTATTCATTCATGATTACAGTTTCTGTTCTGCATAACAGTGAAAATATACTTTAAACAATCATTTTTACATTGAAGTTGACATATGGAGATTGTTTAAGGACCCCACTTGGTGTTACATGACCCACATTAGGGTCCTGACCCCAACTTTAGGAACCACCGGTATAGACCATAAACCCAGGGCTTCTATCCATCCATTTTTATCTACATATTTGTGGTCGGGTTGCAGAAGCAGCAGGTCCAGGAGGGAAACCCAGACTCTCCAGCTCCTCCTGGGGGAATCCCAAGGCTTTCCCAGACCGGAGAGGAAACATAATCCCTCCAGGGAGACCTGAGTCTTTCTTGGGGTCTCCTCCTATTGGGACATGACCCGAAAACCTCCAGAAGGAGGCACCCCAGGAGGCTTCCTCATCAGATACCTGAGCTACTTCAGCTGAGGAGGAGCAGCAGCTCTACTCCAAGAAACTGAGCCCGGCCACCCTACAGAGGAGGAAGCTGATTTCAGCTGCTTGGATCCAGGATCTCCTCTTTTAGTCATGATCCGTGCCTCGCGATCATCGGTGAGGGTTGAAACATAGATGGACCAAGGCTGAACAAGGCTCACCCCTGTCCCAGACGGTCCAAAACCATGGCCGGTTGGACTAATTTGTGATTGAAGCTTTGCAGAAGCTGGAGGACGAAAATAAACAGCGTGAATCGCGTGTTCAGATGAGAAACCTGTCCTCAGATGTAGGTTTGAGAATCACCACCCTGGTCTAGTTTGAACCGAGCGTCACCCCCTCAGTGGAGCGGTTCAGTAGGTCTTTATAAACACAGTCCTCCTGTGAGTCGTGAGCAGGACATGATGTCAGCGTGGTGCCTGGCGCTCGCTGTCTCTGAGCGGTTAAAACAGACGAGCCGCAGAGACCGGCGGCAGAGCAGGCGGCCTCCATGACTGAAGAGCAGCGTAAGCTGATCAGAGGTAGGACGGGCTTTTCACTCTCTTTTAAACTCAGGTTTGCTTTGGAATTTGGTCCATATTTGCTCTCAAACTGCAAAAGGATTAAAATAAAGGCTCTGTTAGGTGCTAATAATGGGTAAACTAAATTGACTTGGAAAACGATTTTCTTTTCATAAGTGGGGTCAGATTTGTCTGAATTACCTTAAACATTAATATCATTAAACCTTTAAGTGAAACAAAAATGAATCTTGTATGTGTTACTTGTGTGAGTGAATGAAAACTAATCAAAATATATGAATACACCTGGTAAACGGTGTGTTGATTCATTCATCAA
>JAOXNZ010000074.1:3682240-3694803 GCA_028566095.1 Kryptolebias brasiliensis
CAGACGTGACGCAGACGCGTCTCAGACGTGACGCAGACGCGTCTCAGACGTGACGCAGACATGTCGCACCTGTAGCAGGTTTGGAGTCTTCCTGAAGATCTGTGAGCAGTTTGATCCAGTTTTTTTTTTTTTTTTAAATCCAAACCTTAAATAAAAGATGTAAAACCATCAGCTGTGATTTTTACGTCTACCCAGCTGAAACCACATAACGTCTGCAGAGGACGTGTGTTATTCCACCTTGTGGCGCTCCAGCGCCACCATCTGGACATACAGTTAAATCCAGCTGTTAATTGATTCCAGGAGAGAGCAGTAAATTCACGCTGGTCTTCATCGGGTCAGAGCAGACATGTTGATTTGATCACAGCGTCGGTCATGGAGGATAATTGTTAAGTTAAAGTATTATAATCCCACCACTCCTCTGACTGACAGACGGACAAACGTTTGGATTATTTCTCAGCAGCTTTTCATTTTTTTATTATCTTCAGCAGCTCCAACAAAGACAGATTCATTTAGGAGTCAAATAAAGATCATTAATAAGGATTAATAATTAATAATTCTGTTTCCTCTCCTGATCTCATGAAGCTTCTGGAACCAGCTGGAAAAGAAAAAGGTTCTTCTGATGGTTCAGTGGTTGAATCCAACAGAACCATCAGTTTGTATCCAGTACCGTCTGAACATCCATCACCTTCAGAGGAACATGAGGAGTCACATGACTGAAACCACCAATCACAGCAGCTCCTTCTGCGGGAGAACTTTAAATAAATAAATAAAGAAAGTGTTTAAAACACAAAAACTAAACTGTTTTATTCACGTTATTCACAAGAATCAGTGCAGGGAAATAAAACAGCATCAATAAATTTCTTGGAGCATCAGAAGAAAGTTGCGTTGCTGTTTGAGGTCAGATGATGATGATCTTCCTGCAAAACAAAACCATCAAAAGTCAACATTTTTCAGAAATGTGTGTTTCACACAGAGTAGATTTAATATTATTATTATTCAAAATACCGTTTATGAGCTGGACTGGTGATAAAAACAGATACAGAGTCCTCTCAGTCGTCTCAAACTCGTCTCAAGTCCTGCAAGAACTCCCTAAAACCACTATTGTTTATAAATATTAGTCTTTAAATTCAGGCCCCTCCTGCCTCATTTCTTCTTCTGTGGTACCTGTTTTGTATGAACTTCCTGTTGGAGGAGAACTGGAGCAGGTCTCCTCTTTTCCTCTGTTGTTGTCCAGAAGTCCTCAGAGCGTCACGGCTGCTTCAGACCCAAACATAATACAGATTAACCAACCGTGGTTCAGCTCTGGAACCGGTTTCATCTGGGCCCAGATGTTCCACGAATCAGGTCAAACCTGCTGTGCACAAAGACCAAAATACACAGAAATTAAACCATGATGGCACAAGGTTGGACAGCTTGGACTGTTTAAGCAGCTGAAACACCTTTTCATTGGGAGAAAATCGTTAAATCATTAAGTTTTGTGAGTTTAACGCACCGACAGTCGGCTTGTTGTTGCAGCTGATTGGTGTCTGTTTTAGAAAAGCTCTTTGTGGGATTTAAACGATGACGTTTCATCTCTTTTTCTTTCAGAAACATTCTGTACGTTGGTCTCCATTATTCCCTTTTTTATATAAAAGGTTGTGAAACAGAGACATGTGCAGAGCAGACCTTTGTTTTTCCTCACATACCAGAGAAAACTCACCCACTTGTGAGAGAAAAACTCTTTTTTTTAATAAAATCCCTAACTTGGCCCGGGTTTTTCACAGCCATGTGTCATCACTTATTTCCAGCGTTTGGTTCCTGGAATCGACCCGTTGGGGTGAAGTGATGAAACTGAGGCTTTTCGGAGGCAGGTGCTTTTTGGGTGAAAGTCTGTTTTATCTGGGATTGGAGGAGCTGTAAAATCAAGTCAGAGAAGCAGCTTCTTCCAGCTTCACTCCTTTCATTTTTAGGTTTTCTTTTCTCTCCGTCACTCTGAGGAATTCAACATGTTTTCAGCTAAATGTTCTCCAAGGTGGAGCTGAAGGTGTGAATCACCTGTTTCTCCAGATATCAGCTCATCAATGGAACAAAACGTGTCGCTCAGTTTTTCTGTCTGCAAACGGGTCTGAAGCTGAGCCTTTTTAAAAACATCAGGACTTTTTTCTCTCCTCCACCCTGGGAAACGTTAGTACTGAACCATCACATGTACCCACGACGGGCGAGACGCCGTTACATCATCACTGCTGCTTACATCAACCTGTTTCTGTCCTGCAGCTCAAAACAAAACAACTTTAGACCCTTTTTAGGGTTTTAAAATAAAGAACATTTACTGTAATTGTCAAAGAATTATGTTGGAAATAAACTCAGCCATGTCATGTCAAGTCCTGTTCCTTGTAGGAATGCATGTCGCCCGCCGCCTTTCACACCAGAGATCCTCTCAGGTTGAAAAACGTTGGACTTACGGTCAAACCTGGACGACAACGTTCATGTGATCAGTTAGCGCTCAGAGTTCGTGTTGGGGATGACTCCCAGCTACTACCACACTAGATGTTAGCTCAGTATCTGTAAAACCAACTGCTTTACAGCTTGTTGTTGTGTTTGCTAAGATCGATTATCTTGAATCAGTTCTTCTTCATGCATCGATTATCTGAGAGTTTCCGTCTGTATGTTAAACCTTCCCATGCAAGCCAGCGGGAGATATGCTAGTTTTCTGTATTTGACTTTGACTTTACATTAACTCGTGGTACATTTATTTTTTTATTTGTGAGTTTATTTCCTTCAAACTCTCTTAAAACATCTCAACACGTCTTATTTCTCACTAGAAATGAAAAATAACAGCAACTGAAGACTTCGAGGCCTTGAACAAAGCAGATTGTTATTGTTGCTCTTTTAAAACGCTAAGAACAGATGCATTGTGGGAAAAAAGAAGAAAACCCTTCAGCGGTGGACAGTTAAATTGTGGAAAGTGGACCTTTTTGGAGATAGCAGCAGCTTTCTTTAAGTTGCAGACGTTTGGCAGGTAACTAACGAGCCCAAAAGGCTGAGTAATGCTGGGAGTAAATACCAAACCAATTACTGCTAACGAGGCCTTAATTGGAGCCAGATGAACATTTATTGAATTTGTCAGAGTAAGGTAGAGGGAGGATGGTTAATGAAGTGCAGCCGAAGCTCAGCTGCGTAATTCACCTGGCAGTGGCGCCATGTTTTCCTTTCTCTGCGGTTTAAACGGCACGGGAAGTTTTTAAAGAACAAGTCAAAAGTTAGATCTTCTGTTTGCTTTAAACTTCGGTCCAACAGAAAGAAGAGACGGTTGTTGCTTCTCAAACAGAATAGTTTTTGTTCCTCTAAAATCCAAAACAGCTTCAGCTTAAACCACAGATTGTTCCGAAGTCGCCTCACATGTTTGGATGCTTCACACAGAAAGACTCTGTGGTGTCTGTCTGTCAGGACAGTCAGGACATTTTACACACAAACACCATCTGCTCAGCTGCTGCAGATTAGTTAGGATCTTCTTGGTTAATAGAAGTCACAATCACAGCCTGTCTTTATGTGTAAAGCTGTATTCTTGGCCGTGCACATTATTGTGTTGTTGTTCTAAACTGAAGCAACGAGACATCGAGTCTCTGCGACTCGTTTGGGGACATTTTGGAGACTCCCTCAGTGCTCGTCTCCAACACTTACAGCCCTGAGAGACGCTGTCTTCAGTCTCCGTCCTGCTGTGCCGGTCCACAGTCCGGTCAAACACTCCAAACTGGTTTAATCAGAAAACCTCTGTCCTCTCATGTCCTTAAGGAAACCTTTGCCTCAATTATATTTACTAGATGCTTTTATTCAAACTATTTACAAATAAGGAAATAATAACGTGTGTAATTATACTTTGACACCAGACAGAAAGACCCCTCCTCCACTCCACAGGACAGTAATGTTGCTCCGGTATGAAAACACTCGTTTGAGTCATATTCGAGGACCGTTTATCCGTCCAACACGGAGAGGACAAACCCAGGACGCAGACGCCAAAGCAAACTGACGTGTTCTTCGCCCTGATTTCTCCACATCCATCTCCTCCCTCCGTCACTTCAGTCATTCCTCTGGGTGACCTCGTTTCTCCTCCTCCTCCTCCTCCGCCCGGCCTCTTCATCTCATTATCCAGTCGCTCTTCGTCCTGCCAGCTGATGGTTCAGTGCAGCGAGGCCCTCGGGCTGCGCTGAACGTCCCTTTGATTTCTGTCCACAGACAACTGAAAGGAGGGCGCGGGTCCAGCTCCCACTGGATCTGATGTGGTCTTACATCTGGTCTGTATGAGTCAGTCCAGCTGAGTCCACTGGTCACACTGGCGAAGGACGTGTCCTGACCGGCATCTTCTTCATGCAGCTCTCTCTGCGTGTTTTCATAAATATTTCAGCGGTTTAAAGAAACGGAGCCACATGTTTCTGATATTACAGAATAAATCCATATAAACTCTAATTTACAGTCATGGTTGGATTCTTTCAGTGCTAAAACTTTCACAGATCCAATATTTATCAAACAAGAACTAAGACCCACAAGAAAACAGTAGCAGAGACCTGAGAACCCCAACTGTCTTTGTCTGGAGTGTGGAGACATTGGTAAAAATGACATGAAGACACTAACGGCCTCAACAACAATTAGATGATTTAAGACCATTTTTAAGGGATTTATAACGTCTTCAGTGAGTTCTGGGGTTTCTTCCAAGGGGAAAAACCTCCAGGAGTCACTTTAATCAGATGTTTGGACCTCCTCAGCTGACTCCTTTCAACGAGGAGGAGCAGCAGTTCTCCTCGCAGCTCCCCCAAATGGTGGCGCTCCTTACCTTACATCCAAGCCTGAGGCCAGCCGCCCTGCAGACGACTTGGATCCAGGATCTGGCTCTTTCAGTCCTGATCCAAACCTCCTGACCACAGGTGAGGTGAGGGTTGGAACGTAGAACCAGAAAAATCAGAGCTTTGCTCCTTCTTCACCGCAAAGGACCAGAGCAAATAAAGCCAAATTTAAAAACGAAATAAAGACCACTTTAAAAGACAAGAGACTTCAGCCGTTTGGTTACGTCATAAGTCCTTATAATAAAGTTTGCCTCAGTTTTAATTTCCTGTGCATAAATCCTGACCCAGTCTTAGTTTTTAACTGTAACGTCGCCATCTGTTGGACAAACTATGAACTGCAAATTTACGAGAAACGGCACAAGAAAGAACTAAAACTACAGAAGTAAAAGTATTAAAGTTTATAAACTGCCCTAACTTCAGACTCGTTCCTCTGCTTTCTATTTAAGGAAGAAAGTTTTAAGAAAGAAAGAAAGAAAACGACCCGCTCCCTGCGTTCTGACGCTCTGAGTTTGTTTGGTTTTCAGATCTGCTTTCTTTCTGCTCGTGTGGCAGAAATGAATCCAAGCGCAGAAACTGAACTTCAGGGAGGGATCGAGTTACAGAACCTCCTGGAGAAAGAAGCGGCCTGTTTGGGAGGTTCGGCCATGACAGTTGGTTGGGTTTGGGGCGAACTCGATACCATAATTTAGATCTGCCATAAACACACGGAATGAGACCCAGACGTAGAAAACAATGGAAAAACAGGGCTACAAAAGGCAAAATGAAACCCATGTTCCTATGATTACATGTAATGTGTTTATCATTGCTTACACAAACTGACGGAAGGTATTTGCTCGGCCTTGCGTGCGCACGGAGCTGAGGTTTGAGTTTCTGCTGGGGAATGCTGTTTACACGTGCAGATTGTACCGACTCCTTCTGGTTTCCTCTCTGAAGATAAATGAATTCTCATAAACGTTGAGTTCAGGCTGTTTGGGCGTTCCCACGTGTTCATTATTGAATGTGTACACATGTTGACGTGCGCTGATTAGCTCTGGCATCGCAGCAGAGTGGAAGAGTTAAGGAAGATTAGCTTAGCAGGACGGTTTCCTGTCAGATCTGCACAAACTGAGTGTTTCCACGCTGAGGGCCAGCAGTCAGAGAACACATGTCCAGTCTGAGACATGTTTTGACAGTTTGGACGCAGTTTTTTCTGCCAATAATGTTTCTGTCCAGCAGCCAAACACCGAGGCTGAAAGCAGTGCAGATTTATTTTAGAACAGCCACTAGATGTTTGATTTAAATGGTTTAGTTTTGTTATCAGGTGCTGACAGCTCTTCAAGGCCTCTGAGTTAAATAATAATTAAAAATAGGATTTTCTTTTACTCTCCATCACTTTAAGATGTCTCCTGAGAAGTAATGCTGTAAATAAAAGGCTGTTCTCTGCAGCCTTTTATCTTTTGGTCCATCAGCCGTCCTCTCAGTCCCATCGAGATGAGGTCATTTCCTGTCTGGCTGAGTCTCGACCCTCACACCTCCGACTGAGGAGGATCAGGGGAGGACGGAGGGATGAAGGGAACACGACGTGTTGGATCTGAATCCAGGAAAAGCTGTTTTTTGGCTCTGGTTTCAGATTTTTCGTGTCTGTGCGTTGTCTTGGCAGAACGCAGCTTCGTTAATTCTCAGATACACGTGTGGGTGAGAAGTCAGGAGGTCTGCAGGGAACCAACACAGATATTCTGTTCTGTATGTATATGAAGACACCTAATAGCCTTGGCAGAGAGCCTGCAGGCCCCGAATCCTTTCACTAGATTCATTTGGACACTGAGACAGTGGCTCCTCTGACCCGGCGGCAGCAGCTTGATGGGTTCCTCCCCTGCAGGCGTTTGAGTCCTGGGAGCCTCCTGAGTCCAGGTCCTGCTCCAAGCTCCCCTCCATCGCTCTCTGGGAGTATCGCCGGCCGGGGCTTTGAGCTCCGGGCCATCCGTCACAGCCCGAGCACACTTCCGGGGGTCGGGTGTCTCAGACGGCCCGGGTCAGGAGGGAGCTCCCGCTGTCCCGGAGTCAGTTCCAGCTTTTCAAATTCCCCGGTCCAGTGAACCTGTCCAGCTTGGCAGGAATGGATCTTTGAAGGCTCTCTGTGTGATATAAAATACAAGCTTGCTAAGAACGGATCGGCCTTTCTTGTTATTGGCCCCAGATGGCCCTTTACTCAGGCGTCCGGGATAAATGAGCCTCTTATGAAGCGTTTATGATTCCATCATCTCCAAAAAAAAAAAATGGCATCAGCTGCGGGTTGAGAAAAAAGGCTGGAAACTCCCCTCAGACTTTGGGAACCTTTTTGACTTGAAACAAGCAGAAAACTGTTTATCCAGAAACTCAAAGACGTCGTCAAGCTTTAATTTGGGCTTTTTTTAGATCAACTTCCTGTTTAACCTGAACAAAAACAAAACGGAAAGGTTTTCATTTGGACAGTCCAACAGATTGGACGGTTACAGCAGAGTTTCTAACCTGAGAGGCTTTAATTAGCACCTGTTTGAAAGGAAACTTGGTGCTTTGTGGTTTAATAATGGATGGGAAGCTGGTACTCAGCTGCTGCCACATCTGGGAGCCATTGGACGAGACAACGTTTACCCTCAGATATCCTCCACTTCCTGTTATGTCTTCTGTCAGTAATGGCCGTCACACAGAGAGACGTGTTCAAACGGCTGCTCTTCAGAGCTCAGGATCAAAAGAAATGATTCTAATTTAAAAGTTTTAAAATATCCTTTTTATAAAGGTTAGTTTAAAGAAAAAGGATTAAAAATCTGCAGACAAATACGTGAAACAGGCAGCTCCATCAGGAGCAGTGACCTCTGACCTTTGGTAGCAGAACAGTATATTGTGTGTACAGTTGACAACACTGTCGGTGGTGACGAGCTCGCCCTCAGCTCTTCTTCTTCTTCTTTAAAGGCGGCGCGCTCTGCGCCTCTTCTTCTACTCTGTCTGTAACGTTAACAGCAGAGTGATAACAGTCGACACACATATTCATAAAACGCTAAAATGGAGGACATTTCCAGGGACAGCTTTAGCAGGGGACAGGTCATCCAAAACAGGGACTGTCCCCGCAAATTGGGGACATCTGATCAACCTACCCAATACAGTAAAAGGAAACTGCACATCTTGGAGTGGGCTTTTATTGTGGCGGTCCTAAGGCCCACCTGTGCAATAATCATGCTGTTTAATCAGCACCTTGGTGTGTCCCCGCCCCCCTCAGCGCTCCAGAAAAGGCGGGAATCACCACGGCAACCAGTGACTCAGCAGATTCTCCTTTGTTGTGTCCTTTTTGATCCTGTAGTATTTGAGCAATTTTGTCCTGCAGGAAAAATGGAAAAATTAGTCTTTAAAGTTTAAACAGGAAGACGTTTTAACCTGGAGTTTCAAAATAAAGCTTGTGTGAAATAAAAGTCTGGCTCTGTCACAGTTTAGATGATTACAGCAGGAAGTTTATTAAGTTAAAAAAATGATGTTAATGTTTTTTATCTTGACAATAATGTGTGAAAATATAAATAAATAATTTGATGCGTCCAGTTATTAAATAAAACCCATTCTCACAAAATATAAGCATTCAAACATTTTTAAATAAACTTTTAAACTATCAGCATCTTATAAGGTGGAGCTTTTCAGGGTTTATGTTTGGAGCAATTTTAATTTAATTCATTTCTTAACCTTTATTTAAGCAGGCAAGTCCCACAGAGATGACAGATCTACACAGAAAGAGTTGTGTGTGACTCACAGGTTGGTGAAATGTTAAATATCCACAGAGCAAAGTGACTTTAATGTTTTGGGGTTAAGTTTTAAAGAGTAAAGCTCTGATTTATTATAATTGAAAACAAATGTGTGAGTTTTACGCTTGTGCAGCTGGTTGTCCGTCTTTCAGCAGCTTTTAACCTGAAACAATCTGCTGAATTCAGGTTTTTCTTTAGGTGAACTTGTGAGAAAAGCCTGCAGCCTCCGGCAGACCTGCAGATGTTATCTGGTTTCTTATTGAAATGAGCTCCGGGGCGTATTTTTAGTGATGATGTAATTAGGTTTTTTTTTTCAAACCGTGGACCGTGGCAGCATAATAAACACAATCAGACGTTCCCCCTGCAGGACTGCATTAGTGGGCTTGGCAGTGCCACGGAGCGGGGCTGGAAAATGTCGAGCTCGCTGGCATCAAGCGGCTCCTGTTACCAGTAAAGAGGGAAAACTCCCATCGCTCTGCCAGTCCTCAACACACACTCAGATTCTCACATGCAAAGCCCAAATGACTGCGTTTTAAAGCTGTCCTCACAGAAACAAAGCCCTGGATGGAGGATGGTAGCTGTCGTCTGTGGAAACAAAACACATCCTAACCCTTAACTGGATCCTCTTTTATCCTTTAATATTGCAGCTCTGAGTTTTGTCCTGAATAATCACACACGGTGGGGTAAAAAGCCTGGAAAAATACTCTCGTTTTCCCTTTTTGTCCCTGTTCTGTAATGCATTGTGCTCTGGGGTTGGACAAGTCCCTCAGAATTAGGCTGATTTCATTTCATGGCCACGTTGTTCTGTCATAAATTGGCTGCTTTCTCTCTGCGTGACCTCGGGATGAGTTCTCTCCTGCAGTTCTTGGCAGCTGGAGGTGGATTTTCAGGTTTCTGTGTCCGTGCTGCTTTAGTGAAGAACTCCTCTGATTGATTTTTAGCCGTACGAACGTGTGTGTGAGGGTTTCCACTGACATGACTCATCAGCTCATACAACCTGAGTCCTGAAGCTGCTGACAGCCCGATCGAAGCGTTACGCTTCTTAGACTCTGTCAGGATCAGATGGTTTTAATGAGTGTTTCTGCTTTAATTATCAAACAGCTGAGCTGATGAGAGTTCAGCGTTAAACAGGAAACGATCTCATCTGATCTGAGCTTCACTTCCTGTCTCTAAAGGCCTGTAAAACCCAGAGAACCAAACTACAACTACCAATAAAAACTCACTATAATCCTCATCTGCTGAGAAAAGATCTTTTTAATTAAATCCCAGCAGCAACCAAGACATGCAGATGAGAAGATGAGTTATGTCTTATTAACAGGTTTTGGAGGATCAGTGAATCTGTTCTTTAATGAAGGATTCATGTTAAACACTTTTTATAGAAAATGATTTCATCTCTTCAGTCAGTCAGTCAGTTAATCAGTTGGTTAATCAGCTGGTTAATCAGTTGGTTAATCAGTTGGTTAATCAGTCAGTCCTGTGGGACCCGTCCCTCAGCCTGGATGTTCTCATCTTCACCTCCAGCCTCACATTCCTCCCTGACAGCTGCAGGCCGACAGCTTCTTTAAATATCTGCTGACCTGCAGAGATGTTTGGATCCTGGGAGTTCTGGTGGCGCTTCAGCACCTCCCTGTGGAGGGAGGCTGTATGTACAGAAAACTCCAGCCAGCCCTGACCCCTGGAGAACCTCCTTCGGCAGCTGCAGAACCCCCTTCAGCAGCTGTAGAACCCCCTTCGGCAGCTGCAGAACCCCCTTCGGCAGCTGTAGAACCCCCTTCGGCAGCTGCAGAACCTCCTTCGGCAGCTGTAGAACCCCCTTCGGCAGCTGCAGAACCCCCTTCAGCAGCTGCAGAACCTCCTGGTGTTGTGTTAACACACCTGAATGCGTCAGAACGATCCAGATGTTCTGTGGCGCCTCTCAGGCTTAAACAAATGTTTGTTTTGGTTTATTTGTTTAGTTAAAGTTGGCTTTAAATAAAAAGTTTTTGAGCTGTTTTTTATTGTATTTTTAGACATGCATGAAATGACTCAAAATGATTGTTGTTGTTGTTGTTGTTGTTATAAACTCAGAACTGATGTTTTTGAGTTCCTGCAGGAAGTTTTAGAGACTAAAAGCTGCGTCTTGTTCTAGTAAAAGGTTAAAGGTCACATTCTTTACATGCCATTTGATTCATCTTATATTTATAAAAGTCCAGCTGTTGGTTTTTAGCTGATGCTTCTGTTCAACCTGCTGCTGGCTTTAAATACTGATTATGTTTCAAAGACTGGATAGAAATACATCATTTTATGTGGTGGTTTGATGTTTTAATGAGGCTTCTTACAGTCTTATTTATTTAAATATCATCAGAAGTTCTTTTATTTGTCTTTATTTTTACTTTTAGTTCAAGTTTTCTAATGTCCAGAATATGACATGATGTGTTCCACTGAACAGAATGAGATTTAAAATGACTGCTGTCTGTTTTCATTTATATTTCACACGACGTCCCAATAGGTTTTGCAGAACCGGGAGGAGGTTTTTCAGGAGGTCTGAAGGATCATTAAAGATGAATTAGTAAAAGTTGTGCTCACGATGATCCCTGGAGGCTGGAGCTTCTCCAGCAGCTCAGCTCTTGTGTTTATCATCGACCCTCACCGTCATGCCTCAGATTCTTGGCGTGTCTCCTGGTTAAAAACAGAAACCCCTCGTTGTCCCCCTCCCAGCTCCCAGAATGCCCTCTGCCTGCCTGTGCAGCCCCCTGCTCCGTCTAACAGCAGAGAGCTGATCTGTGAGGCGTCTCAGCATCAGATAACTCTGTTTCTGTCTCGTATCGTGCTGCGCTGAATGGGGGGGGCGGCGGAGCCCCCTGCTGTACCTGTCATGATGTCTAACTCTGGTTTCCGTGGTTACCGCACCATCTCGCAGCACCTGAACGACCTGAAGAAGGAGAACTTCAGCCTGAAGCTCAGGATCTACTTCCTGGAGGAGAAGATCCAGCAGAAGTTTGAGGAGAGCAGCGATGAGGTGCACCGGAGGGTGAGTCACGAGCACAAAGCGTGCACGCAGAAAAAACGCCGTGCTTTTATTCTGCTGATGCATTTATTGACTTATCTTGACTGGTTTCAGTCTGTGAGGCTCCTGGGTTCACAAAACAAAAGGAAGAAATAAAAATGTCCTAACTTCCTGTAACTCCCACAGCATCTTCATTCAGGAGAACCTGAACAGCAGTCAGAGCCTTAAATGCATCACGCTCAGGTTTCACAGAAATGAAATGATGAATGTGAGGTCAAAGGGCACATGAAGGGCTGAATGTCTCAGTGCTGGACCTGTGATGGACCGACGAGTCCTCCAGGATCCGACCCGCTGAAAGCTGCTGCAGCCTCCAGAACCCAGAAGAATTACAGCTGAATGAAATCTGTAAGAACCGGACAGAAAACTCTTCACTGATTCTGCCGACCCACTGACCCACATTCATCCATTCATCCATTCATCCATTCATCCATTCATCCATTCATCCGTGCACTGTAAGCGGTCTGATGGTGCACCTGTCGCTGTGTGTCAGGCAGAGAGCGCACGTGAGCGCAGCGCCAGCCGTTGGGGGGCGGGGGGATCTGTTACAGACTCAGCAGCTGCTCGGATCCGTTTCACCTCATTTTAGACCTTCAGCAGAACCGGGTCACACGTGATCCGTGGATCCTGGTTCTGCTGCAGGAGGAGACTGGATCCTGCAGATTTCAAGCTTTACAAGTCAGAGGAGCTCAGGAGACATTCAGGTTGATGTGAAAGACATCAAACATCTCATCGTCTGCAGAAACTCACAGAGAAAAGATGAGTTTCAGCAGCTTTGTGAAAATGTTCTCCAGGCTGATGTTTCAGGCTTTCTTATCCGTGTCAGTCAGTTTAACCTTTGACCTTTGACCTTACAAAAGGACCAATAGGGAGACGTGGCGCTCTGTTTCAAACTGGTAAAAAAAACAACTTTATTTTAATTTCCCATAAGATTCTTTGATTTAATGTGGCACAGTGGTG
>JAOXNZ010000074.1:3862287-3872528 GCA_028566095.1 Kryptolebias brasiliensis
GTGTGACATTAGTATATTTGAAATATACTTAATTTTGTTTCTGCTGGACGTCTCTGAAAGCAGAAACAAGAAAAATGTCTGAATTTCTCAGTTTGAAGAGGTTAGAAAGACCCTTCATCTCTTTCACACATTTAATAAAAGTTTAACAGTAAAGTCAAAAGTCACCTGTAACTCAGCAAAGTCAGAAAAAAGAAAATAGCAGAGTTTATTTATGATTATTCTCTAAATATCAAAGGTTTTATCCAGTCCTGTGATGGTTTTTGACTTCAGGGTTACAGCAGAGGAGGAGGAGGAGGCAGGAATGCGTCCTGCAGGCCAACACACGTCCTCCTGCTGTCATGTTCTCAGAAAACAAACCAACTGTGAGTCCAACAGAACCACCACCCAGCTGAGAGGACATGAGAGGATACCGAGGCATCAAGTACACTTTATTCATCTTCTGCTACTTCTTCTGGGTGAGTCGGGTCAAAGGTCGAGCTTCATTCACCCCGTTCTCCTCTCGTATTACTCGAGCAAAGGCAGACCATCTGACAGGAAGAACAAACGCAGAGATCGTTTCCTGAAAAGAAAAAGGAAAATGTTGAATAAAAATGACAGAAATGTGAAATATTTTCAGTTTTTAGGCCGTTTGTTTTGTTGAGGTTCAGCTGTGGAAACATTTTAATCAAGCAGAACTTTTGAAAATCAGTTTGATTTACAGCCCTGTGCAAAAGTCTTAAGCCTCATCTCTTTATTTTTCCCTTCCTGGAATCTGTTAAAGTGGTTCTGGATGAATAGGTTTCCAGATGTTCTGAATCTCTTTTTCTTTGGATTTTAGCAGCTTTTTCTCTCAGTTTCAGTCCTCCTTCCTGAACATTTTCAGAGGAAAGTTTTGACCTCTGACCTCCTTCAAGACTGGAAAATGTTCTTAACCTGCAGTTTGTTTTGGTTTATTTGGAGTAAAGCTAAACTTGTTCATGTTGCACAGCGCTCACGTACCCGACGCTGCTGGTCCCTCTGAACTGATTTGTCTGTTTGCTTATCGCCCGCCGCCTTCATGCCAGAGATCTAAACTGAGATCATCTCGTGCTGAGAAATGTCAGAGTTGGAGCCGTTTTGGTCAAACATTAAAAGCAACAGTATGTCTGATCTGTTAGCACTCAGAGTATGTGTTGGGGATGACTCTCAGCTACTACCACACCAATTTTTAGTTCAATATCTGTAAAATTGACTGAACTGTAGCTATGTTTGTGTTTGCTAAGGTCGACTAGCTGTGGCAGCCATCTTGAATCGAGTTGGCTCCAAAAGTTAATCCTACGGTAATAATTAAAATCCGTCCACTGATTCATGAGATATTTTGCTGAAAGACAAACAAACAGGCAAAAACATTGGCAGGGGGTGATAACAGCGCAGCCGGAGACGAGCAGCATGTCTGTAGATATTTGGTATAAATCTGGATGTCTGTGTCTCTCTGTAGGTTGTGAGCGCCGTCCTTATCGCCGTGGGGATCTACGCCAAGATCGCTAAAGAGAAAGGTGCCTGATCTGCTGCAGTATGTCACAGTTTTTAATATGGAAGCTAAATAAATCAGTTTGAGGTCAGACGTCTCCAGAAAAACCCTCTGAAGTGATGAAACCAGCTGACTGTAAAAACAAAGCTCTGTTGATCATCACATTCCTGAAGACATGTTCCAACTTTTGCTGCTTGATGGTGAATCAAACAGTTTCTGTGGTTCTACCATTGATGTGCATTATTTTATTTCATACTTTTACATTTGTCTTCATTTGTAAGCTGTGAGATTTACCTCCCTTTGAGGATGTTTGATAAAAATGAAATCATTTGGTCCAGCTCTGGAACTCTGAGTGTCGGTTTCAGGACTCGGACTCGTCAGGACAGACACCGTACGGGTCCTCATGTGTGTCTCTGTGTTTAGATGTGGTGGACACCCTCACAGTTGATCCTGCTTTGCTGCTGATTGTTGTTGGGGTGTTGATGTTCCTCATCACGTTCCTGGGATGTTTCGGAGCGCTGCGGAACGCCACCTGCCTGTTGAAGACGGTATGACTCCAGCCTGATCCATTTACTGATCCTTTAACAGACACTACGACCCAGAAGGTTTCTGCAGTTCTGAGACTTGCTGAATCTAAACATGTCTATAAAGAAAGTGTCCTCAGAAGGTAGAGAGAGACACCCTGCTCTGACAGGCTCTGCTAGCTCCTTCCACCATCTTAGAACCACAGATTGTAGTGCTTCTGGCACCACCTACACTAACTCCCTACCACCTTGGTCTGATGAGTCTCTGTAAACCCAGAGATGGTTCTGGTGAAAATCCCAGCAGATCAGCAGGTTCTGAAATACTCAGATTAACACCCACACCATGTTCAAAGTAACTTAAATCCCCTTCCTTCCTTGTTCTGATGGTCAGTTTGAACTTTAGCAAGTCGTCTTCACCATATGTAGTTGTCTGAATGCATTGAATTGCTGCCATGTGATTGGTTGGTTAGATATTTGTGTTAATGAGCAACTGAACAGGTGAACCTCACAAAGTGTCCGGTTAGTGTAAATGTACTAATGATATGCTAAAGACACATAGCTGCACACAGTCAATGTTTTTCCTCTGTATTGGGGTAATAAACAGTCAGGATGATGGGCGCTACAGAAAAATGTCACAGAAACAAGCTAACAGTTTGTGCTGAGAGCTCAGAGTCATCCGGTGGTCCCGACAGGAACAGCTGGGTATCATCAGCATAGAAGAGTTACAGGAGGTCCTGGGAGCAGAAGATTGGGTCCAATAAAGTGGCATAAAATGCAAAAAGAAGAGGTCCCAGGACAGAGGCTTGGGGTGTCCCTGAGCAAAAGTTTGCTAATGTAACTTGAAGGAATGGCAGCTAAGTTTGATTTAAATCAAGAGAAGATCTTGTTGATGATGCTGGTCTAAGAAAGTACAGATAGAAGAAGATCATTGTTTCATATGCAGAATACCTAAAACTTAAAAACTTCTGTTCTTTGTTTTTACCCAAACTAAGCTTTTTTTTCTCGTTATGTTCTCACCTTCTCATCAAACTTCTGTTTCCTCCGGCAGTTTTTGGCGATCCTGGTGGCCATCTTCCTCCTGCAGATTGCAGCCGGAGTCGTCGGATACATTTTTACAGACATGGTAACGTTTCAGAAGCAGGATCACATCACAACAAGTACCAAACAAAAAAAACAGACGTGACAATGCTATTGTTCAGGTGATGGACAGGACGGAGAAGCTGATGATGAAGGCCATCGTCCGCTACAGGGAGGACCAGGACCTGGAGAACGCCATTGACTTCATCCAGAAGAAGGTCAACAAGAACGTTGGCATCTTTTAAACATAATAAAACTCTCATGAAGAGCGACCGACTTCTGCTGTTTGTTCTGTGTCCAGTTCCAGTGCTGCGGCGTGGAAAACTACAAGGACTGGTCCCACAATGTCTACTTTGAGTGTTCAGACACCAACCCCAGCCTGGAGGCCTGTGGAGTTCCCTTCTCCTGCTGCGTTCTTTTAAAGAACCAGGTCAGATTCACTGGACCCAAATTTCACCGTGAAGTCTGCAGGAGAGAATAAACGTTCAGCTCACGGAGGTGATGGTTTTGGGAGGATAAAATATCTCCCAGGAACTTTAGCTCCTGGTTCCTGCCATAAAAAGGGACGACATTAGGAACAAAATGGGATCTAGAGGACAATCTGCCGACTGTCCTCTTATAATTTGTAGTCTTATTTTACTGTATGTGTCAAATTTTCCATCAAATAGATTTCTTCAACATTCATTGGAAGTTGGTGCGTCTGTGGTGTTAAGATTTTAACCAGATATTTATAGTTTTTCTGCACATGCTCCAGAACCTTCTCTAATTCACTCCTTATTTCCTCCCAGAACCCGTGGTCAGTCCACACTGTCTGCTTTTTCTTTGGAAGGATTCTGTGGATTTTTGTAAAGTTCACTGTGACTCCAGGTCCCTTCTGGGCCCGGTCCAAACCAAATCTGGTGTCAGGTGTCTTCTTGTGTCTGCAGACTGTGCTCAACACCATGTGTGGCTACGGGACGCAGCAGATGGAGGAACATTCAGCCAGAGAGAACATCTTCACCATCGGCTGTGTGGAGAAGATCATCTGGTGGGCCAAGAACAACCTGCGGCTGGTGGGCGGTCTGACCGCCGGTCTGCTGCTGCTGGAGGTAACACAGGACCAGATTCTACAGTCCGGTCCGGCTGATCCCAGTTTCTAACCTGTTGGTGTCCCCCCTGGCAGGTGTGCATGATGTCTCTGGCTGGTGCACAGATCTCCTGGATAAAGAAAGTCCAGCAGAGACAGAAAGAAACTGAAGCTCGAAGCAAATCAGAGCAAAAGGAGAGACTTTGGTTTCCTGCGTTTACAGACTTTTCTGACGAATAAAAAACAACTGAAGATTCGCAGGAAGAGTCACGCTGTGAATCTTACATCCAGTTTCAGGAGGCAGTTCAGCTCCTACCTCATGTTTAAAGTTTTTTAAAGCTTCTTGGTTTGACTTGCTGCTAGTTACAAGGTGAACCTGAAGCAGGTAAATGCAAACCTGAGTCAGATACGTCCAGTTAGATGAACAAAGGTCTGTAAAAGCTGTTGATTCGACTGAAGTTTGAACATTTAACTGTTAATAAAAGAAACAACCTTCCGCTCACATGCAGGAACTAAAGCATTTCATGTCCAACATGAAGTCAATATTTAGTTTGTTTCAGTAAAACGTTGAACCCAAGCGAGCAGAGGAATCATGTAACTGCCTGTAATATCTCAAACCAGAGCACAGATTTGAAGGAAACTCTCATTTTATGAACATCTTCAACTGATTAAGTTTTGGAGTCAGAACTGGCTGTAACTCAGTCATCTTTACAAAGATTCAGCTAATATTTGGTGTGGTAGTAGCTGAAAGTCATCCGCAACACATAGACTGAGCGCTAACTGATCACGTGAGATTTTTGTTTAAAACTTTGGCGAGCAAGGTGGCGGGTGACATGCATTCCTTTGAGGAAAGCTTGTTCAGAACTTCTAGGTGCAGACGTGGAGTGGTGTCCAGTCTGGTGGAGAGAGGATCTCGGCTGTTTTTTGAGGGTACCTTGGTCCTCTTAGCTTCATTGATCTTCAACCTTCAGCTCCTGCTGAGGTCCGAGTGAAGCGGCTGGAATGAGGATCAGAACCTCCAAATCTGAGGTCACGGTTCTCAGCTGACCTCCATGTAGGTGTTTCAGGCATGTTCTTCCAGGAGGAGACCCAAGGGACACGCTGGAGACATCATATCTCTCAGCTGCTCTGGAACACCTTGGGGTCCCCCTGGAGGACTTGGGGGAAGCAGCTGGACAGAGGATGACGGGATACACATACAGGACATAAACGACAACATGTCACTGTTTGGTTGGGTTTAGAAACAACTGTCAGGTTTAAATTACAGCATTTGTTGTAAAGTTTTGTTGTTTTTTTGTGTTGTTGTGTGAAGTCAGAGGCTTCAAAGAGCCAATTAGCATCCTCTAAAACTCTGAAAATAAAAAGGTCAGTTTGTGCAGTTTCTGATATTTTGTGGAGTTTTGTTTTGTTTTTTCTACTTTAACTGCATCAGAAATCTACAAACCATAAATCGTGTTGCAACAAGCATTATCTGCTGGGAAAACAAAACGGCTCCTTTGCTGTAAAAAAATAAAATAAAAACCAGCAGCCAGAACTAAAATGATTACAGTAAAAACGTCTGAAGAGGTTCCACTGAGTTTCACTTTGACCCTAAAATCAATCAGCAGGAAGGAAAGTTTCTCTCCTGCAGGTCATCATCTCTGGGTCTGAACTCATCTCTGTGGGACAAGTGGACTCTGGACCTTCAGGAGACCGGAGGACATCTGAGCTTTTGGACTTTTGGTCAAACAAACAACAGAAATAAAAGTTTTCCTCTAAGCAGAAGAAAATGTTTTTATTTTCCAAAGCAAAGAGGAGTTAGACAGAATATAAAAAACACAGATGACGCTAACAGCTGAAACTGTGATGATGTGCGTTGGCAGATAAACACCGAGGTCAACCCAACGGATTAAGGCAGCTCTACGTTCATCTTTAACGCCACTGACACGAGGTCAAAGGTCATATCTGCTCTGAACTTTAAAAACAAACAATCAGATGAACGTCTCTCAAAGGGCACAGTTTGAGGGTTAACCAACATGGAGGTTCAACACTACGATTTAGAGCTCACAGCCAGAGGGGAGGAAGGCGGGCGATCATGTTTTTGACTATGTTCGTTTGTCTGTCTGTTAGCAAAATATCTTATGAGGTCTTGATTAACTTTAGAGCCAACCTAAAGTCCATTAGCCCCGGCTAACAGAGCTTAGAAAACACACAACTGTCTGCTGACAGAAAAACACAGACAGGCAAAAACATGATCGCCCACCTTTCACCCTTCAACGGCGGGCGACAACAACAACAACAACAGGAGTAAATAATGCTGCAGCTTCACATGAAGCCAGTCGGAGCGCATGCCCGCATGCTGAGGAGGAGGAGGAGGTCTGAGAGATGAAGAGCACTTAGACTGATTCTTTACCTTTGACCCCTGAGCCAAGGGGGAGGAGCCTGAGCAACGGCCAATCAGATTTCAGTTCTGTTTATGAAGTCTGGATCTCTGGGTCCAGTTGTGGCCAGGACCAGGTCTCTGAACCTGTGACTAGCAGAGGCGGGTTTAATGAGGCCCCTCCAGGTTCTGGTCTGGAGACGGGTCCAATAAGTGAAGAGAAATTGTTCTGGATCCAGATGGACCACTTCAGGTTCTGACAGTCCTGATCTAAGTTCTGTGATTTGCCACTCAGTTTGTAGGTACTGAATGCAGCACGGACCAGAAACTGGACCCATGATTAGTTTGGACCTTCATGCCTGAGAATTCTCCGGGTCACAGAGTTCTACGATCCTCGAAGGTTAAACCAGGCGGGTCAGGCTTAGATGGGTTCTGCTCGGGTCCTGCCGGGATCAAAAGTGTTCGGACCGGGTCCTGTTGCGCACAGACGTGTTCGGACCTGGTTCTGCTGGGCCCAGGTCCTTCACACCTGGCAGATGTTGTAGTAGACTGTGTGGGCCTGCCTCTGGCCCGTCGGGTCGCCCACGGCGTCGAACACAGAGCTCCCTCTGTGGACGTGGACCTCCGTCATCGGGACCTGGACGCTGTGGGAGTTGCAGTGAGGAGTCTGAGTCCCGTAGGACGGAACCGTCTGCAGAGGAAACAGAACCGGGTCAGCCTTCGGCCTGTAAACACTCATCATCCTCACTTCCTGTTGTTCTGATTTAGACCCAGAAATGAGATCAAAGAGGATTTCAACCAATCAGGTTAATTTTTCTGTAAAATAGTTGATGACAGAACTGAATAAATTAAGTTCTTGTGATGTTTACAGCCGTGAGTCCAACAGAACATTTCTGTCAGTTCAGCCTGAAAACCTTCAGAGGTCCGTTCAGTTCTGCCGGGTTCTGCATCACATTATTTCTTTTTCTTTTTTTTACGTGATTCATGACCTCACCTGTAATCAAACAGAAATGCCCTCCCAGTAAAAACAGATCTCATGCAGGTATTTAGCCTCTGTATAAAGCCCCGCCCTCTTTGGGTGAAATATATATAGCTCCGCCCCCTTTAGTGTGCGAACAACCCTCCACTTTGAAGGTAAATGGAGCTCCTGAGCTGTTTGTTTAAAAAAACAAGGTTAAATAAAACTTCAGATCATAAAATTTTGCCTCCTGAGCTACAGGATTAAAAACAGAAACTGAAATATGGATTGAAGCTCAGATTGGAGAAACGGCGCCACCCAGTGGCCTGATGAGTCCAATACAGACAGATAGTTAATCCCTGAGTCTGCTTTATTTATTATTATTATTATTATTATTTATCATCGTCTGCCATGAGTGTCCGTATTAATTAACTAATTAACTCAACCAGTAGCTGCAGGAGTGTTTAAATCTTTTAACTTAACCAACAATTAACAATGGTGAGGTCCATATTACTAATTATAATAACTACACTTAAATCCATGGTTCTGGATGTTTCTGCCTCAGGAGAGGCTCAGCAGGATCCAAAGCGACTTTAATCTGTTGAGGTTGTTGGTTGGATGTGAGCAAACGCTGCAGTGATCTCATCTGATCTGAGTCCATGAATGAAGGAACAGAACCTGTCCTGGGTTCTGTCAGAATATAAAGGGTTCTCAGTCCTCAGGGGTTAAAGGTGGAACATTTTCCTCACACGTTTGTTCATTAAATCAAAAGTTATTTTATCTTTAATAAACTGCTAAATCTAAACTCTACACGTTCAGCTAGTTTTGCTAATTTTAGCTGCTGCTGCTGTTGAGCTTCTTTTAGCTGTTGTTCAGTAAACGTCTTTCTCGACTTCTGGGTTTTAAAACCAAACAGAGAGACTGGAGTCAAACAGTTTTACCTTTCCGGCTCCACTCAGGGGGAAGTCTTTTCGACACAGGTGTGCGATGATTCCTGCTGCCAAGGCGTCTCCGAGGACGTTGATCATGGTCCGAAACCTGTCCCTGGAGAGACGGGGGGGGGGACACCTTCAGACTCCAAACAGGACAGAGACTCTTTAAAACAATCAGCTCTTTAACTTACAGGATCCAATCAATGGCCACGATGAGCGTGATGTCATCTGGCGGCAGCCCCACAGAGGTGAGTACGATCACCATGGTAACCAGGCCGGCCTGAGGGATCCCGGCCGCTCCGATGCTGGCGGCCGTCGCTGTGATGCTGGAAGACGGAGGACAGATGTAAAACAGTCCCATCGGACTCAGAATGATGTTCACGGCAGGCGGGCGGGCAATCATGTAAGGACCTGAGTTGCTTTTAAGAGCCAAACCTTTCTTCACAGTTTTTGCTCTTTTATTGTTACTTTGAAACAGGAAAATAAACGAGACGAACTACATTTTGTGTGAAACAGTTTGAACATTAAAGTTTATCTGACTCCTGTCTCATAAATAAATCATCTGCTTTCAGACAGACTGGTTCTGTTCACACCGGTTTACCTGATGGTGACCAACTGGCCGAAGTCCAGCTCGTAGTCATTAACCTGAGCGATAAATATGGCCGCCACAGCCTCGTACAGTGCCGTGCCGTCCATGTTGATGGTGGCTCCCACAGGGAGGACGAAGCGGGCGATCTGCCGGTCCACGTGGCAGTTCTCCAACAAGCACTTCATGGTGATGGGCAGCGTGGCAGAGCTGAGAAACACCGAATAATTCACTTTTACAAACGCAAAGAAAACATCAGGGGTTAAAGGTCAGAACCAGACTGACCTGGAGGAGGTGGCCAGGGCGATGACCATGGCCTGCAGCAGCCCACGGATGTATCTGAAGGGGTTCTTCCTCGTGAGGATGAGGTAAAACAACGGGAGGAGGATGAGGCCGTGAACGAAGAGGCCAGTGAGAACGGTGACGCCGTACCAGCCCAGCTTCTTCCCGAGCGTGCTCGGGTCCTGCATGTCCAGGATCTTCCCCGCCACCAAGAAGATGATCCCGAACGGGAAGTACCTGAGCGGACAGGAAACAGGAACCTCGTGAGATCTGTAGGTGTTGGGAATAACTCTCAGCTACTACCACACCAAACGTTGGCTGAGTTACAGCAGTAACTCCACACACACACCCACACACACACACACACACCCACACACACACACACACACACACACACAAACAAAACCATTATGACCTGCCTTTCAGCAGTGGGTGATAAAAATCAGACTATCACTTTCAACCTGAAATTCCAGCTGTTCAATAAAAGAAGGTTTTCATGTTTTCTCATAAACCTCATCTGGACACCATGAGAAACATTCCCACTCCAAACTCCTGCCACCAAAGAATGAAAGTTTTGTTTCAATATATTTTTATTATAGATTAAATGATCTACAGCTGCTGTTTACGACTGAATCCAAATCCAAACCTCTGACATTCTGGACAGCTGTTGATCCCTTTAACAGATTCTAGAAAGTCTGGATCACTGGAGAGAAATCAGGGCCGGATGAAGACTTTTGCACAGAGTTTCGTCTCACCACACGGCAGCGTTGATGATCTTCATCACACACTCGTTGATGCACTGACAGACGCTGACCAGAGGAGCTCCACGCTCCCCCATCCTGCCCAGCAGCAGACCTGCAGAACCACAGAACGCACTTTTATTAACGGCCATGATGGAAACAGGAGGAGGAAAAGCATGCTGGGTAATACAGAAACTGGACCGGGTTTAGAGCTCCAAACAGGACCGG
>JAOXNZ010000074.1:4204794-4218153 GCA_028566095.1 Kryptolebias brasiliensis
GGAGCCACTCTTCCAGTTTGGGGGTCACAGCACCGAGTGCTCCGATGACCACTGGTACCACTGAGGCCTTGACTCTCTACAGCTTCTCTATTTCCTCTTTCAGCCCTTGGTGTTTCTCCAGCTTTTCATGCTCCTTCTTCCTGATGTTAGAGTCTCTTGGGACTGCTTCATCTGTCACCACTGCTTTCTTCTGTATCTTATCTACCACCACAATGTTCGGTTGGTTAGCATCACCTGTTTGTCAGTCTGGATCTGGAAGTCCCACAGTATCTTAGTCCTGCTATTCTCCACCACCCTTGGTGGAGTCTCCCACTTTGACTGTGGGACTTCCAGTCCATACTTGGTACAGATGTTCATGTACACTATTCCAGCCACTTGGTTATGATGTTCCATGTATGCTTTGCCTGTCTGCATCTTTCATCCTGCTATTATGTGCTGGACTGTCTCAAGGACATCTTTACACAGCCTGCATCTTGGGTCCTGCCTGGTATGATAGACCCCGGCCTCTATTGCTCTTGTGGTGCCATGATTCTGTGCTGTCCTTCAGTCCAGTTCTTTCTAGCCACTGGTAGGATTGGCTGATATCAGCCACTTCCTCAATCTGCTGGTGGTACATGGCGTGCAGGGGCTTGTCTTTCCATGATGGTTCCTCTTGTTCCTCGTCTTCCACATTGGGTTTCTGCTCCCTGACATATTCACTTAGCAGATGATCATTGGGGGCTTTCTTCCTGATCTCCAGGATCTTGGTTTTCATCCTGTGGTGGCTCTGATGCTCACTAGTCCTCTGCCTCCCTCCTTTCTCTTAAGGCCCTTTTCCACTGGTGCCTCTACAGCGCTAGTCCACTCTGTTCAACTTGGTTCAGGTGGTTTTCCATTACACTTCAGTAACAGCTCTAGTGGGTGGGTTCATTGTAAAGTTCATCGGTCCCAGAGTCCAAAAATTGACACCAATCCTTACTAGCTGGTGGCAGTAATGCTCCATTAAGCCACCAGCCATTATTAAGCAGGTAGTAGAAAAGAAGACACAACAATGGAGGACATGGTAGCAGTGTTAAACATTCTGCTGAGTCTGTGGCTTTTTGTCAAACTCAAAAAAAGAAGGGACCTGGAAAAGGCTGAGGGCAGCGAAACACTCTGGAGAAGTACAGGACAGTGTGACTCCACCCCCTAACCAATCAGTGACTGACAGTTTGAGTTTTCTGACGTTGCGTTTTCAGGCCAGCACGGTACACTTGGACCCACAGCGAAGTACGTTCTAAAAAAGGGGCTGGTTCCACGAATCCTTCCTAGTGGAAAAGCCTTGGAACCAAGGAGAGACATGTAGAGGCGCCAGTGGAAAAGGGCCATTAGTGTAAAGTCTCAGGGTGCTGGACTGTGAGGAGCTTGTGTGTCTTGATGTCGGTGTCTTCCATCTCCTCCTTTGGCCAGGTTATTATCCCAGCAGGGTATCTGATGACTGGCACCCACTTTATTCTTACCGTTCAGCTGGCTCTTCAGGACCTGCTTTACTCTCTGTAGGTACTTTGTTGTGACTGACTTCCTTGCGGCCTCATCCTGGTTGCCATTTCTTTCCGGGATTTCAATTCCTGGACATCTGCAATGTGTGTGTGTGTGTGAAATTGGCGAAATAGACACTACACACATTTCAACCCATAGTATTTATTTAGATTCTAAAAAACTATACTGACATGGTTGATAACAAAACCTGGCTCAAAAGGTCATTTACAAAAAAAAAAAAGAGGTTAAATTGGGAATAATTTAGTTGTATGTGGTTTGAGGGTTAACACAGATGAGTAAACTAGAGTGGAAAAAGTCCTTTTGGTTCTGACTGAATGTAGACTGCAGTGAGTGTTTCCACAGGCGGGTTCTGCCAAAGAATTCAAAGATGAACAAAGGTGACCAGAAGCTCAACGTCAGCGGGACTTTTGGCTGGGATCAGATTAGGACTTCAAGCAAACGGTCTTCAAGGTAAGACAGCACAGTGCAAATGAAAAAATGTACATTTAGTCCTAGTTTTCAACAACAAACACTGACACATTTCTCAAGCTGCTGCAGTTAGGACATTTTTTGGAGGCAACGTGGATTTCATGTAGAGAAATGCGTTACTTACAAAAATCTGTTCTTGTAATGAATTTTTCCAAAAACACTGAACCCATTTATTTGTTTTGTAATTGAACTCTGTGCTCGTCAGCAGAACCCAGCATCGGGAAATCTTCTTGTCTTTGAGTTTTGGGAACCGTAGAAGCTTCCTTTTCCACTAACATTTGATGAACAGCTGATATAGAGGACAATTTTATACAAAAAAACAAAATAAACAAATTAGTCACATTAATACAGAAATAAATGGCACCTTGAATTCCTAATTTAAGAAGAACGTGACACTCGAGGAGCTTTCTTTACGGAGGAGACACGTTAAATAAATTACTACCATAAATGTTACATACAAATCTGGAGTAGTATATACAAAGGAGTTATTAGACACAAAAATCTACATTTTCAAAGTGTATTTTACATCGTAGGTGTTGAGTTAAAAAGGGGGCCAAGTTTCCAATATGGTTCCTCTAACAGCCGGAGAACGTTGGGTCCCCCCCCACCCCCCAAGCTCAGGGGTCTGCAACCTGCGGCTCGTAGCTGTGACCAAAACTAACCCGAAATGAATCTGTATAGTTTGTTTGTATAACTTCCAGTTACTCGTCTTCCTCTGAAATCCACACTTATAGTAAGGAATTCATTATTCAGTTAAAATTTACCAGACGTCTGAGTTTTGTCGTCTTTCTTTAATGTAAAACGCCTGATAAATGTTTTCATTTTTACAACTGGCGTATTGGGGGCTGCTCAAAAAAAATTGAGGATTTTATTTTTGCCCTTCATTTAAAAAGAAGAAAAATTGGCAGAACGTTTAGGAGAAGGAGAACGTCGCTGTGCCTATGAACCTAACTATAATATACCATGCAGTAGTTTCTGCCTCCCTCTCATACAGCTGCTATCAATCCTTCACAATAAGAGACTCAGACATGTTTAACTTCAGCCTAAACTACCAGGACTGTAAGTGGGTTTGAGACTCTTATTGTGAAGAATTGAGATGGGTTTCTATTACTTTATTCTCGAAACAAAACAAAACTTCCTCAGTTTTTTTTTATCATGATTGGCCCAATGTAAATTTCAGAATGTAACAAACTTGTTTTTCCATATGTAGCATTTATAGAGATACATCATTGCTTTTTTAACCTTCCAGCAGGTTTTGTAGCTCTGGACGAGTTTTATTTTGTGGGGAAAAGAGGCAGTAAAGGCTGCAGACCCCTGGTCCAGCTCCTGTTCCTGGGGTTTTGTGTCAGGACTGTTTGACAGGTGAGGCTGATGGCCGCAGAAGATACTTTTGATTGTTCAGTTTTGGGAAGGATTTCTGCAGGAGAAACTCTTAAAAGCTATTCGTGACACGCTGTAGGAGGTCGAGGATAGCACGTCCAAATCTACCCTGACCTAACCAAATACTACTCGGGTAAAAGAGGGGAAGTTAAAATACCGCGATTTACCTTTTTACGGCTCGTTTCCAAAGCTCGCAACAACTAATACTGTCTGACACGTCCCATAATATTACTGCTCAGTCTCCGTCGCCCGCCTGTCTGACCTCTGATAAGATGCTTTTAAAAACTTTACACAAACTCCATCCTTTTCCCTTCAGCATCCCTTAAAGAACTGCGTCTCGATAATAGTGGTTGTTGAGGGGGGGGTGAACGGCAGAATTGACCTCAGCGAGGGGAGGTTTTGTAAACACGTTGCACAGAGTGGATGTCTCCCACAGTTTGATTCATGGCTTTCACAGTATGTCGCCACCCTAGGAGGACAGCTGAATGAGCGGTTCATTTCTGATTGTGGAATAAGAAAAAGGAAATCCTTCATGAACCGTTACAGACCTCTGCAGTCACAGCAACGTGGGACTGGAAGAAGAGTGCGTCCGGGGGGGGGTCAGTTTCGGTGCGTCACCTCTGTCATTCTTCTCTGAAGTGGGGGTGGGGTTAGTTACAGGAGGAGCAGGTGGAGGGTCTGGAAGGATCTTCGTGCTTCAGGACATCTCGGAAATGCTCAAATCGATTTTGTGCTCAGATTGTTAGGGAGGATCTTTTTTTTTTTTTTCTTATTTTATAACAAAAGAAGCTGTAAGAACGTAACATAAAATTATTAGTTCAACACTAGTGAACAGAACAGAGTGGTGAAAGGCCCCTTCCTCTCCTCTCCCTGCAGCAGCACAGTCTGTTCCTTTCTCTGACAGCCGTTTGTTTTTTGGGAGAGTCCGCCTCGTCTTCATGTCTCGTCTGACAGGCAGCTCTGAATACTGTCCATCCACAGCTGGCCGTTCGCTCCGTCCTGAGCGCAGAAGTTGTACACTCGCCTGGTCGTCTTGAGCTGAAAGATCAGAGAAAAGAACAACAGAAATATTGTAACTTTTCCACATTGACAAGTCGAGACGGAGAGAGCGTCTGAGCAGCACTTTTTATTTCCTGACACAGATTCTTGACCCATTCTATTGTAGAACTGACTGGATGTTGAACCTCCGCCTCTAAGATTCTCCTGTATTTCGCTCCATCTGTCTTCTCTGTCCCTGCTGAAGAGAAGCATCCCCACAGCATGATGCTGCCACCACCATGTTTTGCTCCACAGGATCTTACTGACGAAGTACCAGGCTGTATTATGTTATCGAATTCGCATGAAAGATTTGGCAATTGTTTTACGCCAGATGGCCTCCCTGCCTCCACCGGATTATGAGGCTGTGGCACTGACCGCCAAGCTACCGCACCCCCCAGGCTGTATTATTTATGACTACCAACAAACTGAGGATCGTGAGGAAGAGCCTCCAAACTAGAGAATGTAAAACGCCCGTGAACCCACATCAAAGAAGGCTTTCTCCGAGATGTTTTTGGGCGCTCCTAAGGCGGGCGTTCCCGCGGTGATTGTCTCGACTTCACACAGGTCGATCACCCCTTTACACTCTTTGTCCTGTCTGGAGTCGTAGTATCTTAGCTGCAGACAGAAACGGTGTTAGACTCAAACCATGAAGGATACCCCCTGGATGTAATTTAGGTTTTTGCTTTGGCTTGAAACGCTTACCTGATGTTTTGTTTTATCCAGAACAAACCACCGTGGTCTCCATGGTTTCAACAAAGCTCCTTTCTTATACAGAATGCCTTCAAAACTCCTGGTGGGACACAGAAAAGAAAAGGTTGGAGTATTTTCAGATCTTAGACTTCTACTTGTACCAACAAAACACCTGTAACTTGACTGAGTTTCTATACTGGTGCAGTTTTATTATCTTTGCTTGTGTCGTGGATGTTGGGAGGATAATTACCTATGACTTCAATAACGATCGATTTGTGTTAATTCAACTTTTGAGAAAATATTACATGTAAAAAACACCAATTTAAAATCAGAATCTTA
Source organism: Kryptolebias brasiliensis (assembly GCA_028566095.1). Taxonomy (NCBI): domain Eukaryota; kingdom Metazoa; phylum Chordata; class Actinopteri; order Cyprinodontiformes; family Rivulidae; genus Kryptolebias; species Kryptolebias brasiliensis. The sequence continues at coordinate 4,210,228 of JAOXNZ010000074.1, forward strand.
CAAATTATAGTTTCTAAATAACAATTAAGTCATCATATATTGTACATGTTTGACAGACACACCCAGGGATTAAAGAAAAAAACATTTTGACTGAATTTATTTTTTCCTGCGTATCGGCCTCTTCCCAAAGGTTTTCTTGAAAAGAGGAGTATGGTGTGTCCACACCCTTAGCCAAAGGACAGTCTGGTGTTTTAATGAAGTGTTCAAGTTATAAGACAAACGTCCACTAAATCAAACAAAAATATAGTGTTTTGGTTTGAATATAATAATAATAATAATGACAGTAATGAGACTGCGTTAACCATTGTCCCAACAGAGACATGTTACACACAGCTCACTGGGAGCTGCTTATCTATGCTACAACTGTTCTTTTTAAGTCAATTCCAGCTCTTATTCTTTATCCAGGCTTTGGATCAGCCAAAGTGACGCAAAAGAGAAACTCCGATTTATTTTAGACAGGGAAAATTTTCCATTTCCATCCTGCCATGGATCAGTCAGCATCAGCTCTGCACCGCCTGGATGCGGTGGGGTGAATCTCTCCTGCTCTGACTGCAGCTGGAGGACTGAGCTGCCTGTGAACACTGTGGGACGGTGAAGGGTCCACTGCAGCACCTGCTGCTCATTGGAAAGAACCATACTTGTTTTCACATCACAGTCTTCAAGTCTCCAAAAACACCAGAAAGTTGCTAGTCACCTTCTCATTTTTACAGATGATGGAAATTCGTTGTGAACCTTAGTCCCTGCATACCTGTTCTCACTCTCAGTGCTCTGGAACTGGCTGTAGAACGTGCTGGTGTTCTGCCGATTCGTGACAGGCGTGGACGTGGCACGGGCCTCACAGTCCAGACCCAGATTTATTGAGGATCTGACGCCGCTCTCCTGCAGGCAGACACCCTGGGACCGCCGCTGATGGCCGAGGTTAGATGACATCAGCAGGGAGCTGGAGAACGATGGCTGTGGAGGTGGGGGGGCACAGAAGATGATCAGTGAGGTCAGCGGCTGCCAAGGTGGGCAAGAAATTAATGTGCATGGCCAAGAATACAGTTTCTCAAGCCATTCACATAGAAATAGGCTGCACAGAAAGCAGGTGCAGCTGAAACTTTGCAATTTTGACAGACAGCTAACCTCCAACAGTTGCAGTTAAGTGAGAAACCACCTTTAGCACACAGAAAGACGACTATAACTCCACCATTCTTACACATATTGAGCTCAAATCTGTCTGACATGCATCAAATTTCTCTGTGGGTGAGGAAAGTGAACCTTTGTCTGACCTTGCTTTCCAGTTTGGTCTCAGTCCTCTGCGTGGTCTTAATTTTGTCCCACGTGTCCTTCCACTTGTCTGAAGTCTGGCCCAGTTCGGCCTCCAGACTCTGCAGGTCCTGCAGCAGCTTGGTAATGGCGTCCGGCAGCACCTTGTTCATGTTGTCGTAGCACGGCCACACGGTGTGCCGCTGGGATTTCGGGGCGCTGGTGTCAGGTTTGTCCGCCGTCTCCTCTGCCTCGCGCTCCTGCCGGCCCTTCAGCTCCCAGTCGTACGACGGCCCCTCGGACAGAGTCTCTTCCAGGAAGAAGTCCCACACCTTCAGATTGGAGATGAAGGTGTACGGCCGTAACACCTGCAAGATAAACGATTGCTTTGACTTCCTTTCCTCTCAGTTTTTAAGGCTTTAGTCCAAACAGAAGAGAAGTTGCTCTTACCTCCTCGTCTTCAGGAGAAAACATGTAGTTGTAGAAGATGGGAGTTTTCTTGTTGAGTCTGTCAACGTAGTCCCACACGGACTTCCACACCTGAGGATTCTTCCTGTCTGCCTTCTCCTCGTACAGCACGCCTGTATCCACAGAGGCGTCAGTAACACCCAACTCTGCAGTGAAAGCTTTGCTTACCCACCGAACTACAGCTTCTGCTCACCCAGCTCGATGCGGTCGTAGTCCGAGTCGAGCAGGAAGGTGCGGAAGCGGTTGGACACATAGTGGTAGGCCAAGAACTTCAGGTAGTACTGACTGAACTCGAACTCCATGGGGAACTGGAGGTGGATCTGATGGGACAGATTAACACAGCTCAGAGTTGTTCCTGTAGCTTTGGAGACATTCAGTGCTGTGTGGATGGATAAATGAGGCACAGATTGTGTTGTAAAGCGCTTTGAGGGGCCTGATTGGCTAGAAAGGTGCTATATAAGTACAGTCCATTTACCATTTCCTGTGTCACTCTGCTGCTTCTTTCTCTTGGGTTTTTCTTTGTCATAACAGATTGGAAATTAAAGGCCTAGCATTCCTTGAAGGAATGCATATCGCTCGCCACCTTTCAAGCCAGAGTTTTTAGACTAAGATCATATGTGGAGAAATGATGGAGCTGCAGCTGTTTTGGTCAAACCTCGTGAATGACTCTCAGCTACAACCACATCAAAGTTTAGCTCAATATCTGCAAATTTGACTCAGTTATAGACATTTCTGTGCTGGTTGAGGTTATTTGGCTGTTGCAGCCATTTTGAATTAGATCAGTTGTAGATGTACATCAGTCCAGTGATTCATGAGATATTTTGCCAACTTAAAGGCAAAGTTCAAAAACAGATCTATAATTTGAGCTCAATATCTGTATCTGTAGATTGCTTAGCTGTGGCGGCCACCTTGAATGAGGTTAACTTTAAATGCTAATCAGTTATAGATGTTTATCCAATGACTCTTTCCTGAAAGTTTCATTAAAATCCAAGTGGTTCATGATTTATTTTAGTAACAGACACACAAACAAAAACGTCATCGCCCTTTCGCCTTCCATGGGTGATAATCTAACAGATGCAAAGAGTAATTTGTAAACACAAAGCATGGATGATGTACGGCACTTCCTGCTCAGGTGGTTTTAGACACTTTAAAGGGAGCACATCACTGTGTAATACATGTTCAACTACAGGCTTAGAATGACATGTGAAAAGCTGCTAACTGCTGTTATTTCTTCATTTGATGATCCAGTAGTGACCGAATCTCCTCTCCACAATGCAGACATAAATAACAGATGAACACTATTACTACTGCTGCCTAAATAAGTTTGTATTTGCATATTGAACTAAAAAAGAAAAAAGTTGAAAGTATCAGCTCCACAAGATACAAACTGAACTACAGCACCAGATCAGCTTATTTATAACAAATAAATGCTTATTGAACAGAATTCTCTTTCTTCTCTGCTCTTTATAAAGTATGAGTTGAGAGCCCGACAAGCTGATGTCAGTTCATTAATTAGCATGCAGTAGTAGGAGGTAGCTAATCCACCTGCTAACATGCTAGCTGTTGTAGCGTGTTTCAAAACAGTGCTACTTTAAAAACAGAGTGATGATGATGAGAGTTGCTCCTCCGGTAGACGATCCATAACTGACTGATAAAATGTACGACCAACAGACATTTATTTATTTTAAACAAGCTCCAAAGTTTAGGGAAATCGGCTACTTTAAAGCAGCAGGTCTGATCACAGATGTGGTAAATAATAAAAAATACACTCCATCTCTTATCTTGTTTTTAGATGTGTTTTTGACAGAACCTCTTCTCTGATTTCTGGCAATATACCTTAACAGCAACTCATTTCAGAACCAGACCAAATACTGTGGCTGCTGAGCTAACTCGATTATACACATCACATCACAATATAAACAACTACAGGTGGGATTCTGAACCAGCTCACCTTGGAACAGCAGGACTCACCTGGTGGACGCAGTCGAGGAACTGCAGGAAGATGGGGGTGAAGCCGCTGCTCTGGCTGCCCAGCGTCTGAGCTCCGCGGTGGCTGAACCTGTGACCGAACGACAGCCACTCCTTCTCCACCAGCAGCCGGAAACCGTCAAAGGTTCTGTAGTAGGGATCACACAGCAGCTGCACCAGGGACACCACCTGCACACACACAGAAACAAGCTCCGCTGTAACTGCTCGTCTCCGCGGCCGACTCATCTTAAACGCCCCGGCTGGTTTCTGTCTTTCAGTCCAACCTGTGTGGTGACGTCCCAGCCGTCCTCTAGGCTGACCATGACTGACGAGCCCGTGTCCAGAAGCTCCACCACCAGCACCGACACCTGCAGCACCCTGTGTAGCTGGATACACGTGCAGACACAGGTTCATGTGAAATACAGTTGTTTTTTTTTTCCAGATATTTTGCTAACAGACAAACACTGACCAGGGCCATCCACTCCGAGTCCTCCAGGAGGCGCAGGAAGCTCATGCTGGGCTCACAGTACGGGGAGCTCGGCACACAGGCTTTCACCAGCTTCTTGAAGCTGTTCTTCACCTGCCGCACGTCACACACCTCGATGGGGATCACCTCCCACTGCTGGAACGAGTCCTGCTTTCCTCCCTGACAGCAGCACAGCAGTCCGATCAGGACACCTCAGAGCAGATCTATTCATCTAGCTGAACTACAACTAACCCTCAACTGACTCAATCAATAACATTCTGATTATGTGGCAAAATCAGGGATGTAGAACTCTAAGCAGCCATGGTGTCTACATCACAGACAAGGACGATAAACAGGGTTTGTCTGATTGGTTCAAATCCTATAAAGGTTATTTATTTACTTTGAAACAAACTGCGGCAAAATGCAGTGGTTTATTTAAATATGAAACCAGATCTACACATTTTGTTTTTAGTCCGGGTTGATGTTGATATAAGATCAGCATAAAGCAGTGGTTCTCAAACTGTGGAGCACGACCCCTGAGGGGGGCACGGGGTCATTACAGGGTGTGACCGCTCCCGTTTTATTTTAGAAGCTAAAAATTCCAAGCGGGATAATGTTTAGATGTTTTTTAATGGATCAGACTGCCTTCAGAGGATGAATTCACATCCTCTTAAACCTGTGCACTACAGTCATGAAGTCTTATCAGCTTTCTTTTAAGCATGAATGAACTAATTACAGCTAAATGTGTTAGACACATGAATATTTGAAAATACAGCAGCAAAATAAAAATCAACATCTGAAATCAATTGTTTTTTAACCAACGGCAAAGTTCTAGTTGTTTGTCAGAGTTTCTGCAAGTTTCAGTCAAATGCAAGACTTTTTAGAGACCATTATGATTCAAATTTATGACCTACGTGAATTACAAAAAAAAACAAACAAACCAACAAGTCAGTGTAACAAATTGATTGCCTTTCATTCAAATGTATTCCAAAATCTCCAACAAAGTTTCAGGAGCAGAACGATCAGATTCTTTGACGTGGAAAGTGTTGAAGTCGGTCAATAATTTCCTTCTGATTAAACATAGTAAGAAAACCAACAGTTTATCCTAACATCTGAACAGAAAGCTGATGGAAGAAGCAATGAATGAACAAACATACAAATTTAAGACATAACTAAATGTATTTTAGGACCTAAAATATATTTTAACTTTCATTTAGTAAGTAAGAAAGTAAAGTCTGAATCATAAAAGCTCTACAGGCCTTTGGTCCTACTGCTGGGAGTGATTTGGTGATGAATTCCATCTACATGCTATGTTTGGCGGCGTCACCTTGAGCTGGGCCTTGTCCCCGATGATGTAGAGGTAGGCTTTCTGCTGGCGGAGAAACAGCTGATCGCTCGGCCCCCCGTTGGGTTGCGGAGATTCTTTCCCGGCCAGCCGCGTCCCCACGTCTGGGTTGTAGGCACTTAGACGCCCGCTGCCCCGGATGCTGCCCCATTTCCCTGCGACGCAAACACACACAAACACAGACGCACCAAAACAAATCAGGACGTAAACACGGCATCAGCAAACCTCACGCTGAGGGACAAAAAAAAAAAAAGAAAAAGATCAGTCGAGTTTATTAGGGCCCCAGTGATGTTAAAGGGATAGTCCACTCAATACTGAAATGATGTTCTGTCTAATAGTTAGTAATTTATCAGCCGTGACATCAGTGCTTCTCCACACTCCTCTGTGACTGATGAGGTAATAACCTATTAGACAGAACATCACTTGAAAGTTGACTGGACAGTCTCTTTAAGCTGAATGGTTCTTGTATCGTGTATGTCAGCACGCTGGTCACATCAGCAGACAGACTGAAACCTGCCCCGGTTTGTTCTGCTACGTCTATCTACTACATTAAGATGATTATTGTTGACATTCAGCAGAAGGAAAGAATCAAACAGAGAAACACCCAACGGGACATCAGGCAACCCAGCTGCAGCAGCAGCATGCACACGACAATAAACACAAGCAGTAACATCAGAACATTAGTCTGCAGAGACGGCACACTTCCAAAGATGGGGCCAAATAGGGCTGCACAATATATTGCTGATTTATTGTCATCACAGTATCAGTGAGGGCAATATCAATATCGCAAAGACTATTATATTTCAAGCACCATGCGTTCATGTTCTGCATGCTAATAACATATTAGATCAATCCAACCTGGTTTAGATGACAGCGGTGACAGAAGAGAAAGGGAGGAGTGAGGAAAATGTGAATTTATAACAACTGATATTGTCACTGCAATATTAAAGAATAATATCGCACATCGCAAGCTTTTTTTTTATATGGTGCAGCCCTAATGTCAAACACACTGAAGTTACTTTTGAAGAGATCTGATTGGTTAGACAAGTGGGAAGGAAAGAGTTGGGGGGCGTGGCCTACTGTACCTCTAGGAGGGTTCCTGGCCTTGCCAGACACTTTGGACTGAGAGAGGGAGGTGACTTTCGCCTTTTGACCCAGAGCTGAGGTCAAATGACAGAGATGGCTCGTTACCCAACAGCTTTACACAACAAAGGGTTCATTTAACTCGCTCACTCCCACAAACACAGAGTCAACATGAGAGAATTCACCGATTAATCACCCACCATGCTCAGTCCTAATTTCAGTTCAGTTCAACACAAAAAAAGAAAAAATAGGACTCACGCATTGCTGCGAAACCAAGACGTCTACAGTCTCTAATCGACATGGAGACGCAGCTCAACTCACCTCCTCTGCTGAAGGTTCCAGGAACATCCTCCTTGTTGCCCAACACCTGCTTCATCAGATCCCCAATCTTGGGCTGGCGCAGCTTGTCTGACGAATCTGAGGACAGAGGAACCGATCAGGTGTGTGACCCCGAGACCCGGAGCAGTCAGACCCGTCTAAAGCCAGCAGCTGTCGGAGGCTAGTTGGCGATTCAGACTTGCGAGAGAAAAGGCCAATTTTCAGCTGCAATCTCAATAAATTCTGAGTGTTTGTGACCAAGTGACCGAGTCAAGCAGCTGGGTTTTAACACCCACCTCCTCGCTCATCGTATCCACCTCAGCCCAATTTGTACCCGACCATGGCAGCCGCCCCACACAATTTCTGTTTTAATTTAATGGAGCATGTTTTTGAAATGGAAGATGGACAGATTTGGACAAGTTTTTAATAATTCTTATTCATCATCAGCGTTCTTAGACCTGACTGTTTCCTGAACCCTGGAGCTCAAGACTGAATACATTTCAAAACACTAATTCTATTTAAATTAGGCATTAAGTTCATGAAATATCTATTATGTTTGCCTAAAAACACAAGCAGGGTAGGTCGTGCTTTCACTGCGAGCAGCATCTGCTTCATTAGTCTGTGGTCTGCAGAGGTTGATGAAAACAAACAGCTGGTTAATAATTAGTGTGGAGTGGGCGCACCCCTGACATCACAGGCTTATTTTGCTCTTTTTTCTATTAACACAGCAAGTAAGTAAGCATGTAAGGTTTATTTAACAAGTGCCCCTTTCTCAGTGCTGTACATGACCAAAAAAATAAAATCTAATTAGATAAATAAACAGATTAAAGAGAATCACAACATAATTCTCACATAAAAGCCTGGCAAGTATGGAGGGTTTAATAAATTAAATGTATCATGAAATACATCAATAAATAATTAAATACACCATGAAATATGCAATTAAATAATTAAATGTCCAATGAAATAATTAAATCTACCTTTTAAATAGTGAATTTAAATAATAAAATGTCCTTTTAAAACTTTTATT
>JAOXNZ010000074.1:4228010-4254357 GCA_028566095.1 Kryptolebias brasiliensis
TCTCAAAACCTGAGCTAAACATTGCACCTTTTCTCTGTATGCCCTTATTTGGTCTTCCTTTCCTTTTCTCTTCCTGTAATTTATAATAGTTGTCATCCAATGAGTTTTTATGATTTTACAACATTTTTAATGTTTAAATTATAAAGTATAAATTGAGTCCCTGAGTCAACTATCAACTCCCCTCCCTCCAAACCACTTCTTTAGTCACATGACTCAGAAAGTTTCAGACATTTTTGGAGGGAAAACATCTACGAGAAGCAGGTAAAGTATCACTCTTTATTTTTACATCTTTTTCTGTGTTTTAGGACGGTTCTTTGATGTGGTAAAGCATAACATGTCCAATCTGTTACCCTAATTTAGATTGAAAACTGACACTTTTTGCAGTTTTAAAAGGTATTGCTCGTAAAAACATTCAAAATCGTTCTCAGAGGTCACCAAGTGTTAGCTTGTTTTTCATTATAGGACTAGCAATGTCTGACTTGTCCCCCGTTACAGATTTAATTAATAACAGGGTGGACTTGAGAGGGACAGAAAGGTGTGTTTCCTCAATAAATTCTTGTTTACAGCAATTTTTATGATAAATTTACAGTCATTTACAGTTTTCAAAAGTATTAATCAAGAAATATAAATGTGTTTGTCAGGGAATGGCATTGTAAAGGCGGCGGAGGCGCTACAGAGCTCGCCGTGATGCTGACCCTGAAACAAGGCAGGAATATTTGGCAAAAGAAAAAGAAAAGTGCCGAAGGGACAGAGAGGAAGGAAGGAAAAAGAGCGTGTCAGACCTCAGTGAAAGGGAGGAGAGAGTTTAAAGACACAAATGGTGAGAAAAGAAGAGAAAGTGCCAGAGGCAGGAGAACCCATCCACTCCTCCCACAAGTCCAGATGTTCTCCAGAGGCAGAAAATGCTCCTCATGCAGGGCCCTCAAGGTGTCCACCCTGTGACATCCTGTCCCCCTGCTTCTCCTTTGTCCCCCCTGTTACTTGTGTGTTTTTTTATATTAATTGAATAAAAAGATTCTGCTTTGTTTTGTGAATACAGACAGTGAATATATTACATACATCAATCAATAAAATTATTGATAATTATCTTTTCAAAACACTAACTAATTACAGATAAGTATGTCCTATAACAGGGTGGACATTTGATCCTTGTCTAGAGCAAAGAATTTGATAAAAAGCAGGACCGCATGATATCCTGAGCTTGACTAATATCTTTTTTTTTTGTAGTCTAACAAGCCCTTCATCAGATTAAATAATAAAATTAAGAAAAAAAGTTCTTTTTTTTGCAAAGTTACCATGATCAAATGGCACCCAATAGCAGGAATGACTCCTAATGGCTGCATGTAATGATTAAAAAGCGTAGGGCCTAAAATGAGTCCCTGTGGAACTCCATATTTAAGTGTATACTGTTTAAATGAATTGCCTGTATTTACAAATAATTTACTATCTGTCAGGTATGAGCCTTAGGTCTAATAATACCAGTAAAGCAGGTTTGTTGCTGTTTCTGGACATTTTCACAAATGTTACAAGTATTCAAAATATGCCATAACAAATAAAAACAATCTTGTCTACAAGTTTACCTAAAAATGACAGGTTTGAAATCGGTTGTTAATCATCCAGATTACTTCTCTTCGGGTGGGGTTTAATGATGGCAGTCTTAAAAGAAATAGGAAAGAATCCCAGCTGAAGAAATTAGTGTGTGATGCTGACTCAGCTGTTGTTTCCTGTTTGTTTTTTTTTACTTTTTTCTTTTCCATCTTACAACTTCTGCATACTTTGTGCAATTTTAGCCATTCATATATCAAAGCGGTCAGCTCATTCAGCAGATGGCGCTACGCCTTTTGGTTTTTGTAACTTTTATACTTTACAAATATTTTCCTCATAGACACAGATCTCTTCAATTCCTTTAAAAACATTGTTCTCTTTAAAATTTGTTTCAGCATTCTGACTCGATTTGAGTCCTTGTGGGCGGCTGTGGCTCAGTGGTTAGAGCAGCCATCCTCCAATGAGAGAGTTGGAGGTTCAATTCCACCAGTCTGCCGCATTTTGAAGTGTCCCTGGGCAAGACACTGAACCCCTCACTGCCTCCGATGTGCCCCATCAGTGTATGAATGTGATCTAAAGCATTGATTAGACTCTACAGAATGATTTATTCAGGTTAGCTTTGTAGAGATGTAGCAGAGTGCTGAATGATTGTGTGTGGATGGAGAAATGAGGCACAGATTGAGTTGAAAGGCGCTACGTAAGTACAGTCCATTTACCATTTACTTTTGGTTAGCATTTTACTATTTGGTACTCTTGCTATGCTTTAGCTACTTTTTTACTTTCAGCTGCCATTTTGTAGCTTTTAGCTTCTAGCTAGCTACTTTTAGTCAGTCTTTAGCAACTTTTAGCTTGAACAACTTCTTTGGCATACTTCAGCATTCCCACTGCATTTTCACAGAAAACAAAACGTATCTAGTTAGCTAAATTACCCGTGTCACTCTGTGTGCAGAGTCCGATCGACTGCACGGGGATGTCCCTCGGCTGTTATTCCTTTACCTGTTTGTGACGTAGCTGTTGCTGACGCTCTCCACATCTCCGAGGCCGGTGCTCCTCAGCAGCCGGTTCTTGCTGGTGTCCAGCGGCAGCAGCAGGTAGCTCATCCTGTTGGCGTAGTGGATGGCCTGGCTGAACACTGTGCTCTCCTCCTTCTGCACGCGCTCCATCTGCAGCTCCTTGCTGAGCGTCGGCCACAGCCGGCTCTGCCCCGCTGCCAGCTCCAAGGCACTGATTTCCCTTTTGTTGCCCGGCCCGCCCTGTTGCCCCTGACGACAAATCAATAACTGTTGCTGAGACACCAAAGAGCTCCTGACAAGGACCAACTCTTTAAAAAGGTAAATATAATATTGTATAACAAGTGTAGTTGCTCACAGAGTTTTTCAGCTGATCTCCATCGTCTGTCTCCATGTACAGAGCCTTGATGTGGTTCTGGACGTCACTGTAGAACATGGCCTCCCAGAACTGCATGGTGGTCCACACCATGTGCTCCTGGACACAGCTGTAGGCGAACTGGGTGATACCTGCCCCCAGTTTCTGTCCAACAGAGACACAGAGATGTGGTTAGGACGGGGCTGAGCTGTCATGAATCATGTCATGATTCAGGAGTTAAGGGAACATCTTGTGAGGAGCACCTCAGGTTTACTCACTCAGTGAATTACAAAGACACACACATCACTAGAAAGACAGAAATGAGGAAGGTGGTTTGAAACTTACTCTGCAGAAGGCCGTGATGAGGGGAAGCAGGGCTGCTGCGATGCCATGTTCATCCATATGTGAACAGTCCTGCACAGGAACAGATGCAGTTAGACACGGGTCTGGTTCTGGTTCCAAACAAACATTGTGGTTTAAATCCCTTTCGATGAGACGACAGTAATAGTCCACAGTTTTCTCTGGTGTATAAAAAGCAGAGTAGTGCTCCTTTCCTCCTACCTGTTACTGTGAGCTGACTGTCAGATGTATGGTGGCCAAACAGGGACAAAGTCAGCTGTTTAAATTTTATTTTCACTAGTTAAAAACACAGACAGTCATGGTCTAACAGAGGAGCAACACTCATCCATTTTTAAGTTAATATGTTTTTTAAACAGATGTTTTCAACAAGCTATGACTTCCCCATGTATTAAATAAACAACCTCATGCAGGATCTGTATAGTTTGAATAATTGTGTAAAAGCTGAGTCACACTATTGTTGAAATGATTTAGTTCATTCCATAAGTTTTTTGCAATCAAACTCCTTTCCTGCAAGCTTTGTGCTATTTTAACCATATATGGTCATAAATCAAAACATTCAGCTTAATCCTAAATAATGTGCAATGTACCTTTAGTACTTTAAACTTCAATACTTTGAAACTATTTGACTTAATTTACAATTATTTTGGCTTTTTATGCTGTATCTAGATTAATGCCATTGTTTTGATAATTTTAGCTTTAGCTTCGGCTTTTTTAGCTACTGTTTTGTTGGTTTTAGCTTTTAGTTTGTTTTGTTGGTTTAAGCTACTCTTTTGTTGGTTTAAGCTACTCTTTTGTTGGTTTAAGATACTCTCTTGTTGGTTTTAGCTACTCTCTTGTTGGTTTTAGCTACTCTTTTGTTGGTTTTAGCTACTCTCTTGTTGATTGTAGCTACTCTCTTGTTGATTGTAGCTACTCTCTTGTTGGTTTTAGCTACTCTCTTGTTGGTTTTAGCTACTCTTGTTGATTGTAGCCACTCTTTTGTTGGTTTTAGCTACTCTTTTGTTGATTTTAGCTACTCTATTGTTGATTTAAGATACTCTTGTTGATTGTAGCCACTCTTTTGTTGGTTTTAGCCACTCTCTTGTTGATTTTAGCTACTCTCTTGTTGATTTTAGCTACTCTCTTGTTGATTGTAGCTACTTTCTTGTTGATTTTAGCTACTCTTTTTTGGTTTTAGCCACTCTTTTTGGTTTTAGCTACTCTCGTTGATTTTAGCTACTCTCTTGTTGATTTTAGCTACTCTTTTGTTGGTTTTAGCTACTCTTTTGTTGGTTTTAGCTACTCTTTTGTTGGTTTTAGCTACTCTTTTGTTGATTTTAGCTACTCTATTGTTGATTTTAGCTACTCTTTTGTTGATTTTAGCTACTCTCTTGTTGATTTTAGCTACTCTATTGTTGATTTAAGATACTCTTGTTGATTGTAGCCACTCTTTTGTTGGTTTTAGCCACTCTCTTGTTGATTTTAGCTACTCTCTTGTTGATTTTAGCTACTCTCTTGTTGATTGTAGCTACTTTCTTGTTGATTTTAGCTACTCTTTTTTGGTTTTAGCCACTCTTTTTGGTTTTAGCTACTCTCGTTGATTTTAGCTACTCTCTTGTTGATTTTAGCTACTCTTTTGTTGGTTTTAGCTACTCTTTTGTTGGTTTTAGCTACTCTTTTGTTGGTTTTAGCCACTCTTTTGTTGATTTTAGCTACTCTATTGTTGATTTTAGCTACTCTTTTGTTGATTTTAGCTACTCTTTTGTTGATTTTAGCTACTCTCTTGTTGATTGTAGCTACTTTCTTGTTGATTTTAGCTACTCTTTTTTGGTTTTAGCTACTCTTTTTGGTTTTAGCTACTCTCTTGTTGATTTTAGCTACTCTCTTGTTGGTTTTAGCTACTCTATTGTTGGTTTTAGCTTTTTTGTTGGCTTTAGCTAAAATTAAAACCAGCAACACTTAGCTGGTTTTGCTTTTAGCTGCTGTTTTACTGGTTTTAGAGTTTAGCTACTGTTTTGTAAATATATTTTTGGTACTGTTTTAGCTACTGTTATGATGTGAATTTAGCTCATAGCTCAGATTTTCTTTCAGCTCTCAGGCTGTCAGGCACCTGCTGCTTCACAAAGAGGAGGAACACAGAAGCAGCGTTATTTTCAACAATAAGCACTTCTCATGCTGACCCGTGTCTAATTACAAAGAACAGAAAGAAACCTTTAATGTGATTAAAACCTCATGTCTTAAGATATATACAGACCATCGTGGTCAAACTTATGCATTTCGTTTCTACCTTAAGTGCTTCAATAGAAGGTAACTGGACTTCTTCTCTTCATTCAGGTCACATGAGTCATTGACCCATGAGTAACGACTTATAAACCCAGAACCTCCAACACACGATGAAAACTGAAGAGGCTTTATGGATAAAAGATGAAAAGTCCAGTTGTCTTCTACTGAACCACTTGTCATGACTGAGAATCTACACGAATTTGTTTCTTTTCTATGGATTTTCTGAGTAAAGTGGGAAACTCACTGATGAGTTTTAGCTCTGACATGTTGAGGTGCGTTGCAGTTCTTGGCGCTCACCTGTAAGGTGCAGTTCATCATGCGAACAACGTAGTCAAACTGCTGGTCATCCAGCACGGCTCGGTTCTGAAGGACGTGTTGGTTTAGCTCCTGGGTTAAACAGACTCGGGCTGTGCGACCCTTCAGCGCTCGCAGTACTGCTGGCATTAGCTGGGAAAAAAGTGGGAGAGAAAGTTTAGATCAGGGGAACAAAGACAAGGATTGTGGTCAGCAGAGGAGCTTTTGTTGTTTTGTAGACGATTGAGCTCCGTTAAACATTATTATTCCATAATGTAACACATCTTTCATTCATTCTGAACCACTTCAGCTCAGTTCAGCCTGTTGCTGATTATAGTTAGCATGCATACCTTTCACAATAAAAGTCCCTACTAAGAACAGGAGCGTTTCTATTCAAATAAATTCAGAAAGAATTTTAATTTGCTTTAACGGATTAACAGAAAGGCTCCTTTTTCCTGTGCTTTTCCAAGTACCGTGTGTCTGCGGTCACCACCAACTCAAACACAACCCTGTGACCGTTTTAGGTTTTGTTTTAGATTTGCAAGGTGAAGAAAAGTGTTTTTAGTAGTCTGATGATGTCTCCTGTTGTGTACTGTCAGGCTGAAAACTAAAGCTCTTCTCAAGGCATACAGTTACAAAATGTAAACATCTAAGACCTACCAGACCAGTCAAACACTCCAGCTTAGCTCAGCCACTTAAAACTGAACCTTTTCTCTCCTGTTAGGTAAAGTTTAAATATAACACACTCTATTGAGCAGTTTGGTCATGCAGAGATAGAAACTCTCTTACCTTCTTGGCCTCCAGCATTTTGTTCTCAAAAATGTACGTGATGCAGTTCCTGACCACCTCCAGTCTGCGAGCGCTGTTAGCCATCAAGGTACTGTTCCTGTCCACGACGTCTCCTGCGGAGACAGAAGAAGACAGCGGATACTCATTCGTCACTGTCACACTGTAATCGACCTCAGTGGAGTGAAAGGTTATCACAGGAAGTTTAGAATCGCGACATAGTTGATGAACTTAAGTTTTTATTTTTTATCAACCAGACAGTTGAACCCAACAACCACAGTTTTACACCAAGATTTCACTAAGTGGTTGCAGGCTTCTCTCCGTGCACTGCTTTTAACACCCGGCATGTCTTCCCAGTCTGACTCACAGGCTTTTTTCGCGCATCCGCCTAATTCACAAAGCAGAGAATTTTACATCTCCATCCTGGCGCAGCGTCTCTCTGCGCCGTGATGAGGTATTACGCAGCATTTAAAAGGAATCTGCTGCACTTCTGGCCTCACAAAAAGGCCGAGTCCCTCTACACGGGGAGAAAAGTGGGCATCATAGACCCTGTGGTCTAGAGGGATTCTTTAAAAAATGTTTTAAGAAAAAATAAGAGGAGGCAATGATGATCAATGAGGCTCTTCAGTGATATCTCACTGGCTGTGACAGCTACCGATGAGTTTGCAGACGGCATTTGAGAGGGAATCTCTTAAATGTTTCAAAACCAAATTTTCTCTCAAAATAGGTGCAGTCACTGCAGGTATCTCAAAGCCTCCAACCTGTCTCAAGAGTGCTGGAGCTGTACTTTGTCAGAAGAGAGCTCCTGTACAGGTGTCAGACAACATGTCCAGGTCTAAAAACCACACTGATGATAAATAATAATATTTTAAAAACTGGTCCAAATCTGCCTAACTCAATTTCTAAAGTGCACTCCAGTAGACTTAACTATAAACATGGAGGGCTGTTGCCAAGGTGATACAAAGTTGACTGCTGTGGGTACGAATACAGTTCTGTGAGTTATCAACACAAAAATAAACCAGGATTTACAAACATTTGGCAGAGTAAAACACAGCCTCACGATTTGCTGGTCACAATACAAAAAATTCAGGGAGAGTTTAACAGAAAATTAACTGATTTTCTTGCAGTTTGAAGAGTCGCCAACTAGTCTCCAACAGTCACAGTCCAGTGAGACACTACCTTAAAGATCACTCATTGATTCAGAAATATCCTGAACGTGATTCCTCTCTGATTCTTACTCTAGATTCCCTCCACAGTAAGACGATTTTATTGCAGTTTAAGGAGTATCTCCATTCTTCGTCTGTTGTAATAAGAGCTGAAGCTCACTGTGTGAAAACATTATTCTCAGACAGACGATCATATTTAGCTGTGCAGGGAGGACACCTGCTGAGTTCCGACGCAAAACAAGTGTGAATTGCTCACACCTGCTGAACTTGATGGGTGTATTTGCACCAGCGTAGAGCTAAACTGGTTCAGATAACATTCAATAGTGAATCAGAGCATTTCTGAGTTGACCCTACAAAGTGTTTAATTGGATTTAATGTTGGCCTATTCCTTTTTTCTCTCTCCCTTCTTTGAAGACTTAACAGCAGTAGATTGTCAGCCCACCTAGCGGTGGCCCTGATGGCACCATGCTCTTGATCTCCGCCTTGACCACGGGAGGTGCGTTCTTGAGCTTGGCGGCAGCGTGATCGATGAAGAGCTGCACTGAAACCTCATCCAGAACAGGGAAGGGGGTCTGACTCTGGGAGGTGTTCTGGCTAGTTTCCGACGGCCTCTGGACTTTGTGCATGGCCACAGCAGGGTAGGGGTTCTCCTGGAGAGAGGGAACGAACAAAAAAATAAAATCTAGCAGGATAAAGACACACGAGTTTGGATTTCTAAACAGCTGGCGGTGGTTACTAAATGACTTGGAGGACATACGTTTTTGAAGAGCTGCTCTGCCAGCTCCTTGATATGGTTCATGACTTTCCGTGGGCAGGCCTCCTCTTGTCGTATCCGCTCCACCTGGTTGGCAACAAGCTGCAAAAACAGCAAAATTTCCAACAAATCTGAGCATCTCACTATCATATCAAAGCCACAAAATACATCAATCAAAACAAAACCATCTAAAAGGGTTTAAGAGAAAGAAAATCATGAAAAATATAATTGAAGGGCTTCCTGTGAGGAATGGGGCATTCTGTTGGTCCACACAGGAGTCAGGACATTAATTACTGTTTATTGAGCTCTTCATTACAATACTTTTCAACTAATATTTATATCTCAGAAATTACACTACTATGGAAAAAAAATATTTTGAATATATATGTTTTTTTATACTTGTGTCTGACAAAGAATCATATAAAAGGTCTAGCATTCCTTGAGGGAATGCATATCTGGCCAAATTCCATCCTAGAGTTTTAGCCGAAGATCAGCTTTTGGTGACAAACCTTAAAGTTAACAATATGCAAACAACTTTGTAATTTATTGAAAATATCTTTCACTGGGCTGAGAAACTGAAACAATCAGTCCAGCTTCTTAAACGACCTCAGTTTGAAAAAACTAAGTTTAATTCTGGTAGGACTAATGATTTAACGGCTAATCTGAACATAGCCAAGACCAAAGTGGATTGCTGTTCAAACTCCACAGTGAAAACCTGATGGTGGTGGAAAAGTAAAAAAAAAAATAGTGCTTGCATGAACTGCTGTGACATTTTAGAGATTGATCTGTTAATCCCAACTGCGATTGAACTCGTTAGCTCGCCAGATATGTCAGAAATTATTCTTTTTCTCCAAATTGAGGCAGTTTAGGAAGCTATCTACAACAGGTAAGACATTTGTAACTTTTGCACAGAAACTAACTTCAATATGGCCAAAATGTCTTTAACAAAAAAGGTAAGCGAGTGAGTTTTGTGCCAAAAGACTCACATGATCAAACAGGTCAGTGGCTCTGTAGGGAGGACCCCTCTCTGACACGAAGCCTGCGAACGCCATGCCATCTAACACCTTCGTGAGGAAGTCATCCTCTGTCAGCGCTCTCTGACCCAGAAAGGCTGCCTGTGGAAACATAGGTGATTGTCAGCTTCTCTTTTTTATTTGTAGGCTCAAGACAAAATAAAATACAGCATTATTTATGTTCATGTACCTTATGGAAGCAGATCACAGGCTCTGGGTGAATGCGGATTATATGTAAACACCAGCGGTAGCCCTGGAAAAGCCGAGCAAACAGCCACAGGAAGACGGCTCGGATTTCCTTATCCTGAAACATAAATGCAAGTTAAGTTGAAGTGACCTGCTGGCCACCTTTCCCCAAATATTACTCTCTCTTTAATTAAGAAGACAAATTCCCACAAAGTAACTGGAACAAAGCTAAACAAACAGCTTCTTTCTTACCTGGATCTTGAGAGCAGAGGGTTGTGTTGATTGTGGAGGGAAAGCATGATCAGCAACTTCCAGCTCTGGGTCCAAAACCTGCATTAGCAAAAAAAAAAACACAAAGGCATTATAAATCGCAAAGGACACCTCTGGCCTTCTATTGTTTGAACTCTTGTTGCATTTACAGAACTGACTTGAGACCAAGGAGAACACGGTCCTGGCCGAAACTTAGTCATATTCAGTGTGTTAAACTTTAAAGATGACTGCTCAGAAAGGTAAAGTAGTAATCAGAACATTCTACGTGTGTTTGATGCCTAAATTCTTTTAATTTCTTTTTGTGTTTTATGTTTAAACCTGAAATAGTTTCTTTGCGCACTTAGGGGCTCTTTTTAAATTTGTTCCAAGCATTGAGGTGGCTGTGGATCAGTGGTTAGAGCAGTCGTCTCCCAATGAGATAGTTGAGGTTCGATTCCACCAGTATGCCGCATGTTGAAGTGTCCCTGGGCAAGACACTGAACCCCTAATTGCCTTTGATGTGCTCCATTGGTGTATGAATGTGATCTAAAGCACTGATTAGACTCTAAAGAATGAATTATTCAGATTAGCTTTGCAGAGATGTAGTACAGTGCTGTATGAATGTTTGATGTTTGTCAGCAACAGTTGCAGCCCAGTGAGATTTTAGTCTATGTGAAATAGATTCTTTTTTTTTTGGTAGGAGAAAACAAAATAACCTGTGTCTTGTGTGAAGACTAAAATCTTTGTTGTGGCAACTGATTAAAGCTTTTCCTCAAAAATCTTATCAGAGATGCACCGATACAAGTATTGGGGATTGGTTCTGATACCATGTGAAAGGGTTTGGATACCACAGTAGCGATACCACTTTAAGGCACTCACCTCTCAGTTAAGGAGTCAGGTGGTAGACGATGAGTAATGTCAGCCGTCTGGAAAAAGCTTTTGTTTTGTTTGTTTTTTAAGAGGCTGTCCTGAGCCACAAACCTTACCAGCTGGTGGCAGCAGTGCACCATAAAGTTGTTTTCTGACCATTAATGAACCCCAGAAGAAAAGAGGCTGTGTGGAGATACACAATCTTGTCAAAAGTATTCAAACGTCTCCCTTCACACACACATGAACTTAAGTGAACTCCCATTCTTAATCCATAGGGTTTAATATGATGTTGTCCCACCCTTTGCAGCTATAACAGCTTCTACTCTTCTGGGAAGACTTTCCACAGGTTTAGGAGTGTTCATGGGAATTTTTGACCATTGTTCAAGAAGCACATCTGTGAGGTCAGACACTGATGTTGGTTCTCCTGGCAACCACCAAACCAAGACTTGTCCATCGGATCACCAGACAGAGAACCATGATCCGTCACTCTAGAGAACACGTCTCCACTGCTCTAGAGTCCAGAGGTGGCATGTTTTACACCACTGCATCTGACGCTTTGCACTTAGTGATGGAAGGCTTGGACGCAGCTGCTCAGCCATAGAAACCCATTCCATGAAATTCTCTACAAACTGTTCTTGAGCTGATCTGAAGGTCACCTGAAGTTTGGAGGTCTACAGCTGTTGACTCTGCAGAACGTTGGTGACCTTTGTGCACTATTAGTCTCAGCACCCGCTGAGCCCACTCTGTGATTTTATGTGGCCTACATCTTTATGGACTGTGGAATATTTAGCAGTGAGGAAATTTCACAACTGGACTTATTGCACAGGTAGCATTCTATCACAGTACTACGCTGGAATTTGTAAAAGCAGTCTGCATGCCTAGGTGCTTGATTTTATACACCTGTGGCCAATGAAAGTGTTTGGAACACCTGAACCTGAACACCTTCAGAGATTTGGATGGGTGAGTGAATACTTTTGGCAATATAGTGCATTTCAAAGTGAATGACTGAGCAGAAGACGGCCCTGGTCACCACCAGTCTACACAATTCTGAGGAAAGGGGATGAAATAGAGAGATTCGATATGGCCAGTACTGACTGTGTTCATCAGAATCTTCCACCCTGGGGACATTGATGAACCAGAAAAGCTGCTTAAGAAGCAGAAGGTGCCAACAGTCTCTGAGGAAGGTGCAAAGCTAATGCTTCAAAACTGTGACTTCATTGGCGTGTCTCCACTCGTGCTGCTGCGAGCTGAATAACTTAAAGACGTGAGTGACAGAAACTGTCTACAAAGTTATTATTTACCTAATATTGTTTATATTTTAGCTTTAAACAATGTTATTGGATAGGTTGGGCCTCTGTTGTGCTAAAAATGTCTGTGGTGGTGATCATTAAATGCGAAGAACATAAAACCTTTTTTTTTTAAAGGAAAAAAAAAACTGTTTAAATTACCAATTTTCAACATACAACATACAATTTTCAACCACCTGTAGGATCTGATTAAATAGAGGTTCTACTAATTGTAAGAAGTGTTATGCCATTTATTAGCACCCATACTAATTACCAATTATAGTACTTTTTGGTATGCTGTATCGGCAAATACTCAAATATAAGTAGTCGTACTTCTATCTTTAAATGTAGGCCACAGAATTAAAATAAATCCAGATAACTTTAAGGAGAGCAATGGACCTAAACCCTGGTTTATGGTTGCTGCCCAACAATCAACTGAATCAATGAACCTTGACAGGGCATGTAACAAATTAACCCCTGATCAGATTTCTGATTTACAATTATCTGTTCAAATGTCACCATGAAGTAAACAAGATCATTTTTGTTGGTATGAATAGGTCAGAGGAAAGTTTGCCCCCCTGGTCACAACCTGGTAGGTTATGGGTCAAGATTTTCCCAGTTAAAATCTGTCCACACACAGAGGCCTGCTGGCTGAAGACAAACACCTCTAACACAGTAAACTTTTCTTTGACACGCTGATAGGGAGCAAGCGTCAAAACACAAAGCAGTCTCCAGGTTCAAAGTCAAACAGTACACAGGTCAACTAAGAGAAACAAAAACAAGCAGGACAACCCCTGAATTTCACGACAACACAGTTCTTTACTTCCCAGTTCCAGTTCCAACAACTACAGTCTGACTTGCCGAAGGAGTCGAGGCAACAGCTGTATGGTTTCATTAAAGACAAAATCACCCAAGGGGGTGCCACACCCAGCTGACAAGGACCAGCAGTATTCTCGTACTGCCAACTCCCCAGGTTGGTGCATAAAGTTTCAAAAGCATATTTCAGGCTTGAAAAAACTGACAAACAGTGAGAGAGAGGGACAAGAACCCTAAGCTCTCTGTGATTCAGCACAAGAGAATTAGACTGATTAGAAAGGCATTGCATTTTTGGTTCAAACTAAAAATACTGTACATTTCTGTTCATGCTTGAGCCTCGTTTCATACGAAGCAGATTTTCACTGTGTGCTTGAATTAATGTACGCTGACAACAAGCCTCAGACAAGCCTATTTTGATTTATTTTGGTGTTAACCTTTAGGTTGGTGTGGCTAACAATCTTGCTTTATCTATTAATTGTGCATCTTAGAGAGGTCAGATGTCTTGATAAATGTAGCATTTCATATTCATTATAATTTACTGCTTTTATCCTGTGCTAATCTCTACTCTAACTGCAGTGAAAGCCCCAAACTCTAAGATATTATTCATAAAAAAATAATCCTGCAGTAAAATGCTGCAGAGTAAATGTATCAGATCATTTTACTGTTTTCCAACTAGACGTTTTCTTAGGAACAAACACAATAAATACTGCCGTGGGAAGATCCTGATGATATCAAAGATTTTGGCTCTTTGTACAGCATCCTAAAACACACATTTGCTAGGCCTTAGTTAGGAATGCCCACTCGAGCCTCTGCCAAGTAAACAAGTCTGACTTTTTGCCTCAGAAACATAACAGAAGAAAATCCAGTCGTGTACAAGCAGTTTGTTTTACAACAAATTAATCAGAGTATTCAGGTAAAAAGATTCATTCTCTTTTAAATGTGACTGCCATTATAACACCAGCAAATGGAAGGGACTAAACCTGCATCACAACATATCACAGAGTTGTTTCCCTCTAATAATCAATCAATTAAATGATAAATGGGTTACATTTGATTTTACATAAAGCTGCTGCCCAGGTGATACTGGATTAATAAAGTGTTAATGACTTAACTTCTATCACATCAAATTTTAGCTCAATATCTATAAAAGGGACTGAGTTAGAGCCATTTTTGTGTTGGCTACTGTCAATTAGCTGTGGTGGCCATCTTGAATTGGATTGACTTCAAAAGTTAATCCTTTCGGTAGCATTGTTATAAATCACCGTGCCCTCAGCTGGCCTCAGATTAGAAAAGTAAAAGCTCTAAAAACCAACAATGTTACAAAAAGGAGGGGGGTGGTCCATTACCAAAAATTAGGCCCAAACGCAGAAACGGTGCGGGAAAAACGAGTTTTTCTGTATGACCTCACATTGGTCGTCCCACTCTTCTTTACAGTGTTGCTTCAGTTCATTGAGATCAGCAAATTGAACATTGATTGTACTGTAGTTTTGGTTTTCTGTTTGAGTTTGTTGCCTTTCTGCAAATTAATTTTTGTTCAGGATATTTTTGGTACTCCCATTCAAAAGTCTTTATTTCTGCCATGACATTTAGTTATTGTCCTTTGAAGTTTATTAGCGTTTAAACGCCCTCATCATGTATTCTGGTTTACAACGAGTAAAACGGTGTAAAGCAGAATGGAATTAAATGTTTATGACTGCAGTATAATTCTGTAAAACAACACTAGAACTGAAGCATGTGAATTGACAGAGTGGAATGAAATATACCTGAGGGGGTCATAATTGAGATATTTAAGTAAAAGTGGCCATCTTCAAGACAAGGATGAGCCAATATTTAGAATCAACCCTTTACACAAAACTGAGTTAATGCAAAACTAACAGCATATCCAGTAAACTGAAATAAAACACTGTGAGCGGGTCTTCAAATCCACACACCTGAGATGGCTTTGTGCAATAACTAACTTCAAATTCTGTATTTCTTTAGCAACAGGGGTGGGAAGAAACACATTCAGATACCGATATCAAAATGAGAAAAAGGAAGCTTTACCCATGCAAACAAAAAGCGTTTCTCAGAACAGGCTGGTGTTAGAATACAGGAAGGGGCTGCAGATACAGGAAGTAATCTGGGTTTATTTGAACTGGCTGACAAAGCAGCATTTTGGTAGAACTTGATGGTTAAATCTGAAGATAAGGATAATGTGGCTTCAAATGCGTTGAACCACAATTCAAAAGCAATGACTGCTTTTCATTAGTTAATATTTATTTATTTTTCCTCTTTTAATTACTTTGAAGTTATTTCAGTGACGTTTATGGGTTTTTCTTGTTTTAATGAAAGGGTACAGAGTTGTTCACGTTTGTAAATCATCTGATCTGCACCACAATGCACATGTTAAATTCCGCCATTATCTTAACTCCACCCACTGAGAACAGGACTACCTGTTTTACTAAACTCTGCCTGCTCGACTACATCAACCTCAAACTATGTCAGATAACAGGGTGATGGTCCTTGGCATTTTGAATTCCAGTCTCCAGTTTGAAGCCATTATTTTGCCCCATTTCAGTTCTTACATTTAAACGTCTTAGAAATTTAAATGGTGTTTATGTGTAGAGGTGGCAGTGCCTCATACCTGAGACTGCAACAAGTGTTCAGTGACATCCAAATAAATACAGACTGTGGAAGAACCACAGTGCTGGTTCTGTTGGACCTCAGTGCAGCATTTGACACTGTTGTCCATGACATATTATTGAAACAACTGGAGAGTTGGGTAGGACTCTCCGGTCCAGTACTCAATTGGTTTGAATCTTACATAAAGAACAGGGACATCTTTGTTTCACTAGGTAACTTCTCATCGAAGCGGACAGAAGTGTCATACGGGGTACCCCAAGGTTCAATCCTGGGACTGTTGTTATTCAATATCTATATGCTCCCACTAGCTCAGGTTATAACAGGAAATAAGATTAGTTACCATAACTACGCAGATGACACACAGCTCTACATTACGATGTCACCAGGTGACTCTGAACCCATCCAAGCACTGAACAGATGCTTAGAACAAATCAATGCCTGGATGTGCCATAACTTTCTCCAGCTGAACAGAAACAAAACTGAAGCAATTATCTTTGGACCTAAAGAGGAACGATCAAGAGTTGGCACACAGCTTCAGTTATTACAGCTAGAAACTAGTGATCAGGCCCGAAATCTGGGTGTGGTGATGGACTCAGACCTGAACCTTCAGAGCCACATAAAGACAGTTACAAAGTCAGCCCTTCTATCACCTGAAGAACATTTTCAGGATTAAAGGACTAATGACCCAGCAAGATCTAGAGAAACTCACCCACGCGTTTATCTTTAGTCGCATTGATTACTGCAACAGTGTCTTCACAGGTCTGCTTTAGTCTAAAACAAATATTGCAACGATGTAGAAGGAAAAGTAATCCAGGAGGATATTCCTGGCATCTTTTCTCATAAAACAGCACAGGGGAATTTAGTGCTTTATGGAAACCACCCAGCCCACATTCTTAAGACTTCCCAGCATTCATCAGCAGGTTTTTACAACAGTTTTCGTGTGTGGAGGGTTGAGGGTTCAGGCTGCAGCTCTTACCATGGAGAGGGCAGTCTGGGTCTGCTGCAGGAGAGGCTCAGGCAACAGGGAGATGTGAACACATTCAGGGATGGTAATTGTGCCTCCGTCCAGGTCAGCGATGATTACGTCCAACTGATAACACACAAACACAGAAACACTGGTCATTTCTACCTCTGGTAGGGCAGGCTGAGACGATTACAGAGGCTGAAGGACAAAAGCTGAGATAAAGAAGGTTGCTTCTCTCATCAGCTGCTCATTGCACAATGCCACCCATCAAACAACAATAGCTTCACATTAATACAGGTTTTCACTGTAGACAGAGCAGCTGCCCAGATGATAGCCTCTGGCCCTGAAGACCGTTCATACACTGATAACAACTAGGTGACTGTTGTAGGCTGAGAAAATAGCTCCATCAGGGCAGCTGCAGTTACCCACATCTACCAAGAGCGTTCATTACACTCTCAAGAGCTTATAATAAGAGAGACTAGAAAATTTCTAGAAAAGTTTGAAGAGTGTCAACGTAGCTGCTGCCCCATAGTTTCAACATAACTTTATGATAATCCAAACTAAGAATAAAATATCTACATTTTGATGTATGAACCGTATAGGAAGTGTAAAGAGAACCAAGAGCAAAAGAAATGTTAAAGCTGCTGCCAGTGGCTCATTATGGTCACCATGGAAACAACACACCTGTGTCTGTCACTCCCTGAGTGCAAAGATAAAGAGAGGCGGACAGAAAAGGACTGGAAAATTAGCTTCAAACAAATAAAATCGCTGTACGGAAACTATAAGCTAAACCTTAAAAATTCTTCAACCCTGAGCGACAGAAGACACTGATGATCACACAAGAATTTCTGTAGCAAATATGACAAGTTAAAAAGACCCTTCACTTCCAGTTTTAAGAGATTATTTCTTAGGAAAAATATAGCTAAAGTCTATGGAAGTTCGGGTGTGAACTCTCTGCACTACGAGGGGAGTTGAGAGAAAATTGTGAGTCTTTAAGCATTGAGACACACACTGGCTGAAAGAAGACAAAAATGACTACGTTTTGATGTTAAATTTGTATACCTACCAAAGAAAGTTGTGGGACTAAAAGGAGTTTGCAAAAGTTTTAGACAACTCAAAAGTTAGAATGTGTGACATCATTAACTGTCAGTTATGCATTCTGTGGAAAAATGTGTAGGAATCGTAAAACCTAAACTGCGATTGTGGAAAAAACTGTTAAAGATATCAAAACAACAGCTCTGACATGTAAAGTCCAACCTTCTGCGCCTCCTTTAAACTTTGAATGCTGTTTCTGCTGTGAAGTATGTCTGAACTGTACAGCTCCAAAGGGGGCTGGGTTTTCTCGTGTTTTGCCAAAATCCCACTGATCTTTATTTTTTTTCTTACAGGTTCTTGTGAATTTCGTGTACATTTTATTTAGCACACTATTCCTGGTGAAACTGCATGTTTCGGTGTATAAAATTTGCAAGACGAAAACTTTGAACAGAATAGTAATAATGATGATTCAACGCCTATACACTGGCACCATTAATTTTGAGACAGTTTAATTGTTTTCATGTGTATTGTTATAACTTAAAAGTGTCAAGTTTGTAAAAACCCTCGTTTCAGCCTCTTATGAATCTAAAAGGTTTGTAGGTTACAAGCAGCCAGTTGGCTTAAGGAACGGTTTACTAAAAGACAGCTGAATTGTTGCTTAACAGGTCAGTGGGAGCAGCATGAAACTTAGTCCGCTGTAATCAAAGCCCACATCAGAGTGAATGAAGGTCCATCCCAGGGTTTCTCCTTCTCTGTCTGCTTCTGGTATAACAAGCCTTTCACCTTTAAACACTGAGATTAGAGCCGGTTTGCACGTGGATCATATTTCTGCCACACAAAACCCGGAGCAGGTGTTCATCATGAATCCAGCACACTGAGTTTCTCTGATGCGGCTTGTTTGTTTAATGCCGACATGATGCACCCACCTTGTGGAGCTGCCATTTCTGAATTTCCTCTGGGATCAATAAGGCAAAGCAAGTAAGTAAAAACACAAGATATTATGTGTCCATCTATCGATCTAGTCATTAAGCTAGATGTGTGTAGCAAACATTTTCATCTGCTTTAGGCTGCATCACAAAAGCAGTGAATGTGATTGTCAAAAAAGAGCCACCACCTTCCAAAAAACAAAACATGCAAACAAACCTCCTCTACTAAACTAGAAAATAACTCTCACAGCCATTTAAAGCTGCTTTAGAGCATAGTGTCCCAGCAAATAGTACAACTGCACTCTTCTCTTATGCACACTGATTAATAAACCTCGTTTTATACAGCTTCAAAAGAGCCCCTTTTAACATATTTTAATCCATTGAGACGTACAGTGCTGATTAAAAGGCATGACAATCTTTAAAAACAACCTTCTAAGACTGAAAAAATAAAAAAGGAACAATACCTGTTTAAAATTCATGAACAAATTAAATCCCCATGTGCACATATTAATGCTCTTCTACACTGTTTTTCCAATATAGAGGTCTGAACATTCAAACCTTTCAGATATTGGAAAAACTAAACAGCCTCCACAGACGCATGGCATCAACACAGGAAGGCCAGCTCTTCAGGACAGGACTCAGCTGTTCACCTACACCTCAAGGTTAAGGGACACTCTTTTTTGACCAAAATGTGAATATTTTGGACAGAGAAGACAGACGGTTTGAGAGGGGGGTGAAGGAAGCCATCTATGTCAAAAGAGAGAAACCAACATTAAACAGAGGAGGAGGTCTCAGATCTCAGCTTTCTAAAATTTACAATGGAGCACTAAGCCTGATACCCAGTCATTTCCCCTCTAATTCACACCTTCGTCCATGTGACCAAAGCATCTCTCTGTGAGCCAGGTAAACAAAGACCCTAATGACCCTCAAGAGGGAGGGGAGTGAGATTAATCTGCAGGAGAATTCAGCTATATAAACAGAGTATCTCATGCAGTTTAAAGCTTGGAATTCCACATTCTCCAGTTTTGAATCGATAAAGCTCCCTAGATGAGCAGCGAAACGTCATCTTCTACTACAGAATAGAAGTCCAGTTGCTTTGTTTTGTTTTTTTTCCGGATTTGCCATATCCTGGAAGACACCAGTGTCATGTTAGAAGTTAGCCACATGTCTGTTGTCAGTGCGACAGAGTTGGTAGCACAGATCTGGTATATTTCTCAACAAAAGTTTTGAGAAACTCGCGATCCTAAATCAGTGGCTTTGTTTTTTGTTTGGCCACAAACAGCCTTTTTCCACAGTTGTACAAAGAATGAGTTTTGCTCACTTCACCCATTCTCAAAAGAAAAGAAATCTTAATCACACCAGTGCGAATATATCGCCAATCATCAGTTGCTGGACTAACAACAGCTGATTGAAACACATTACATTATTGACCAACCCTAATTCACCTTTGAAAGAATACTTCTTATATTTAAATTTGTGAGCACATTTATTTTCTCTTGCTCTTCATCCACATCAGTTTTTCTTTAAGACCATCAGAGTTTACCATTTCTTCTGAAACAAATGTCTCATTTTTTACACTACAGTAATGAAAACCTACCAGTTCTTGCGTCTCAGAGCGAAAGAATGAATTGACACCTATGATGAATGGGGTAGGAGTGCTCAAGACCTCTAGTAGTTTTCCAGGCAAAATGGGAACGTAGGTAAAACTGAGAAAACACAAACAAGAGGAGGTTTAATACGTAAACCACTGTGAGCCATGTTGACACAGCTTTACATCAGCACTGAGAACTTCAAACACATCAGCCTTGGATGAATGGGATCACACCTATATTTCAGTGGGAACATAATGGCCAGAAGACCTCGGCATGCATCGGTTAGTCTTTGGTAGCTGCTGGACAGGAACAAGATCTTGTGTTCTGTCAGGGCAGCACAGAACAGATAGAGCACATTGAATATACCTGAGGAGAAAACAAAGCACAAAAACAACATCAAGGAGGGTATGAGGGGTAGAACAAGGTTTAATAAAGAAAACATCCAAATTAATCAAACTGCTCTTGGACAATGAGGCAAGTGGTTATGCAAATCAATAAGTTTTTATTTTTTTAAGCGCTGCCAGAAATAAGTCAAATCTTTAAACAGGAAAAAACTGTCCTTCTGAATCCTTTCTGAAGTATTGAGGGAGAAAACATAATCAGAGAATGGTCAGATGACTCGTCCAGTTCGAGCCCTAATTTTCTAACAAAAATACTTTTTACAAAGAAAGTAACATAAGCCTATCACCTGCCAGCTTGAAAGCCACCCAGAGTATGTGCTGAGGATGACTCTTAGGTACTACCATGTACAATTTTAGTCCGTTTTTACAGATACTGATGAATTATAGCCATTACTGAGCTGGCTAAAGTTGATTAGTGGTGGTGAACATTTTAAATTGAGTTGACTCTAAAGGGTAATAGGTTATAAATGCATATTCATTAATTACTCTCTGAAAGTGAACTTAAAATCTGTCCAGTGTTTTTTTCTGATATTTTGCTAGCAGACAAACATGGTAGACTACGACAGTTAATCCCAAAGTTCAAAGCAAAGATGAAATGCAATGTGTAGCTCTTGAATTAAATGGTAAATTGGCTGTACTTGTATAGCACCTTTCTATTGACCAGGCTACTCAAAGCTCTTTACCACACCTAAACACACACATTCATACAGCACTCTGTTACATCTTTACAAAGATAGTCTGAATAAATCATTTTATCGAGTCTAATCAGTGCTTTAAATCACATTCATACACTGATAGGGCACACATTGGAGGCACTGAGGGGTTCAGTGTCTTGCCCAGGGACACCTTAACATGTGACTGCAGACAGCCAGGAATCAAACCTCTAACCACTGATCCACAGTCACCACCAAAATTATGTGCTGTGAATTAGTCTCAGCTACTACTACACAAAATTTTAGCTCAATATCTGTAAAATTGACTGTTTTACCCACTTTTGTGTTTTCTAAAGTTGATTAGCTGTGGCAGCCATCTTTAGTTGGAGTGAGTCCAAAAGTTATTTAGTTGTAGATGTACATTCAATGATTACTTCCTGCAAGTTTCATTAAAATTCCTCCAGTGGTTCATAAGATATTGTGGCAAAAGACAGACATGTGCAAATACATTATTGTTTGCCATTCAGAAATGAGCAATAGTACTTCAGATCCACTTCTTAATTGTTCGTACCAAGCTGCCTGAATAGCTGAGCCACACTGCAGCCGCTGACAGGAAGGGAGTCATTGATGGGAGTCTGGATGACTTGCCGGTCACCAGCGCCTAACGTTATAGTTCTCTGTAGATTAAAAGAGAGGAGAGGGAAGAAAAGAGAAGAATTAAAAAGGGGGTGACAAAACCAAAAAACAAGTGTTTTCCAGAAAATCTGAGTGGTTTAATCACAGTTGAGCATGCCCAGAAAGCAGCGTGAATCAGAGGCAGAGAGATGGAGAATCCAAGGAGCTTAGCAGGTAGATGACAAATAAAACCCAAGCCATTCCAGCTGATCAGGATGTGAATGAGGCTGCAAAGGACTCCATGCCAACAACCTTACTGCAGAAAACCAGTAACACCTGAACAAAGAGCCTTGATAAACAACGGAAATCCCAAAGACGAGGCAGCTGTCATGCGTTGATAGTTCTCCTGAAGTTTAATTTGGAAAGAGGCCAGTTGATATGACGGATGGATAATTCAGTGAAACCTGCAATATGTGTCCCGAGTTATCCTTGAGCTTTAGAGTTCATAACAAAAACAAAGACTGATTGGGTTTTTGTTAATGGCAAGGACATCCAGAAGACAGTCCAGATGATTTAGGCCAGTGGTGTCCAATCCTGGTCCTGGAGGGCCACTATCCTGCATGTTTTAGACGAAGAGCTGCTGAAGTGCGAGGACACAAGTTCTGCGGAAGCCTGTAATCACTCAGTCATTCAAATCAGGTGTGTCACAGCAGAGAAACACCTAAAACATGCAGGACAGTGGCCCTCCAGGACCAGGATTGGACACCAATGATTTAGGCAAATTCACAAATCAATAGTCAGGAAAAAAACAAACAAAAGTACAGTAAGAAGTGACATTCAGGAGACTGCTTGAGATCAAATTAGCAGATTTAGAGGTCATGGATTCTGTCATACTTGAGGTGTTTTGGGCTCACTAAGTTTAAATGAAAACAGAATCCAAAGAAGGTCCACGTGAAGCCAGTCAGTAATGCCTGCTGAGGCTTTCCAGGAAAAAGTCCAGCCTTATCTCATGCACAGCACTAATTGGTGAGCCACAGATTAGCAATGAAATACTGTGATCCAACATCTGATCATTTGGATGCTTAAAAAAATAATAAAGAATGAGTGAGACTTGTCAAGGGGCAGACAGGCTTGAAGTGTGTGTTTTATAAACTCATCTCTGTATACTTTCACATGGCTGAGGGGCTACTGGTTTTACCTGTTACTCGGCCATTAGTTTATCCAGATGTCAACAAAAATAAAAGGCTGGCCAACACGCCCCAACATGAACTCAGTGCTTATTACTCAAGATAACAGTCAACACGACAGTGTAAAGTAGTCAAAAAGGTAATTGGCCCAAACATGCAATTTCTTGTTCTAATTTTTTAGTAGATTAAGTTAAAGGATGTATATTATTTGTTTTTTTCCTCTTATTGGTTCTCATATTTAGATTGTGCCGTTTCTGGTAAACACGTGCCTCATGTACGAAGAGTGCAAACACAAAAAAGTGGCATACGCCCTTTGCCAAGCAAAAGTTCAAATGTGTCAATATTGAAACGACTGTAGAAACGTGCATAGCCCCATGCCAACTATATAGATGGTGTATGCACGTTTCTACAGGTTTTGGTCAGTTGGCAACACTTCGAGCACACTGGGAAACTTATTAATGTGAAAGCAACTATTGGACACAGCTGAGGGTATACTACAGAGTCAGATTTCCAGCTTCGCCAGCTATGTTGAGCTGCAAGTCAGAGTGCTCAGTGTCACGAAGGAGGATCTGTTTGAGCATGGCTAGATCACTATGGTAACAGTCTGATTAACTGTCAGTAAGAAATGCAACCCGCTCCCTTACGTTGTTCTTAATTGTATCACAAAGAGTATTTATTATACAGTAGGTTGTAACAGTTTTCCACAGTTCCAAAACATTTAAAATAAATGTTGGATTGTCTAAGTAATAATAAATCAATCTGTGCACCACATTTAGGTCTTAAATAGTTAGATGTCAGCATTTTAATTGCCAAATTTAATCACAGTTTTTATTCAGGATTATGTTTTCATTTAATCATCCAATCTATATAGGCTAAGGTCTGTAATCTTAATAAAAAATAAAGAAAAATAATTCATTTGACTAAAATGTTTTTAATTCACTCGCATGATAGACTGTAATAAGCTTAAAAAAAGATTGTGCAACATGACACATAAGAACCATCAAGTTGATGATATATAAAAAAAACATATACAGCCTGTTTCTACATTGCCTGGATTTGTTTAGACGTGCATTAAACAGTTAATAATAGATTTAATTCACTACTACGTCTGTGCACCGAAAATATTAAATAAATTGATTTATTTGATCAATGGAGTGATTTGAAGATTATAGGACAGTTGATGTTGGAGTTAAAAGTTGAAGAACTTTTGTTCTCGACCTCAACAGCTGCACAAGACCTATTGGTTCAAGTGAGAAAGGTCCTGATTTATGCTGGTTAAACTACAGTTTCAAAGTGTTCTACGAAGCCATCGAGTGTCTGTGTTTACAGTAGTTATGTCAATAAACGTGCAAAGTTTGAAATGCCTCAGGCTCAGAAGTGCACACCCAATGCGCTTGTGCATTAATTTACAATAATAATGTGTGTAATCTATGCAAGTAGTGTCCAACATAAATGGATGACAGGCGAAGGGCAGCCATCCCCCTTTTCCCTTCTATCTTTATGCCTGATCACATGTTTTATAACTTCTGCAGGTGTGAGCTGCTCTGACCACACCAGCTGCAAACACCGTCACTCCTCTTGTGCTCAGCGCTAATGCCAGAGGACAATGTGCCAAACACAGCACTCAACTACCTTTATTAGGAGCATCTCTTACTCACATTTCAATAAAATCCTCTTTTCCCACATGTAGACATCATTTTTGATCATGGAGAGAGAAGAATCATGTAAATGACATGCTGTATTTGGATCCATTTACACATTTAATTAGAGGCGTATCAAGGGATGGTGTCTCAAGTGCGCACAGTTCCACTTCGATCTGGATGAACATAGGAAATGTTTGGATTCATGTTTACACATTTTTATACATCAGGATTGTTCTGTGTGTACAAGTTTTTCTCAAATTAAGCGTATGCCATGTTTCAGTAGAAAATCTGCGCATGTCTTTGTACATGAGGCCCCTGGTTCTTTTGAACTACACTGATGTGAGAGTAAATAACGGCATGTGAACCTTTAGCACTTTTCATTTCCTTTCCATTTGAGATCATAGGTTGATTTAAAGAATCAAACCTGCAAATTTCTTATGCTGCATGTTAAAATCAGTTGTTGGTCACACACTGAAAGCATCTTAATTAGTTCTCCTCCAACAGGAGCTGTGAATGAATGATCCAAGGAAATGGGTGGAGAGAAGGAAGCTGAGAAAGCTGATTGGTAGTGGGAAGTGGGGTAACAAGGTCAAGTTGGCATACCAAACTCTCCTCCCTTTCCTCATGGCTCGGCTACACACACACACCCACACACACACACACACCAGGATAGAACACAGGTTAGAAACAATACCAAGTGAAGGCAAAGAATGCCTTAACTTGATAACAACATGACAGTCATGGCAAAACAAATAAGCTGCACAAACATTAACATAATAAACATGAACTGTAAGATGTGGAAAAATATGGGATGAGGGCAATATTAAATATGAAACACACATGCAAAACAAATTACATAACAAATGAAATTACATTAGGTTCAGTTATAACTACCAACTGAAAGAAAGGAAAAAGCAAAATCCATTACTTTTACTAGGAAACTTTCAAACATTTGAAATGCTAAAATGAAGAATGGAGATTTACTGCAGCAGAAGCTACCAAAGGTACTATATTGAATAATTTTAATTCTGCTGTAACAGTGATAAGCTGACAGATAAATGTCTAAATCTGACATTTTAAATCCAAAAATGAAACTATGTGACCACAGTTTATCCGTTTCCTGGAACAGTGTCATTATGTTTAACCATAGCAGGTACTAAAACTGTTGATACATACAAAGTCACTGTTAGACATTTGTTTCCATTTTTCCATTCCCATGGAGAAGCTTCATTTACTCTATTTTATTCTTTAGCCCAGGAGTCTGCAACCTTTACAACTGAAAGAGCCATTTTTACCATCTCCTACAGAATACATGTATAGAGCTACAAGTTCACCTTGACCCTTAAAATTAAGATTATATAATTAAGTTTCTCTCTAAATGTATATATATACTACAGTTTATCTTGCTTTGTGACAACTTTTTCTTTTTTTTAAGTGGTTCATCACTGGAATCCACTGTTGTGCTGTTTCCTTCTCCTTGAGGCTGCCCGGTAGCGTTGTGCTTTCCCTCTTCCCCAAGGAAACTTAAAAACCAGTTGAAATCAAAGACTGTGTGAGCTTCCTTCTAGCCACCGTGGCCAAGTAAATAATTTACTTTGTCAGCAGGAGACACCATTGTGCCCCCAATCAATATAGATGACAAAGACGAGCATCCCTTCTTATTAAATGCTCCTCATCTGCTGAATTTGAGTCACAACTCTGTTTTACAAACACACATCATATATATGGATACATTAACAGTCAATACCTTTCCCCTG
>JAOXNZ010000074.1:4310291-4321478 GCA_028566095.1 Kryptolebias brasiliensis
GAGTAAACCCACGTGTGCACAGGGAGAACATGTAAACTCCACCCAGAAAGGCCCCAGGCAACCTTCTTGCTGGGAGGAGACAGCTCTAACCACTGTGCCGCTGTACACGCACTTCCAGTTTCTATCATTATGTATCTTTTCTTAAAGACAAAACAAAAATTAGTCTTTTTCCACCTAATTCTGCTGGGTGAGAAGTTATGCTTAGTCCCTGTCTCACCAGAACTGTGAAGAACCTGTAGGGAGATGATGTTCTCTTCCCTGCTCCCCTACCTGACCTCAGAACCCTCAATGTTTCTGCCTTTGAGAAGAATGTCTCATTAATGTCCCCCGAGCTCTGTACTGAGACACAACATTTTTTTCCTCTCTAATGAGCACATCACGTTCTGTTAACGTCGCCCACAGACAGGAAGATAACAACAAAAGTGACTCTTCCATAATTCTAGACGCTGAGTGCGTCTGAGCTCAGATGTCTGTCATTCCTTCCATGTCCTGTGCTTCTTCTGTCCACGTTGTCTCAGAACGTCCTGATAAGGACATTGTAAAACCCCAAAGAGATTCTGGTAACAATGCTGAACAGACACTCTCCAAACAAGGAGCGTTTGTGTTTGCATGTTTTAGGTCCAGAGCATACGTCCTTCACTGTCTTTTTTTAAAGGTATAATGGTTAGAATTGTCAACCAAACAAATTAATTACCATTTTGGCAGCTCATTGCTTTAAGGTTAAGGAAATGTACAGCTGATTTGCAGTCAGGTCTTTGTATCAGATCCAATCACATGATTTATCACTGTGTGTGTGCTCTAAATGCGTTTCATATAGGCAGCAAGTGGGGTTCAGACCTCTGGTGTAAGATCTCTACACAAAATAGAAAAATAAATTATAGGCCGGTATTCCTTGAAGGAATGCATATCACCCGCTGCCTTTCGTGCCAGAGTTTTAAACTAAAATCGTCTTATGTTGCCATGTGACAAAGTTGTAGTTGTTTTGGTCAAACCCTGAAAACATCGTCATGCAAGATGTGTTAGTGCTCAGCATGTGTTGTAAATGACTCTCAGCTACCACCAAATCTAATTTTTAGCCTTTTCTGTCGTTGCTAAGGCCATTTGTTTGTGGCAGCCATTTTAAACTGGATTGACTCTGAAGGTTAATGAGCTGTAGCTGTACATCCAGTGTTTCCTGAGAGTTTTATTAAAATCTGTTCACTCGTTGAAGAGGTATTCTTGCGGTACAGACAAACACACGCAGACACGGCACAAACATTCTCGCCCCATTGCCTTTGGCAGCGGGCACTAAATATTTACCCATAAAACAAGCGTCCTTTATACAATGATTGAAATAATAACTACTTTGGCTTTAAATCAATGGAGGCACCTTTTCATATTACTTGTTTCATTGGCGTTATGTTGCCTGGGCTGTATGGGACAAACAGGCGTAAGGGTCTGCAGTGTTAAATGGCTGAAATTAAGGAGGGGGGAAAGCTGCCGCCAAGCAGGCAGAGAATTCCTCTGAGGATTAACATCTTAGTCCAAAATTTCAACCTTTGCTTCCAAAAAAAAAGAGCCGGTTTCCACAGCCTCACTGTTTGTACAAGCATGTGCGTACACGTGGTCTGTACATGCACGTGTAGCGTTGATCAAAAAGCATTAAGAAAATAAAAGCTCCTCTACATAAAGGCTTGGCATTCCTTGAAAAAAAAAAAAAAAAAAACGCACATCGCCCGCCTCTTTTCATTCTAAACTGAGATCATCTCATGTTGAGAAATGAAGTTTGAAAGTTTCAGTGAAATCCGTCCAGTTGATATTTTGCTAACAGACAAACGGGTCGACTCCAACAGATCTCCTGCAGTAAAAAGCACACAGTATTGTTGGGGATTGTTCTCAGTTACTACCACAACAAATGTTGGCTGAGTTATGGCCATTTTTTTGGTTTAGTTTGTTCTCACATCTTCAACACATGAGACAATAAATGTACTTTTTGTTTAGATGTAAAACCAATAATAGCTTTTTGAGCGTTTCATTATTATCAATCTACTGATTCATGGGACTTGTTGCAGTACTACCTCACAGTAAGGCTCCCTTTATAAGGTATTTACCAGTGTTTTATGAATGGTTTATTCATGATTCGTAAACATTTTATAAAGATTTACAAAACTCTGTTCGTACAATGAAGCAGGCTCACTACTTGGCAAGCTCGAGTGCGGTACTTTTACAAGCAGGACTTAAATTTTTCCCCTTTCTTTCTTTCACCAACAGTTTCCCCGCTGTTCCCTAGGTGGAGATTACAGATTAATGTGCCGTATTTGCTGCTGATTAAGGCCACTCTTTTTTTAAGTTTTAGGCTCTTTGATAATCATGTTGTGTATCTGTAGTGTTATACCAGGGCAACAAAGCTCTTCTACTCAACTTTTGTTTTGGTCCTCACACAGCTCATGTTGCCACTTCTCATGGACAACCTAATCCAAATATCTGATTATCAGGTATCACTTCCTGTATGACTAAAAGGAATATTCATCCAACCTTTGAATGAGAGCATTCCAAGAGGTTGTACATGGAAGTCCTGCTCTCTGAAAGGAACCTCTGCAGGAAAGGTCTTGTTGCTGAAATCTGATTCCTTATCTTGATGTTAGTGTACAAGAAAACCAAGCAAAGTACAAAAAAATTGTTTTTGCTATTTACTGACTGAACTGTAAAACACCCAGAAACCATCTTTAGTGAAGACCCTGAAGGATGTCCAAACTTTTGGCTGAAACGCAAAAGCTCTCATGGGAAAGGAGCTCTTTGTTACAGTCTAGCTGTGTTATTAGTCTTTTCATTGGCAACATAGCTTGTCTTATTAAATAAAATGTGATCTTTCATGAGATCTTTGCTCAGAACTTTAGCATTAACCTTTGGTGTCAGCTCTGTCTGTTGGCAAAACATCTCAGACCACTGGTTATATTTGAATGAAACCTTCAGGAAATATTCATTCTGTGCCTTTTGGAGGCAACCCAATTCAGCCAGCTGAACCTATTAAACAACCAAAAGGCGATAATTCAGTCAGGTTTCAAGATATTGAGCTAAAGTTTGGTGTGGTAGAAGCTGAGAGCCATTTACAACACATACTCTGAGCACTAACAGATCTTGCAATATGAGATCACCCAGAACGTTATTTTGAGGTTTGACCAAAACAGCTACAACGCCATCATTTCTCAACAAAAGATTATTCTAGTCTAAAACTCTGGCATGAAAGGCGGAGGGTGATTATGTAGACCTTCAAAGAATTTAATTTAATTAATTGTGTGGTAGATTGTAGGACTAAGCTTAAAGGGATATTATCAGTCTTGCTAAGGGTTTGAATGAAAGGGTTTGTGTTCACTGTGTTTGTGGTCATTTATTTAATTACTGACTTGACTGTTTTATTGTAAACAGAGCTTTAACATGTAAAATGACAGGGACTACGTCCATTTTGTTATCAGTGGCACAGATCAAAAGACATCTGACATAAGGTGATTCTGTTTTCGACAGGCTGAGTATTCTTCACTCTTACTGTAAACTTTTGACCTCCTGGAGCCAAACTACCAGAGCATGGAGTCATCAACACCACAGATTACAGCTGTGTCTTGTATAAAAGAGCTGAGTCAGGATATAATTCACATAAATCATCATCAGAGTTAAATCCAGCACCAGAATAATCCCAACACTAAGATCCAACCGTAATTATAGTTACAGGATGCCGGTAAAGGTTCTCAGCCGTCCAGGGAATGGTGATCTTGGTAAGTTCAGACAAAGGCTGCTGTTCTCACTGATCTGTCGCTTACATGGCTGAGTTTGGCAGCTCACTGCAGTTTTGAAGCATTTGTATTCAGCCCCCTTTACTACCATAACTAAAATCTAGTGCAACCAGTTCCCTTCAGAAATTACCTATTTAGTAATTAGCGTCTGCCTGTGTGTAATTTCATCTCTGTATAAATCCAGCTGTTCTGTGAGCCTCAGAGGTTTGTTACAGAACATTAGTGATCAAACGGCATCACGAAGACCAAGGAGCACACTAGACAGGTCAGGGATATGTTGTTAAAACGTTTAAAGCAGGGTTAGGTTCTAAAACAGGGGTGGCAAATCCTGGTCCTCGAGGACCTCAATCCTGCATGTTTTACTTGTTTCTCTGCTCCAACACATCTGATTTGACTCAATGGGTGATTAACAGGCTTCTGCAGAACATAAAGAGGTGATTTAACCACTGAATCAGGTGTGTTGGAGGAGGGAAACAAGTAAAACAGGCACCTCAAGGACCAGGATTGCCCACCCCTGTTCTAAAACAATAACTTAAGTTCTGAACATCTCACGAAGATGAGGTCATCAGCAAATGGAAAGAGTACGACGCAACTGTAGAAAAATTCAAGGGGTGTGAATACTTTTCCAAGACACGGTCATTACAGGAATACAGAAATATGCACCCAGTAGTTTGGCTGTGTGAAATTAATGTTCTTGACAGTGTTTCCAGTGGCAATGTTTGGCGCAAAGTCAGCACTGCTACAGTGCGAACAGCTTCCCTTAAAACTCAAATGGAGCCGAGTCCAGGTGGGCGTGACTTGTTGATGTGGCACCATGGCACACCGAGCGAGACCTGAAAATAGTTTTCGCCTCAGTCTGCGGTGTGGTGTTACAAAACCGTTTATGCAGCCAATTCTAATGTTGGGCACCAGGTCCTCTTCAGACTACTAAATGTTTTTTTGCTTGACTAGATCAAAACCACCCAAACCGTCTCAGTATGAGTAAAGACCGAGTGCTCATAATAAAGTTACCCAAGTCAGCATTTCACATGGAAAGATTTTATATTTAGATCTTCCACTCAGAACCTAAACCTGCAACTGAGGGTAAAGTTGTTGTTTTTTTTAGTCGAAGGAGCACATGTAGCTGATGTTTTTGCCCAGAATCTGTTTAAACATCATTATAAAAATAGGAGCTGACAGTATTGCTAACTAGAAAACTTCTGAAAAAAAAAAAAAAAGTGGAAGGATGCCAACGCAGCTTAACATTTTTAGACATTTCACAGGTTAGTGTGTGACATTCTGTGGTAAAAACTGTAAAATCATAAAACCTAAACTGTAAGCGTGAATAAACTAACATGCATCAAAGTGCCAGGTCAGACACGTAAAGTCCAACTTTCTGTGACCTGTTTAAACTTTAAATGCTGGTTTTAGCTCTGCCTGAGCTACAGAGCTCCAAAGATGGCTGGGTTTTCTCATGCGTTTTTCCAAAGTCCCATTGACCTCCATTATTTTTACTTTTTAAATTTTTTTTTATTATTTTGTCTATGCTGTGCAATGTACTGCTACCAAAAGTCATAGCACAGTATTCCAAATTGTTTTGATATACAACTTGCATGTT
Source organism: Kryptolebias brasiliensis (assembly GCA_028566095.1). Taxonomy (NCBI): domain Eukaryota; kingdom Metazoa; phylum Chordata; class Actinopteri; order Cyprinodontiformes; family Rivulidae; genus Kryptolebias; species Kryptolebias brasiliensis. The sequence continues at coordinate 4,315,656 of JAOXNZ010000074.1, forward strand.
TTATTTCAAAGCTGTGCGATAAGGTACAGGACAAACATGTTAACAGAATCTAATAATATCATTTCTAACATCATGACCCTCCTCCAGCAGCCATGCTGGAGGATATCACTTATCACTTAGGAATTTAAGTTGCATTGTGCTACAAACACAAACAGTTTAATGATGAGCTGCAGGGCCAAGTTGTAAAAAGTGTTTTTGTCAAACAATGAACAGATGGTGGGTTTGTTCCTGCTGTTTGTCAAACAATCAGCACTGCTGACCATGACCGTCTTAACAGATCATTTAGTCTGATGCGCATTCCGAGAAACCCATTTTTTACAGCTGACTACAGACAAGATAAACAGGCCGCATATCTGTAAAGGTTAGTCAAAAACACGCCAAGTTCTAATTTCAAGAGACAGATGATTAAGACCCTTAACCTCTACAGAGTTTTGCTAGAACACCTCCTCTAATTCCACTGGTTTTCTTTTGTATCTCTGCTGAAACGTTGTCCCCTGGAACACACCGGCACTACTGAGACACGTCTGATCAGACTACTGTTTGCTCAGAACCAGGTGGCTTTGACTAAGCAAACCATGAAGGCACAACTCTCATGTAGCAACTGAAGCAGACTTCGAGTGTGTGAGGCAACAAAGACCAATAAACATTTGTGTCCCCCAATTAGGAGATGAGCATGTTGTCTGCGTGGAAGTTGAGTCATGTAGAAGGTAACGCTGTGTTCAGACACAGCAGGTAAAAACATTTGGTCCGAGCTGCTTTGCATTGCGAGTTGAATTTCAGCGGATCTACAAATAGCCCTACAATAGTTGCTATAGAGAGAAGGAAGGCAGATAAAGCTGGTAGCTGGTTAAGTTGGTATGTTGGTTCCCAAAGTTGGGGTCAGAACCCCAATGTGAGTCTTGAAATACCAAGTGCGGGGTCTTGAGAAGGCCTATCGGAATCCAATTAATGTAAAATGATTGTCATTAGCATATTTGGCCCTAATTGTTGTAAACAAAACAACAAAAACAGTGGTCATAAAGGGTTAAATATAATATAATAGTTGATGAAGCTCTTTAATAAATGGGTCATTAGCTATGTTCGCAACAGTCAAGGTCTCGAGTCTTTCACTTTTACTTTGTGCGTCAAAAGAAGCTAAAATGTTTAGGAAATACTGTAATGGTCCACCACTTGAGAGAAATCTTGACTATTTGTTGTATTAACATCAGATCTTCGAACATTAACATCTTCTTGATTGTCATCATCATATGGCGCCAATTTAGATTTTTAAACAAATGTCTTACAAGTGATTTTAGGAAAAGTGGGCTTTGAAAGTGTTACGCTAGTGTGATCAGAACTGGGTGTGCTTGTTTTGCTAAAATGTTTAGGTTGGTAACAAGTACTGTCCAACTTTATGCCTACATTCAAGCTTTACCAGCAATACATTGCATTGAAGTTTGCAAGGAAATGTTCTTTGAAGATTTACTGAGTTGTAGCTTGGCTGTTAAATGTTCTTGTTCATTATTTACTGCTCTTTCTGCTAAGACTTTGACCTCATGGACCTGCAGTAAAATGTTTTTACATGTTTTTCTTTTTTGTTTGTTTTCTTTTTCTAGACTGGATCTCCTCAACAAACTTATTGGCCAGAAAGAAGAAGTTTCCTTATCTTCTGGAAGCCAAACAAACAGTGTCAGATCTTCAGCCCTCGGCCAACCCCCAAAATGGCTGCCTGGTTTTCTGAGACACCCGTCGGCATCAGGCGTGAGAGCAGCCTCACCTGGCCTAGCTTGGGCACTGCCTGCTGAGGCTTCGCAGATCAAGCGGAGGCTGAGAAGATCTCGTGTCCAGGCCCATGTGGGAGGGGGTCAGCATTACCCTAAAAATGCCCAGCTGATGAGAGTGGGTTGTGACCTGGGTACCTGCCAAGTCCAGAACCTCACCCACCGTTTGTATCAGCTCATTGGCCAGACCGGTAGAAAAGAGCCATCCCCCATTAACCCAAGGAGCCCCCATAGTTTTGGATGATCTAGCCAGCACCTAAGAACACCTACAGCAAGTCTATCTATATCTCTATTTAATTATTTATTTCTTAATATGTTACTAGTAGTTTTCCCTTTAAAGACTGATGCAGTTGAGAAATTTAGCTTCACTTGTTTTTGAGGAGTGCTGCCTTGTACTGTTTTTACTTGACTGATGGATTTGAAAATTGAAATTCAGGAAATGGACCAAATCACATGTTAACAACCAAGACTGAGATCACCCACCATCCTGAGAAAATTTGTCTTTTGGAAAAACCTTGAGGTCTGTTTTTTGGGAAGAAAAGCAGAAAGAACCTCAAACTGACATTTTCATTCTGTTAATGGAAGAATTAGTCTTCAGTACCATCCAGTGGCCTCGTCCTGTTTGCCAGCTGACCTCTTCAGTGCTGGTTATCCTTCAGCAACACTTAAGCCCTTAATATGGATTACAAGCTGCACCATGAGCTGGAGCCTTGTCAAAACCAGTGCATTCAGAAATGACTTTTGAATAATCCAATGAACCCTTTAAACTTTTTTGTGTCAGTTTGTAGTGTATGCCAGTATGTAAAGTGTCCATTCCTGGAATAGCCCACAGGTTTTCAGTTGAACTGGGCATCCATCTGTCAGAAGGACTAAGTTTTGTGCTGAAAAAAAGAAGATCATCAGTGTGGAGTTCTTCAGAAGGAATGTAAACAGAGACTGAGTGGCACAAATATCAGCTTCAGTTTTTGTCAGAGTGGATTGTTGGCTGACACGGCTGGTGGCAAACTGAACCTTGGTGCCACAGATCAGTGGCTCCACTGCTTGCACTTTTTCCTGCTGGACTCTGAAATGTTAGCCTTTTCACATGATTATTTACTGCAAGTCAAGACTTTGAGTTTAAGAAACCCGAGCCAGTTATTTCAGTCATATGTGCTGACTCAGAAGGTAGAGTCTAAGCTTTGCATCGTCTGCAGCACCAATACAAAAGTAAAAGGCCTTTTGGTTGCACAAACGCTCACACAGGCTTGATATTTACTGACATAAAGAGGTTAATTCACCAAAACATTTTCTCCATAATAAATATACTCTAAATTCTAAAAAAAATGTGAAGATCACTAAAGTCTCATTGACTTTCACTGAAAAAGGCTATAATTTTATAGATAGATTAAAACAAATCAAACCAAAGCAGAGCTTGATTTCTTTTGACAAATTTGAACAATAATGGAAAAAATGGTTACATTTATCAAAATCATTGTCTTTTATTTGATAAAACCCCTTTTGAGAAGTAATGCCAACTCTGTGTGTGTAAATATAAATGTTTCTACCTTATTGCTGGACTCTGTGACCTGTTGAGGGCTGAACTGTCAGTAATTTACCAACTAAACACTTTTCTAACCCCTCATGGCATCCAGGAAGATGCCATAATGAAGCTGTACAAACTGGCAAGAGCAAAAATAAGTTAAATCTTATTTAACGTGCTGCCACAATGTTGGTAAAACGGTGACTAAAATGGTAAATGTACCAATGCAAATTTTTAAATATCAGCTCAAAATGGCAGCAAAATAAAAAAAAAAAAACAGATGCCCAACATTTTATTTTTGCATTCTAAGGAGCCCCCCAGGAATCATGGTAGAAATACAGATTGAGGTTGTAGAATCTGCTCCCTGTGCAGATTTGTAACTTAATGATGGTAATTCTCCAAAATACAACATTCATGTGACTAACTGAACTGCTGGCATGACCTACAATGGAGATATAAATGTCTGATTCATAAATGTTTGATGGGATTTGGGTGAAAACACAGACAATGCTATTGATATTAATAAATATTAGGCTACAGCCTATTTTTTTGTGGAGGGGGGGAGGGTATAAGGAAGGAAGTAAACATTTCAGCTTACAGATGTGTTGTTTTGCTTGTAATTTTGAGACACAAAAGTTGTAGTTTAATCTCACCAAATACCTGGCAATACTTGACAAACTGAGTGACTTTGTGTGACCCACGTGATATGATTTGCATGTCCTAATGTATTTTTGGCTTTTCCATATCAATAATCTGTATTCTGTCTTTTCTGCTCTGACTGAAGCTGTGGAGGTCACAGGGTGTTAATCAGCAGTTCTTTGGTCTGAAGTTTAATCTGAGGCTTGCTGAGGTGAATCATTTATTCTCTCTCTCTGCTGTAATGGAGCTAATTAATGTCTCGTGACAGATTATTAAAAGGCTTTTGAAACGCTAAGGAAAATAAAACTTTCTATGTCTTAATTTTATTCCACCCACACAATGCATGTGTGAGCTTGTGTTTGCTCCTCTCGTTTGTCAGGTTGCTTATCTTCTGTTTGATCTGTGCTTTAGGTCATTGTGCTACCTTTTTTTTTTTGGTTTGTTTTGTTTTGGAAACTTAAGTGCGTCATGTGGAGTTGTGTGAGCAAACACTTTTCAAGGCTACCCTTTTAGCTTCTCGGTAGGCTTGTTTTCACCGATGTTACACTTGAGTCACATAATCTCCTTTAGGGTCACAGGAACGCACTTTAATGCAAGAATATTGACAGTTTCTCAAATTGAATTTTAGTCATTGTGTTGTCTTTGTGAAAATGTCTGTGTCTGAAGGTGTCTGTGCACTCCGTTGAGCGCACTTGCGAATATATATTATGTCAATGTATTTTTAAAAAGAGTTATGTATTTAAGTATTTAAATTATCTTTGTATGTTAAATTATCTTTGTATATGAATGTCACTAAATATTATTTATGCAATCTTTTCCACTGCTTCTTTATATGGTTGGAAAGGATTTTTTAACTGTAGTTAAGATGTTACTGCTTGACCATGTCCTTCAGTTTGCAAAATAAAGAACTATACTGTAGTGTGACAAGAGTGTAGAGTATGATTTAAAAAGGTTTGTGCATGCATACCTTAAGTAGATAGAGGCATACTGGTCTCTGAAAAGGTTTGTAATCTACAGTCCTGTGAAATGTATGTATGTATCAGGACATAAAAAAATGATCAAATTATTCAAATCTATTTATTAACCAAAATCAAATGGAAAAAATGTGTCCAGCCCCCGATCCAGCAGCTTGAAGAACCTCTTTTAGTAGCAATAACTCTCCGTAGCGGTTTTCTCACCTGGTTGTGGAGGAATTTTGGCCCACTCTTCTTACCAGTGCTGTTTCCGTTCGTTGCGGTTTGTAGAAATTTGTTTCTACTGCAGCTCTCTTCAGGTCCCACCACAGCATTTCCATCAGGTTGAGAGCTGGTCAACTGAAATTAGAGAAACACTGGAATGGCCACTGACAGTGTTAGGTAAGACTTTTGGCAGCCATCTTGTGAGGAGCTACGTGTATCATTCTGTATTGTTGGAGCCACACATTTCTTCCGCCTTGTGCGTGCTGTATGCTGGGTTATTAGTCCAGAAACATAGAAATAGTTTTATTTTACCTAAAGAAACATATCATGCATACTGTGAAAACAGAAGACAGGAGTATTCTGTAATGTGCCTCCTAACAAGCCTGGTCCAACATTGTCGGGGTCAAAATATCGAACCAGCACGCTACCACTACTGTGATAAAATTACCAAGTCCTGTAGTTATTCTAACCAGACCAGAACATTTCTGCATGTTAAATAGTTAAGTACTTTACATGTCATGGATGGGCAATTTAGCAAAAATATATATATAGTTTTTACAGTAAAATAAATAAAAATAACAAAGCAACTGGACTTTTATTTTGTTGAAGATGTTTTGCTTCCCCTCTGGGGAGCTTCAAAACTGGAGAGTGTGGAGTTCCAAGCTTTCAACTGCATAATTAAAAAAAAAAAAAAACGTTTTTGTAATATTTGAATTTTGAAATATTA
>JAOXNZ010000074.1:4341637-4357543 GCA_028566095.1 Kryptolebias brasiliensis
AGAAAGACCCCAGGCCGGGAGGAGATCCTGCAACCTTCTTGCTGGGAGGAGACAGCTCTAACCACTACACCACTGTGTCACCCTGTACTCTAGATCCTTTTTTTTTAAAGAAAATGTTTCAGGTCATCCTGCAGACCAAGCCCACTGAGGTTTACTCTTATCCTTTGAGAGACTAGTGAGACATATAAAACTTTTTGAAGAAATAGCTCAGGAAACACACAAATGTTAAAAAGGACCCAAAAGTCAAAAAAGGCCACACTGAAAAAAACTATGTGTATGAATTAGCATGTAACAGATGTCTTCCTAACACACTGTAACCCACAAGTCATGTCTCTGAGTAATTATCATTTAGGTCAAAGTCAAACTGTCTGAGTGCAGCACCATGAACTGAGGTTGGACTGATAAATCACTGAAAAATATAGTCCTGATCCATTCTGAATTAATCTCTGCCTAATCTAGTTTAAAAAAACCCGACATATTTATATAAGATAGTATATTTTATTTAGCAATGTGTGAAATGTGCTTTATAATACAATTTTCTTGAATTTGATGCTTTCCCTAACATTCTAAGTGTAAATACACTCCTCATTTTCACTGACTTATCTATCTGTGGTTCAATAGACCTTACAAAGCACATCTTATTACAAATGAACAAATGGGAATTAATTACTCAAATATGTTACTGTGACACAGAGCACAAATGAAAACGTGCCAGTTGCCTGTGGTAAATCCACAACATGCTTTCACCACTAGGTAAACAGTCCACAAAGATCACTGATCAGAACAACTCTTTAGTATGTAAGCAAGGTTGTGTTGTTAGTGTCTAAGTGGAAAATAACTTCTGCATTTTTAAATTTAATCTAAATACTCTCTACTGCAGAGGCTAGATTATGTTATTTGGTTTGAAGGAAGCACATTTTCTACAGTTTGAAATGAGAATACAAACATGTTTACTTGGCAATGCTTGGTCTCTCTCTCTCTCTCTCCAAGCACCCAGTGACGGCTTTCATTGACCATCTCCAGGATATTTGTATATAAACCTTGGGTTGATCTGCAAGACAATTTCAGACAGGTAGTTTGAAAATGAAATCAAAGTTGTTTTTTTGTCAAGGAACTGCAAATTCAGGTGAGAAAAAGTAATTTAATGCCCTGATTTTTGCTTTGTTCTGCTGCCACATACTTGTCATTTCAAAAGGTGTCAATGGCAAAGGCCTTTTCAGTGTTGTCTTCATTACATTTTCTGACCTGGAGTGTCAGGTGTGCATTGATAACCTGTAATATAGAAACATATTAAAACACACAAAATATCAAAAGTGCACAAAAATCAATGCATCTACTTTTTCACTCATTCACTCATCTTATACAGTCTTTCCAAAAGATCAAGTTTATTTTTGACAGCTCACCTCGCTTTCTAGTTCTTTATATGGAGCAGTGTTGGAAATGTTGCCAAGGAATCTATTATACTGTCCAATTTTTGACACCAAAACAGATCATTTTCCCTCTCCCATGCATCTTTCACATCTGTAAGTCAAAATTAAAGTTTTTCTCTGTGTATCTTCTAAAATCTGATAAGAATATTCATCGGTTTATCTACAACTTTATCAACTCTGTCTTGTGGGAATCACTTTTTATCTTTTAAATATTTTGCTGATCAAGAGGAATTGAATTCATTATGCTTTCATTTGATGATGGAGGGATCTGCTGTGTGGTTTGTGAGACCAACGTATGAAGGGATCTGTCCGGTGGTGGCAGGTCGCTCTGCGGTCGAAGGTGGTTGTGAATGTTTCTGTGATCACTGGAGCGGTGGATGTTGTGCTGGTCATTAAAGTGGTGGATTTTGGGGTGGTCACTGAAGCCGTGGTTGTTCTTGTGGTTCACTGGAGCGGTGGATGTTGTGGGGTGGACATTGCTGTGTTCAGTGAAGTAGCAGATGTTTCTGCTGTCTCTCTGGGGCAGACTGAATGGTACAAATGAGAAGTCCGGACACAGCAGTAGGGGTTGAGTCTTCATTACACTTTCGTGGGACTCACAGACCAAAAACATGAATGTTCGGCTCACTGACAACTCTAAACTGCCAGTGGGTGTGAGTGAGAGCGTGAATGCGATGTGTGGCCCTGCAATGGACTTAAGACCTGTTCAGGCTGGACACAGGCACCAGTGTGACTCTGCACAGAAAAATGGGTAAAGAAAACAAATGGATGAATTAAATTGTTTTTAGGGTTACTGTATAACAGCATATAAAGCTTGGATCTATCTACTCTAACCTGATCAGGGCAGTAGAGGTGGAGCACACCCTGCAGTTACGAGTCTACCACAGGACAAGACAGGCAGCCATGCATGTTCAGAATCTTCAGCTGGAGAAACGGCATTTTACTGTATGCTGAGAGCTGAATGACTTTCCTGAAATTTGGAGGAAAAGCTGAAATTGACAGAACAGAAATGAGCAAAACAGTAACTAAAATATAAAATTTGCAAAGGTCAAAAATAATGGCAAGCATGCTGAAGTAGATTTCAGAAAATGTTTTTGAAGGATTATTTAAGAGATCTCAATGTATTTCTAAGTCAAATATTTTGAAAAGTACAAAATTTACAAATACTATTCCTGATGAACCTAAACGTTTTTATACAAGAATGATTAAAATAGCACAAAGTATTCAAAAGCAGTTAGATTGCAAACAATGTACTGACACATTAGGGAATAAAAATTCAAACACCAAGTAATCCAGTTATTATTACTGTCATATACTTTTATTTTTTATTAATTTTTTGGTGCATGTTCATTATTGCACTGGTCATTTTCATGCCACAACAAAATACAATCACAATCAACCAAACCACGAGTAGCACCCAGGTTCTAACAGTTCATCTGTTCCTTCGATCTGACAGTGTGTCGCAGTATCACACACGGCGACGTCCACTGTGAGCCTGTTGAGCTTCTCAGTGTTGGACTGCAGTCTTCTTCAGCAACAGCAGCTGCCATACATATTCACATACACAACTTTGAGCAAGTAATCTGGGAGTTCGTACAGTTTGTTTTAGGTTAAACATGTGAGAACATGAACCAAAAACGTAATCACTGCTGTAATTTAGTGATCCTGATAGCCCATTTTTAAGCTCTTCTAATATATTTTTTATTTTTTCAACTGTTAAGGTTTGTTACTGTACGATTCAATGACCTAAATATAGATGTATTTGCTGCAGACCAGAAAACTTTTGTCTGATTTTTAAAATTATAAGTATATATCAATATACTCTGGATAAAAACATGTTCTAAATACAATTAAAATAAATCAAAAAAAAAATGAGCCAGTCACGCTGAAGCAAGTGTAACCCATGTAGAGACAAACAATATATAAGATGCATACCAGGAGTTTGACAATACCGACAATAATTTTTCTTTGCATCAACCTCCTCTGCAGAATCGCCACCTTAACGTGGAGGAGGGGTTTGAGTCGCTCCACAATCCTGGCCGACTTATTTGTGATGTAAAAGAACTGCATTTACTGCATATAGGGCTTAAACTACAAGTCACATTCTCACACACACCAATTCACAATATCAGAGCCTACATATGATTCAGTGTCTGGCCTAAAGGTAGTATCTGACTGCGCTGCAAATTGTCGGAGACTCAAAGTTGTGGGAATATTGCAAGAAAATAGGCCAATTTTCTGGTGGAGTCTCACTAAATTCTGAGTGTTTGCACCCAGGGAGCAGCGTGGCCGCATTTCGAACAACTTATTTTTGTGTGCATGGCTTGAAAAACTGCATTCTAGACCGTGCATATTATTTTGTTTCATTGCACTCTTGGCAGCCATCACCACTAAAATGTATTCTAGCAGATTTAATGTGCTAGAGTACATTTAAGAAATGAAGACATGCAGATTTAGACTAGGTTTTGTCTGGATTTTAGACCTGAAAGATGTTTTCTGTCAGAGGTGAACTCGAGCACAGGAGTCAAAATACAGTTCTAGTGCTCCTAAGACAAATGTTTCAAGACATTCTGGCGACTCTTTCATGAATACCATTTGCAAACTAGTCGCAGCCCAGTGAGATACCACCATAAGGACACTTCAAATGTGACGGGGGAGGCCAGGCTCAAACCACCAACCTTCCAATTAGCAGACATGCTGCTCTTCCTCCTGAACCACTCCTCCATGATATGAAACTACCGTTCTGTCACACAGTTATCTTTATAACATATATTCCTGCAGGAGGTCATTTGATTTTCAGAGATACACATTACAAAGCTCTTCGGCATATGTTTCTTCCTTCATTTGTTGGCCTCTTTTTGTTAAAAATATCAGCTCAGTAAAAACAACAAAAAAAGCAACAAGGCCTTATGTCAGGGGACACATTTTATCTCAATGATTCTCATGAGACACATTGTGCCTCCAATGTCCTTGATCATGAGACGTGGTTAGGCTCCAGCAAACCTTTAACTGGACTTCACAGTTCCTCATCATTTGTTAAATATAGAAAACTTCCCCATGTTTGAAAAACAAACCAAGCCAAAACTCCCACACACATTTCCTTCATGATAATATATATCCTACACTTTCACTGCACAAATGTACAACCCCAATGCTGAAAAGGTTGGGATGCTGTGTAACATGTAAATAAGAACAGAATGCGATAAAAATCAGACTTTACTTATAAAGCACCTGTCGTAGAGCAGTGTTTAACACAAAGTGCGTTACAGCAGAAAAATAAAAGAGCAAAAAAGAAAAGCAACAAAGAGACCCATACAAGATCATTTAAAACAACATTAAGTTGTAAAAGGATTAAACAATGGTGGCTGGAACATGAAGGGGCTGAAGGAACTGAGGAAACATGAGAAGTAGGTGTAAAAATAATGGATTTGCCCATCTCATAAACCTGTAATTTTTCATTTTTAAAACGGACTGAGGAAAGGAGGAAAACTGTTCTGTGGTCAGATGAATCGAAATGTGAAATTCGTTTTGGAAACCATGGATGCCACATCCTCCACACTAAAGAGGAGAGGAACCATCCAGCTGTTATCAGCACATGGTTCAAAAGCCTGCCTCTCTCATGGTATGGGGGTGCATTAGTACCTCTGGCATGGGCAGCTTACACATCTGGAAAGGTGCCATCTATGCAGAAAAGTATATACAGGTAATACAATGATGTAGATTCTCAGTCTTCTAGGACATGACAATCCTAAGTTCAATAGAAGACAAGTGGACTTCTTCTCTTCTTTAATCCATTCATGGCTGGAGTATCCAAAAAACTCAAAGATTTTTTTTTTGAAGCACATCATTCTGGTGCATTTCAAACCTAAGAACTCTGACAGAGACTGGTTCACCCCAAAGAAAAAACACCTCAACACAAGCTCAACAGCATGGTGTGTGCAGTCGAGTGAAGTAAGGAATGTTCAGACATCTATGTTGTGTTTTAGTGAAACCACAAAGAACTTTTCTGTTTCCCAAACTCAGCCATGTTTTATTTCAATCACACACCTGCCAACATACAACCACTTGGTACTCTCAGGTAGGCATAGGTGCAGACACTGCCACCTAGAGGATGGGAGTATAAAGTCTCATTTCTTCACATTATATTGGGAAAACAAAACTGCAGCTACACAAACTAATGGCACAACACAGAAGAGCAGCTTGTCAGGTCAAAACTAAGTAGTTCATCTATATTTAAAAGAAAAAGGACACTTTATTGAGGACAGTAATGTGCACATTATAGAAAGGAAACGGGTGGTTTGAACAATGAGTGAAAGAAGCCATCTACAATAAACACCAACATTAAACCAAGGAGGTGTCATCAGGTTTCATCTTTCTAACCCTATAGTGCAGCCTTGTTTTGTCTCTCCAGGCAGTTTCTCAACCATTCACACCTTATTAAAACATGTGACCAAAACAGCTCACATGTTAGTCCCGCTAGGAAGCATTCAACAAGTGTCAACAGGATGGAGGGGTGGGTTAGTGACTCATGTGTCCTAACGGCCCAAGTACTGCGGTCGTTATAACGACTTATAAGGCTGGAACTCTAAACCTAAGATCAGAACTTAAGAGGCTTTTTGGATAAGAGGTGAAACGTCTTCAAAATTCACAAGAAGTCCAGTTACCTTCTATTGAACCACTTAGGATTATATACAGGTTTTAGAAGATCATGTGCTCCCATCCGGACAACATTTTTTTTTTTCAAGAAGGCCTTGCATATTTCAGCAATACAACGCTAAACCACATACTGCATCCATTCCAACAGCATTGCTGCATAGTAGAAGCGTTTGGGTGCTGAACTGGCCTGCCTGCCACCAATTGAAGACATTTGGTGCAAAAAATAATCCAGCAAAGACCCAGGAATGTTAAACAGCTAGAATCCTACATCGGACAAGAATGGGACAACATGCCCCTCCAAAACCTTCAGCAGCTGCTCTCCTCAGTTCCTAGATGTTTACAGACTGATGTTAAAAGAAGAGGGTTTAGTACTAAAGAGGGGCTTCACTTCAACTTAGCTTATTAGCCCTATAAGAAGTTGTAAACTCTGTCTCAAGGAATCTGTACTCAGGCCACACAAGAATGACTTTAAATTTGACTAGTTTAGGTTATAATATTTACATTTATGTTGAGCCAAATACTAGCAATTTTGACAATAAAACTGATCTCCATTAAGGAGAACTTAATATGTACAGTCTGATCAGGACTTGAGTACAGATAGCAATAGTTAATTAGGACAATGGTGAGTGTTATAACACAATAAAATCCTTTGGGAAGTTATAGCTATCATTTAGAGTTATCTATAAATAAATATCAGGTAAGGAGTTATTTTAGTCACAGGATTGAAGTTTAGCTGAGCTTTGGAGGTTCCTGAAAGGATTAATGGCGAGGAAGAATTTGGAGTGCTTAATTTAGATAAAGAAAAATAATTTGGTCGATGAATCAAATTAAAGAGTTTATTTAACAGAGTGGAAAAAAACTGAGGTAAGAAAATGGTTGTTTAGCAAGTTGGCATCAAATTTAGTTTTATAGGCAAGATTTTCTAAGAGTGGACAAATGAGGTTCCTTACTGTTGGTCCAGAGCTGGGGTAGCTATGGTTTCACAGACAGGCCCTTCCTGAGAAACTAGACACAGTTCTTGAAGAACCAGAGGTTGTAAGTCCATAAAAAAATAAAAAGTAAAGCAGAGGACTGTATTACAATCTGTAATTAAGTATAATTAAGTAAATGGCTTTATATGAAAGTCGGGAACAACATGAAAGAAAAAAAAAAGGTGCAGAACAGATGTGGACAGTGCAGTAAAGTTCATCTTCATCTTCATCCACTTATTTCCTTTTGCTGAGCACAAAGGATTTTGGCCTGCAGCTTCATTGGTGTTGACTCTGGACTGTAGTTTTGTTGGTGTATCTGACTCTTTGCAGCCAAACCCCTGGCACTCCTGACAGATCATGTTACCCATCTGCCCTCATTCAGGCATGCTGTGTTTCAAAGCAGGTTTGCTTGGTCCAACAAGCTGGTAGCTGGTGTTTGGGCTTCCATGGGACAGAGGGCGTCTTGTTCCACTAACCTGTGTGCAGGACATGGCAGGATCATTAAATGTTGTGGTTATGCCCCTCCTGTTAGTCTCTTCTCCAGCCGGTCCAGCTTGGCCAAGTTTTCCTTCAAAAGTTTAGAACCAGGACTTAGAAGCAGGGCCTGCTGGTAGTACATCCTGGCAGCTGCATAGTCTCCCTGTGGACAAACAGAACTGTGTGACATCATACTTTAAACATATCGATGCAAGCGCAGCAACAGAAACAAGGAAACTAGAGTCCTGTAACACAGATCATAGCCTGTGGTGATTTCTACCATAAACTTTCCTATTGTAGTCCCATTTACCATATCTCTTTTTCTGATTAAATAAAGTCTAAAATTACAATAATATTCCAAATATTTTATATCTTAGGTACAATGCACTCACTACTTCAATTCAATTCAAATTCAAAAATACTTTATTAATCTGAAATGGAGATGAAAAATTGTTGTAGTTCATTATCCTGGTTTCGTTAAAGAGTTGTTATAGATGCTGATGGCTGTGGACAGGAAGGATCTCTTGAAGCGGTCTGTCCTGATGTGTCCTCGGTGCTGGTGTCCTCAAAGAGCCCCAGCAGGTAAGCCTTGCTGGCCTCCTGCGGAGCCATGACGCCCGAGCTCTGGAAGCGCAGGTCGGTCTGGAAGTCCTGAGTGATCTCCTGGACCAGGCGCTGGAAGGGCAGCTTCCTGATGAGCAGCTCGGTGGACTTCTGGTCGTTGTGGATCTGCCACGGTACCGGGCCTGTAGTGGCGAGGCTTCTTCACTCCGCCGGGGGGCGGCGCGCTTTTGCAGGCGGCGAGCTGCTTCCTGGGAGCTTTACCTCCGGTGGATTTACGGGCGGTCTGCTTGGTTCTGGCCATGACTGGACTTAAGGGTTCTTCATGTTTAACACTGAAGAGTGAAAGATGTTAATCAGCTGCTCCCGGTTGTAAAAAAACACCTTGTTGTTATGGTTACGTATCATAACAAGATGTCCAAAAGTAAAAGGTTTCAGTAAAAAATCCTTGTAGCTGCACAGCATCTGATATCAGAGGAAATAATCATCCAAAAAAGCGATTTACATCCAGAAAAAAGAAGTATTAAAATTTTCAAAAGCAATATTTCAGAATGAATGTAGCAGAGCTACTCCAACATGCAGCCACCTTGAGCGGCACAGTTCTATAAGCGCAACTTTATATAAAAACTTTATATCAGGAATGATATAGTTGGGCTGACGGCCCAACAGGATCAACCAGGCAGAGAAAAGGTGGATGAATGTGATACGATATTTGTACCAATTAGTGGGATAAACTATTAAAGATAAAGATAGTGTTTTGGTTTGACTATAATAATAATAATAATAATTATAATGACAGTAACGTGACTGCCTGACCAGGGATCAAACCCAGACCTCCCACATTTGGCTAAAACTTTGGCTCTGGTTCGCTTTCTTTGTTGAATAATTAGATCAGATGGCTTTAATGGCACCACAACAAAAAACAAGTTTTTATTTCCTTCTCATTCTTACAGAAGATGGAAATCCGTTGTGGCCACGAAGAATTTTAATCCCTGCTTTTAGCTTTAAATGTTAATTTGTTTGGTAATTAGTTTGTAACTGTTGTTGGCTGTTATAGGCCTCCTGATACCTCAGCATTACTAATGCAGCTTTTATCCCAATTACATGACCAAAAAAATCATTTTGGTTGGGGATCTCAATTAGGATTGTCTCTTAAATGATTAATTATTGATTTTCCAACTTGTCTTAACCCAAAGTGTCCAAACAAATGTTTTCTTATTGATCTTTTTTTTTTTTTTACTAATACACCACATAAATACTCTGTTGTTGGTGTCTTTGCTAAGGACTTAAGTGACCACTGTGCAATTGGTGCTGTTAGGGACACTAAAATTCCCCATTGCAAGCCTCATTTAGTTAGAAAATGAAACAAACATTTTAATGAACAGGCCTTCCTCTGGGGTCTTTTTCATTTGGACTGGAGTCAAATTGAGGCTGACAGGCACCGCTTTAGTCAACGAAGAAATCATGCCAACAACCCCCAGGTGGGAGGGGAGTGAGAATAATCTGCAGGTGAATTTAGTTGCATAAATGGAACATCTCATGCAGTTTAAAGCATGGAACACCACAATCTCTAGCTTTGAAATGATAAAACTCCCTGGATGGTAACGTATTTAACTACAAAGTCGAAATTCATTCAGTTGCTTTGTTTTTTAAAACTTTTTTGATTTAGTAATAGACACAACATTACATTAGCAGACAAACATTGTCACCACAAATAAACACTTTATCAAAACAGAAAGTCCACTAAACAGTAGACATTCTGTTTTGATTTAAATTAACAGTGTACTGTTGTTTGGTTTTTTTACTATTGTGCATGTAAACGCAGCCATCTTTAGTATTTACTATTACTGATTTCTATGAGTGGGACCTACCTTGATGTGCTGAATCCCTCCCATATTCATCCAGGCCTGGGATTGGTCTGGTTTAAGCTTAACAGCCAGCTTGTAGCTCTAGAGACCGATAATAAACAGATTAGATCAATGGTGACAGTTCAGAAACCGCTGCCATGTCTTGTTACAGTTAGTAACAATCTTTCCTGTCCAGTTCTGCTTTGTCCCAAGCAGTCCATGTAGACACAACTCTAAACTAGACCTCAGACACATTTTAAAACATTGGGAATATTATGTTGCTGTTACACAAATAAAATAATTTATTTTATTCTTTGTGATGGGTCAACTTCTACAGTCTAAATTTTCATATTCCTTGAACAACAGATTGTGAGGAAGGTGTTCTATTTTTCATTCAGGATTACTGATTAATTAATAATTAATTTCATCTCCCATGCTTGAAGAGTTGAGAACTCTTGTAACATCATAAGACATTTTAGAGACCCCCTCATTAATGCTGTTTACCAACTAGTTGAGGTCCAGTGAGATGCAACAGTTAGCAAATCATCTCATGAACCAATGGACAAATTTTAATAAAACTCTCAAAGTAATCATTGGATGTAAATCTACAACTGATTCACGTTTGGAGTCAACTATTCAAGATGGTTGCCACAACTAATCAATCTTATCAAACACTCAAATAGCTACAACTCAGCCAGTTTTATGGATATTGAGTTAAAATATTGGGTTGTAGCCGAGTCATCCCCAACACATATTCCAAGTGCTAACAGATTTTTGTTTCAAACATTAGCACGCAAGGTGGCGTGTGATATGCATTTCTTAAATGAACGCTAGTTTCATGTGTGTCCCAACATGCAAAACCTCAGAACTAGGGTGACAAAAGAAGGTGGAAAAACATGAGATGAGTGACTTAAGAGGGAAAAGGATAGCAGTAGAAGGACCAGCAAGTTTTACCTCAAAGGCTTGGTCCAGCTGGTTCATCTCTCTCAGCTGGTTTCCTTTGGAGAAATACAGCTCTGCTCTAACAGTCAGATCACTGGGATTTTGCTGCAAGGCCATGTCCAGAGCATGGAGAGCCTGGCACAGACACACACCGTCAACACACACATTTGCACAACTTTACTTTGAATGCATTTCCTGAAAAACAACAGAAATCACTTGTTTAGAGCTCAATTAAAAGCCAGCTCTGGAGTAAGCACAGTGCTGAAGAACAGAGAGGTGGAGAGAGGAGAAGAAAATGAAGATACAGAAAAGAGCTAAACAGAACTGATTTAAGAGCTAAAAAAAGAAAATGCCGAAACGTGATATGATAGTGTTAATGCTGGTTTTCCTGTTTATAGTTTCTTCTGTATGTTTCGTGCAGTCGGTTCACCTATGCATTCATTTATCAAAACTTTCCGCTCATTCAGAAGATGGAAACAATGACTTCTGCTTTATGTAACTTTTATACTTTTCAAAACATTTAAATTTTTAAAGAAATATTTTTTACATGTAATTACATTCAGAACTCTTCGATTCCTTTAAAACATTGTTCTCTTTGAAATCTGTTTCAGCTACTTTTAGCTAGCCTTCCGCTCTTTTTAGATTTTAGCCTTTTGTTACTTTGGGCTTTTAGATAGCCTTTGTCTAGTTTAAGCTTTTAGCAACTGTTCTGTTAATCTTAGCTTTTAGCATTGTGAATAGTGATTGTTAGAATTGCTACCTGTAATTAACGTGGCTCCCTGGCTGTGCTGGTGGTTTTGGCGGGCCTGAATCGCTGCCAACAAAAAAGTTCATCTCCAGGACGACAAACAAAATGTGTCCAGTTTTTGTAACTTGAATTTTCCTTGCTCTCTTTTCTCCTTTTCTTTTCACTTTGCCGCTCCACTTTTATGTTTATATGAAGTGCCACTCATGTTAACTTAGTCTGTAAAAATGCTCCACCTAGTTTGCAATCTGTTGCCAAGTGACTGATGATGACGTTGGTGGACGGTTGGTGATGAGTTTTAACCAAAATACACTTTGAGAAAATATCAGCGATCCACTTGTAAATTTGCATGTCAAAGTTAAATGTAAGAGTGAAAATAAAGCCAGTCACGCAGCACAACATTTTATTCAATATTTTACACCTACTATATCACTAAAGTCAGTCGGTCTTGTAAAGTTTTTAGCAACCATGAAATTTGATCGATTGCGTTGGAAGACCAGCTGATCAGATCCATAATTTGCAATTCGTAAATTATGCAAAGAGAGGCTCTAAAAAAGAAGAATAGCCAGACATGACACAACAAAAAGCAGGGCACATGGGGAGGTAGCGGAGAGAAGTCATTGCTCAGAAGTTAAAGGTACCAAGCAATATTAGCAAAGTTTAATCTGTGCCATTTTTTGTGCTGTCCCTACTTAAATAAACTTACATGGAAACAAACAGACCAATAAACCCACAGTCGCTCCAGTGTCATTATTGGAAGTTCACACTGAACTCTTTCTGACTGCTGACCTTTTTATTGGTAGTGAATACCTCCTCTGTTAAAACCTCTGATGCCCATCAACACTACACTAACAATCCAAATGATTGTCCGACACATTTGATCACACTGAACAGCCAATATGTTTTGTTAACACCGTAAATACGTGTTTGTGTGGAATAAGAAGGCTAAAACGCAAGTACCAATAAGCACAAGTGCACAGAAAAGAGCAGAAGGCTGAGTGGCAGCTGCTCTGCAATAAACAGCAACTAATTTGTTTCCACGGTAACTGCAGGAGTGGAAGCTGACTACTGCTGAGCTATTAATCATTCATGACTGAAACTGTCTAAAACAGGGTTCCTACTCAACTTCCATTTTGAAATTCCATATTTTCCCAGTCTATAAATGTGAAAAAATGTGCCAATTTTTGAGCCATTTCTGATTTCAGAACATCTGTAAATTTGTTGTGAAAGTTTATACAGCTGTGGTTTTATCATCTGACTGCCTCAAACACCACAAAAAACACAAAGTCTGCACAAAAGGTGGACAGAAGAAAAAAAGGCTAGTTTTTCTGATTAGTTTATGGTTATAATACTACTGTCAAAGTCTCTTTTCTTAAAAATGTTGTTCATTTAGTAAAACTGAGTTCCAGTTTAGAGAAAAAAGCATTCTGTAAACTTTAGGGCTTTGTTTGTGTAACAAACTACATATTTAATATTCAAGGTGCTCTAATTGGAAGTAACACAGTTTTGTTTAAAGACACAACCTCATCTTAGAGATCAAACAATTCTATCACATTTTGTAATGTACCAACAATACTTAGAGTGAAAAATAATTTGGATCTTAGGCTCCAATCTTCAGAACAAGTTCATCACACCGATGTCATTAGATCTCTTGCAACTCTAATAAACCTGATGCCACAGAAAAAAAAGTCATCAAATGCTGCATCCGTTTTAGTTGATGCCAGCTGCATATTTTTAGCAGCTAGGCAGAGATACCTAAAAACCTGTAAACCTGTGTGTGTCTTTATGTGTCTGGGTCCTCAATCAGAAACTCAAAAACTAACATACTGATGGCTAAAACCGTAAATATGCAGCTTGATGTGATACCTAAACCAAAAGTGAATCTCATTATGACTATGTCCATCTTTCATCTGCTACTGCAAACAATTTTTAGAAAATTAGATTTTTTTTTTTGAAAATGCAACAGGGAACAGTGTCTGGAAAAACAAATGTTTTTTTTCCAAACTCTGTTTCCTTTTTTCCAGACTTATCCAGACTAGGAAAATACTAAGGAAAACACACAGCCACCTCTGTGTAGTTCCCGCACTTGCTGTAGATGGCAGAGAGGAGGCGATAACATTCGATACAGCTGCCTTCTCTGGATATGATGTCCAAGGTCATCTTCTCTGCTTCTGAGTTGAGATCAGCCATGGCCAAAACCTGAGCCTGGAAAGGAAAAAAAAAATCCCAACTTTTAAAAGTTTATCAGTGTGTTTTGACAGAGGTTGATTTGATAAATAAGAAGACAAAGAATAAGTGTGTGTATGTGTGTGCGCATGCTCACCAAAGCTAACCAGACTTCAGTGCTGTCTGGCTGCAGAGTTGAAGCCTCTCTGTACACCTGCAGAGCTTCCTCATAGCGCCCTGTGTTATAGTACAGTGCTCCAAGGGGAGTCAGTATGTCTACTTTCCTGGTCACCTGCAAGGCCCTGCAGGCAGAGATCAGATGTCTTTAAATATCTACAGCACATCTATCTGTCTGCAGTCAAACATCGACTAAATGACTATTATATTCTTAATGCATATTGGCTGACAGAAGATGTGATGATTCAAGGGGAGCCATAGGCCCTTGCACTAAGTCAGGGTCCATCTGCTAAAAATATGCAGCTGGCATCAGCTGAAATGGAAGTAGCATTTGATGAGTTTTTTCTGTGGCGTCAAATTGATTAGAGTTGCAAGAGGTCTAATGACATCAGTGTGATGAACTTGTTCTAAAGACAGGAGGCTAAGATCTTTATTATTTTACAAAATATTGTACTTAATTGTCATCTGTTGTTACATTGACAGCAGACTTGTCATGTGTATATCCAGCATGAACTGACAAACTTGCACAGACTTTCTTGTAATGACCTGAACATGAGCCAGAAGGGCCCGAGGGACGGATGGTCTGTTGTGGTCAATGTAACTCTGTTTGCAGTATCACTGAACTATGAATCATTTTCCACAAACTATTACATTATCATTCTGCAACATGGCTACAAAGATGATCCCCTCTTTAAACCACTGTTGGCTATTTACACATAAACCAATCAAAATAGCCAAGTCATGTTACTAAATGTGGATACACACATCAAATCAAAATCCCAGAACCAGCAGTGACAGCAGTGCCATTGGTTAGTGTGCCATTGGTGTGCCATTCTTGCCAACTCAGTTCTGTGACTACCTTAGTCTCAGAACAATATGGATCAACTTCAGCCCTAAACATACAGCCAGAGCTATAATGGAACAGTTCAGATCAGGTCTATTCGACAAATGACTTGTGGGACGGATATGGCCCTTTTAATTTTTTTGGACCCCACAAAGCTGCCAGAATCCCAAACCGATTTGTCTGAATATAATGCTGAAAATATGCAAACCAAACTGTATCAGAGCTACTTCCTTGAGTATCATATTAATATAGCAGAAATCTGCCTCTGTCAAACAGACAATCACTGATAAAACATGAAAATGGAGAGAGGTGGGGTGGATAAACATGTACACCTGTAAACAGTTGTCTGATTGACCATTCATTTGAACTGTGCAAAAAGTAGTAAGGCTGCAGTACAAAAAGAAGACAACAGCAAAAGTTGTAATAACTAAACTCACTAGAAGAGTCAAGATATCTTTTTAAAGGTAAAAAGAAAGAAAGTAGGTTTAGAAATGTGACAGTTTCAGAGCTGTCTGTCAGATCTTAAACTCACACCTCCAAGAAAGTTTTTCAAAAGTCCTGGGGGAGGTTGGAAACATGGAATCTGAATGGGCCATGTTCAGGGCCTTAATTGCAGATGTGGCTTCCAGGAGTGGCAACTGGATAACTCCTTAGTGGACACTGGAGGTCAGGGAGTTCAGCAAGCTAATAGATGACTACTTTAGGGTTTGACTGTCATAGAAGTCTCCTGAAGTACCTGACAGGTACAGGATGGCCAGAAGGACTGTAGCTTCTATTGTTGCAGAAGCAAAAAGGGTTCATACTGTAGTGATTGAGGATATTGTCAAACGGTGGAAAGAACACTTTAAGGATCCCTTTAATCTGGTCACTATATCCACCTTTGAGGTGCCAGAGTTTGATTATTTGGGGGAAGGCGAGTCTCTTATAATGGCAGAAGTCACCAAGGTAGTTAAAATGTTCCTTGGTGGCAGGGTGCCAGGGGGTGGATGAGATTTTCCCTGAGATGCTGAATACTCTAGACCAGGGGTCCTCAATCCTGGTCCTGGAGGGCCACTATCCTGCATGTTTTAGTTGTTTCTCTGCTCTTCAG
>JAOXNZ010000074.1:4378384-4388652 GCA_028566095.1 Kryptolebias brasiliensis
TCCTTGTCCCTCCCAAGGAGAACCTCAACATCTTCAGCTCTGTCACTTCCAGTTCTGTCTCCTGTCTTTTTGTCAGTGTCACTGTCTCCAAACCACACAACATAGTTGGTCTCACCACTGTCTTGTAAACCTTTCCTTTGACCTTTGCTGCCACCCTTTTGTCACAATCACTCCTGAAACTTTTTTCCAGCCACTCTATCCTGCCTGGAATCTCTTCTTAACCTCTTTACCATACTCACTGTTCCCACCTCCACATTGAAGCTATCATCACTCCTACAGCACACCTCACCACTGTCCTGATGTCTACATACATGTCCTGTACCAGTCTAACATACTTCTCTGCCACTCCAGATTTCCTCGTACAACACCACAGCTCTTCCCTCGGCACCGTCGTATGCTTTTTCTAAATCCACAAAAACACAAAATACTTATCCATCAACTTCCTCCAAGCAAAGATGGCACCTGTGGTGCTCTTTCTTGGCATATACCATACTGCTGCTCACAAATAGTCACCTCTTGTCTAAGTCTAGCTTCCATAACTCTCTCCCAGATCTTCATTGGGTGGCTCATTGACTTAATTCCCTTTGCTACAACTCTGTACATCACCCTTGTTCTTAAAAATTTGCACCAGCACACTTCTCCATTCCTCAGGTATTTTTTCACTTTTAAAACTACCATTGAATAATAGAGTCAAAAACCTCACTGCCATCTCTCCAATTTTCCATACCTCCACTGGTATGTCATCAGGTCCAACTGCTGTTCCATTCTTCATCCTATTCAAAGCTTTCCAAAACTCATCCTCAGTAATCTTTCCCACTTCCTGGTCAACAGTTTCTATGACCTAGTTACCTCAGGGTTGTCTGTCCTCTGCCAGTCCATCACAGGACCATATAAAGACAACCTGTCCAGGGTGTTCTGGTCTTTCTGTGTTGTTTTTACACCAATGAAAAACAATAGGTTCTTTAGTTTTTAATAGCAGTCAGAAACAAATGTAGCTTTGTAATTGGTCCATTTGGCCCGATCCTTCTTCTCTTGTTTATTTCTGCTCATTACAGTAAACCCTGGACAGGGCTGCAGTATCTCAGTCGTCAGTGTTGCAGTCTTGTAATCCTGAGGCTGCAGGTTCGAACCCAGGTTGTGTCAGGAAGGGCATCCGGTGTAAAACAATTGTCAAATCTTTCATGCAAAAGTTTGCTGTGGCGACCCCTGTAGAAGGAAGCAACTGAAAGAAGAACAACAGTAGACCCTGGATGAGGTTTACTTCAGCATTGCCTCAACTTGTAAGAAACTTTTTACATACTTTCATGAAACTAATTGTATCAGGTTACTGTGAAGTTAAAATATGCGTATGAGTGAGAAGGTTTGGACAGCAGTGTTTGATGAAACAATTTCAGTTAGTTTCAAGCACCTAATTTATTATTCAAGCTATTTTTAAATCTTGAAAATACCACATTCAAATTCAAGGAATTTCAAAGATTTCAAGCACATGTATGAACCCTGACAGAAAAACAATTGAACACGAGCTAAAACCCCAAACAAGCAGGATTTAAAAAGTGGCATTATAAGCAACAGCACTGGTGATCTGAGAAAGCACACAGTACTCTGACTCTGTTTGTCAGCTTAATTATTCTGAATGACACGACATCCAAAGTCATTCCCCTGTCACACTTTCCTGTCCATTAGCACAAGGCAGAAAATAAGAAAGAAACTCTGGTTGCAGGAAAACAGGAAACAAAAAGGAGGTTAGACAGATATAAAGGAAAGAATGAAGAATCCAGTCAACACCCTGTCACTTTGAGGTGTTTCCCTTGTGTACAGCTTTCAAAACTATATGAAAACATTATGAAAAAAAGATCTCACATGAATCCTGCACACAATATGTCTCACACTCTGTCTCATCCATTTGTTTCCCCTACTCTTCCTTTTTTTCCTCTGTAATTTTTGTATTTTATAGAGTATTTGTTTGGTGTTTGCTGAGGTTTGATGTTCAGAGGGAGAACGACAAGCTGAGATCCTGAAGAAGTTACCATGAGAAAAGTGTGGTCCACGTCTATCTGACTACCAAAAAAACAGTTTGTTGATTAACAAAAAAAGAAGAAAAACTCAAAAATCAAAATGCAAACTGAACAAATGCAAAATGTTTGGATGTAGCAGGGTTGTACATCTCTGGTTTGTGGCTGATATGTGTACTGATTTTCAACATCATCTTTCAATCTGACTTGTTAAAGATGCACAAGCAGCAAAAAGCAAAACAACACATTACAAGTCAATATATTCAATACGAACAGCTGTACTGGGTGATCTGATCACACTTAGATCACACTAAATAAAGGTGTAAAGGTTCTCAAAACACAACAAAGACGTCTTCACTAAGACCACCTTCAGGAAGGGTCTTCAACACTTTTATCCACATTAGTTTGGCAGTCTGAACACAAATGCTCCTGAGCCACACTGAAGGACCACCTACTAAATTAATGTGACCCTATGCAAGCAACCAAGTTATTACCTGGACATCTCAGTCAAAAAAATAAAATCAAATTAAAGGCCTGCCATTCCTTAAAGGGTTGCATATCACCTGCTGCATTCCTTGCCAGAACTTTAGACTAAGATCATATAATAAGAAAGGATGGAGTTTTAGCTGTTTTGGTGAACATGTTGAGTAGCACTTGGAGAATGTGTTGTGAATGACTCACATTTACTAACACATCAAATTTGTAACTTAATATCTGTAAAATTGACTGAGTCACATTATTTTTAGTTTTCTAACGGCAGTTGGCTTTGGCTCCAACAGTTAATCAGTTGTAGATGTATGTAGAAAATGTCTGATGGTCTGCTGGAGGGTCATCTAAATATAAAAGGGTCAAAATATTTTAACAGACTTTGTCATGTTTTTATAATATTCCATTCCCCTCCGTTCTTTTGTGTTCTGCATCATAGTCATGGTGGTGTGCACTGAAGCACAAGCTCACTCTCCCATCACCCTCATCAGCCTACCAGATTAGGTAAAATATGAATTGCATAAAACCCAGGAGAGGAGTATTTTCAGGCACAAAAAGAAATACAGAATTTTAGAGCCTAATTTTAAAATGTGTTATACCAGGAAGAGTTTTATTTTGAAAGCCTGTGTACATTTCTCCCTGAAAGATCTGACCTAAAGTGTCCAAAGCTGCTCATTAATCACATTTCCTCTAATGAACACACATGCACTCCCATATGTTTCTGCAGGATTCTGTCAGAAAAAGCTTGTATTCATATTAAAACAATCTATCTTCACTAACCTCTGATTTACAACCCCTGGCAAAAATGATGGAATTAGCACTTTTAGAGGATGTTCTTTCAACTGCTTAATTGTGTATAAAACAATAAATCACAGACCAAGATCAGATAAAGTAGAGGAAAAAATTATGGAATCACTCTGTAATTTGCAGTTGTAAAAACACCTGCATCACATTAAATCTACTAATTAGTCTTTAGCTAAAAGAAGAACTCACACCTTGAAGAGCTGTTGCACAAAGTGGATTATGGCTCCAATGTGAGAGATGTCAGATGAAACAAAGGAGAGGATTATGAAACATCAAGAAGGTAAATCATCATGAAATGTTGCAAAAGATGTTGGTTGTTCCCGTTCATGTGTGTCTAAAATCTGGACCAAGAACAAAGAAAATGGGAAGGTTGTAAAAGGGAAGCATGCTGGTCGATCAAGGAAGACATCCAAGCATCAAGATAGAAAACTTAAAGCAATGTGTCTTGAAAACAGAAAATGCACAACAAAACAAATGAGAAACAACTGGAGTCAATGTTTGTGACCGAACTGTAAGAAATCGCCTAAAAGAAATGGGACTTACATCCAGAAAAGTTAAACGAAAACCATCATTAACACCCAAACAGAAAAGAGCAAAGTGACAGTGGGATGAGATGAAAGTCTTCTTCCGTAACGAATCACAAGTCTGCATTGGGTAAGGTGATGATGCTGGAACTTTTGTTTGGTGCTAGCCCAATGAAATTTATGAAGATGACTGCCTGAAGAAAACATGTAAATTTCCAGTAATTCATGATATAAGCCTGAATGTCAGATAAAGACACAGAGATGGCAGTCATTCCATCTTAAATAAATCCCAAAGTCTACATTGTAATTTTGGACACTTTTCTTATTCCATGAGTTGAGGATGTTTGGTGATGATGACAACTTCACTTTTCAAGATGATAATGCATCTTGCCATAGGACAAAGGACATAAAAACTTTCTTTCAAGAAAGACATATAATGTTCAGGCCATGGCATGCAAAATAGTCTGGATCACAATCCAGTTGACAATCTTTGGGGGATATTAAAAGAAACGGTTAATGACAAGACTCCAACCTGTAAAACTGATCTGGGAACAGCAATAAGAGACAGTTGGAGCCAGACTGATGAGGAGAACTGTTAGTCATTAGTTAGGTCCACACCTCCTAGAATTCAAGCTGTTATCAAAGCCAGAGGTCGTGCAACAAAGCACTAGGGGGCAGTGTTTTCCTCATGATTCCATATTTCTTTCCTCTACTTGACCATGGAAATGCTGCTGTGTTGCAGCCACGTGCCCTTGCCCTCCTGGGCTTGGACTCCTAATCATTCCTACAAGACCTATGTGCACACTGAGAAATCTAGTACTCACATAATAGTCAAGCAGAAAACAAAATAAATAGAAACAAGGGAAAAGCCTTTGTTCTTACTGTATGAGAGGCTTGCAGCAGAGTACCAGGGCATCGTAGAGCAGGCACACTCCAAACACGGTGATACCCGTCTCTTTAACCAGCATGGCACAGGTACCCAACAACAAACTGATAAACAGAGACCACGGAGACTCTGTGGAAGGCAGGATATCTTCAGAGACACACGCTCCCACACTCCTGAGAAACAACAGAGAACAATGATCTTCAGTCCAAGTACTAGATGGGTAATATAACCTCAAAACTAAAGCACAATATCTCAAGGAAATTTGCTGGAACAAAAATTTGAAACAATACAATTAAAAGAAAAACATGGACATTTTTTCTGTGGTTGCATCTGGCAGGTAGCTGCATTTATTCGTTTGAACAAGAAAAGGGGAAGTTTTCATCTTTTATGCTACTGTGCATGATGACAGTGTGGAAATATTGCAACGCAAGCAGAAATATCACTACAGTCAATGCCAGAATAAAGTATTCGACATTGTGCTTTTTATGCAAAACTGTGGTAAACGTACCAACTTAACTGCCAAATTGCAAATGTATTTATTATTTGCTGAAGTAATTTAAACTTGCAACTCCTCAGGAGTCTGCAAGTAAACTCATCACTGAGCTTCTGAGTAAGACAATAACTGAGCTAACACAGTTAATATATTCTGTAAAGGCTTGTGATTTATGAATGGTTAGTGGCAGCCCGCTTTGTATTCACCTTGGCAGCCATCTCCACATTCATGATTCTACTGGAGTACACTTCTGAGAAGAAAAGAGGCAGATTTGGACCAGTATTTAATAACTATTATTTAGCCTTTTTTTAAAAACCTAAACATTTGAGGCTGTAGCACCTAACGTTTTCTGAGTAACCCCATAACTCAAGACAGTAGAAATTTTAAAACACAGGTCTTTTCAAATTACTCATTAAGCTAGTAAAATAATAATTGTTTGCCTTAAAACAAAAGTAGGGTAAATTGTGTTTTCTCTGGGAGCTTCACTGAGAGTTTGTGGCTCGTGCATATTTAAGGACCAATGGCAGGTGTAAAAACAAAACAAAAAAAAGGTAGGATATTATTTAGTGCAATGAAGGGGAACTCCCAGACAAGGGCATTGCAGACCTGATGGCCTAAAGTAAAGAAACCCCTTCCAGAAGTCTAACCGTACCTTCTTGTGCATCACAAACTGGCTACAGAGTCACCACTAATATTCAGAGGAAAACGTCTCGTAGTTCCCAAGTCTCTGCGAGAAAAGGTTGTGCACCTAATTCATGAAGAACACCAGGGCACGGTTCATCCTAAACAATGCTTTAGAGAATATTACTAGTGGCCACAAATGGAGCATTTGGTCTATACAGTTCTGTCATCATGCACTGTCAGACATGTGACAAATGTGTGGAAGAATGCTAAAAGACACCATTCAGGCAGCACAAACTACACAACAATCCTGAAAGCCTGCAGTTACTGAAATGCTTCACAACTACAGGGCTTCTTCTCATGCCACAACTGGTGAATCCCCTTTTCAGCTCCTCAGGGGAAGACCAACGAGGACAAAGCTGGACATCCTGCCTCCACCTAAGGGCAATGGACAGTATCACCATGTTTGATTGTGTAAAGTGCACTTTTGGCTTGTTGTAGAAACACTTTACCTCAGAGAGCAGAGCCAAATCCACCCACCAAGGTCACTGTTTGAGCTATGGTCAAATTGTGCAAATCTTTTCATGTGGGAAAAGGAGAGACCCAGTACAGTGATCCTTTGTAAGTACAGCAGCAGAAGACTGGCCTGAGCATCCTCAGTGATGGGAAAAGATGGAATACAGTACAACTTTTGCTTTGCTCCAATGAAACACCAAGAACTGATATAGAAGAGGAACCCCTCAGCCCAAAATGGACAATAAAACGAACTGTTCTGCAAAGGGAAAGACATGCACCAATCGGAACAAACGACTATGTGATAAAATAAGTTGGTTTAAAAAAAAAGAATGATAATGTTTCCTTAGGTAGTGGGGGAGATCTTGTTTTCTTAGGTTTAGAGAGTAAATATATAGCTAGAAAGCCGTGTTCTGATAATAAAGCAGCAGCTGCCTTTTCTATTTTATTACTACCGCCAGAACAAACATTATATACAATATCTTGTGTGATCTCACATGACTTTTAAAGGCTTAGAGTATGTCGGCTACCACCACCACCAAATTATAGCTTCATATCTGTAAAATTCATTGAGGTATAGCCATTTATGTGTAGGCTAATGTTGATTAGCTATGGCAGCCATCTAGAATTGAGTTGACTCCAAAAGTTAATCAGTTGTAGATGTATAGCTAATGATTACGTTTTGAGAGTTTTATTAAAATTTGTCCAGTGGTTAATGATATTTTGGTAACAGACAGACACACAAATACACAATCAAAAACATTATCTCCCCGCCATCACTTTTCCAGTGGTACCAATGGACTGCATACGATGACGGATGAAGTCAGCTGTTTTCCTGAGTATGAGCCTAATCTCAGAGTTAATGAAACCTTTAATAAAACATGTTTGTTTGTAAAATTATGTTACCGGAGTAAAATAAAAGAACAGTATGTCATTTGGGACTGAGTTAACTTGTGATTAACATAGTGTATATAAGCAACATATGACAGGCTGCACTTATTGTACAGTATTATACTGTTTCTTATTTACTAGGAGTTACTTGGTATTTCCATCTTTTATCAAAGTACAATCATTGTGAAAAAACCCTGCTTGTTAGAGCAGTAGACTCTTAGTAGAGTCTGGAAACAAAAATGTTTTCCATCCATCCATCCATTTTTTCCCCTTATCTATTGTTAGGTCACTGATGCTGCCAGGAAGTCCAGAAGTGACACCCACACCCATCCCTCTCCCCAGCAACACTTTCCAGCTCCTCTTGGCAGATCCCAAGATGTTCCCAGTACAAAGAGAATATACATGTATACTGGGTGTACTTCTACGGTTTCCTCCCAGTGGGAAGTGCCAAGAAAACCTCCAAAGGGAGAGACCCAGGAGTTAGGCATCCTAACTGACTCCTTTTGATGCGAAGGAGCAGCAGCTCTACTCAGCGCTCCCTCAAATGATAGAGCTCCTCACCTTAGATCTAAGGCTGAGTCCAGCCACCTACAAAGGAAGCTCATTTGAGCCTCTTGGATCCAGGATCTTGTTCTCTCAATCATGATTATGGGTGTAACGAGATCTCGTTCCACAGGATCTCACAAGATCAAAAAGTGTGTGGCAGCAGTTCAGATAAATGTCATGCACTAGGACCACGCAGCACATCACTCAAGCTGTGTTATGAGAACATCTTCCTTGCTCTCCTACAAAAAAAATAAAATAAAAACAAAACAATTGGCGAGTTCAATGAGTTTGCTTGAATCAATACTAATGTGATGGTATCAATACTTAAACTTGTTTCATTCTTCTATTTTCAGCATGTTGCTTCTGTTGCAGAAGTGCAATGAAAGGGGGAAAAAATGTTTTATTATTTTGTTTCTGACCAAAAACAAAACCAAGAAGAATGTAAATTCTAAAACATTAATTCTCCACTTTGTACTGATTTAATATTTGCCAACTCATTTTTAATACATTTTTTACCTGAAAGTTTGCCTGATCTCCATCCTGGGTTTTAAAATGCAAAAAATCAGCTAACAGTTGAACGCAAAAATCAGTAATTTAATAGTCATGGAAATGTTTTCAGATTTAGCATATTGATAGTAAAACATGACACACTGTTTCTAGTACATGAAACTGTATAGGCCCTCATAAGCCCAAAGTATTGTATTGGCTCAATATGAGTAACACTAGCCTTGTTTTTACCAGGTATTGGATCGATGCCAACTTTTGCAGTATCGCACACTATTATTTGCTAACAGCAGTGGGAAACAGGAGCCTGCCGTGTGTTGTCCACACCCTCCTGCTGGTGGTTAATGAGGGCCTTTTGTCAGAGGAGTGTAGCTGATGCTATGACAGTCAGATGAAAAATAGTTGGACATTTTAAACAATTTACCTTAGCCTACTCCTACCGTGAACATATTCAGGGGCAGCTCAACAGGATGTGCAGAGCCACTGGATTAGCACATTCTACATGCTACAGTCTGTCATTGAGCAGAAGAGGATTCTGCGAATACACAGATCTGAGCATTAGCTTCCAAGTTATCTCACCGCTCACCAAAGGCTGCTTTTGAGAAGACTACTGATGCCCTGGCTCTGTTTAAGGAGTTAATACAAAAGTAAGCTCCTCTGAGTTTCAAACACATTTTCAAAGTAATTGTAAGAAGTATAATGGCTATTATTGGTCTTCTATCAGTACTTGGTATTGGCAAGTACTGAAATGTAAGTACTTATGTTTTGGTTTGAAAAAAAACGTGATATTGGTGCATCCCTAAATATTTGGTTTTGGTATATAGTTATTTTGTTAATAAAGTAAGCTGAGCAAACTAGTAAATATCTTAGGAGGTGCAGCTAAGTCATGGCCCTATTTCCAAACCAAAGTTAACAGGTTTACTTTGTGTTGAAGCATCCTGAATTGATATTGCATCCAATTTTAAATCTGCAAAATAAATAATGCAGTAAAAATTTTTTTAAAAGAAAAACATCCAGTAAAAGAGAGGAGTTCAGTGGAGTCAAATGTCTCAGAAGAATTTGTTAGTAAGCTTAAAACCATTACTCTGTTAGTCAGGATATTTTTGCAAATTATTTAGACATGTAAATTTTATTAAAAATAATTCAACTGTTACACAAAAGAGCGGTCTTACCTAATATAGGAGAGGAATGTCAGCAAAAAAAGCAAACAGGCCAAAACATCAGCTCTTCCCACGATACCAGATACCTGAAACACACACATGTACAGTTTGAAGCATTGAATTATAGGCCAGACAGCCACACACACACACACACAAACATAACAGAATACAAAGACTGGAGAAATACTAAGGGTTGAAGGAGGAAAAAGAGAAACTGTGGAGAGTCAAGACCTCAGTGTTCCCAGTGGTAATGGAGCCTTCAGCAGCGGTGATAATGTCCTTTGAACAGAACAGAACAAGGAGATATTTGTCCAAAATGCCCAATGCCATGTTTGACAATTTGCTGCCACAGGACCTAAGCATCATGCAGTCACTGAGGTGACCATGAACTTCTCTGTAGACCAAAGGATTCTAGAGTCAAAGCACCATTAATAAAAAACAGGATAATTTTCCCCTCAAGAAAATGAGACTGGTATTGTGATACATAACACTATTACTTTAAGTTATTCTTATAGTGATTCTCTTAAGGATGTGGTAGCTCTGTGGTCAGTGCTGCGGTCTTGACATCTTAAAGCTGAACTGAAATCAAATCTCAAAAAATTGACATTTCATGTTTGTTATTTAGTCAAACACATCCACACAACATTCCAGGAACCCGTTTATCTAAACTGTTTTAACTCAATAATTTCCGAAGTGGGTGATTTGTGGGGCGGAGTTCCATCCTCGGTTCATGACGTGCGCTGTGCCACAGTGCCTGCAACGTCCTCCAGCATGACCGGTTTGGTGGTGGGTCAGTCATGGTGTGGGGAGGCATTTCTTTGGATGGCC
>JAOXNZ010000074.1:4404476-4416408 GCA_028566095.1 Kryptolebias brasiliensis
TTGGTCTGTGGGAGGAAACCGGAGTACCCGGAGTAAACCCACGTGTGCACAGGGAGAACATGTAAACTCCACCCAGGGAGAACATGTAAACTCCACCCAGAAAGGCCCCAGGCTGGGAGGAGATCCTGCAACCTTCCTGCTGGGAGGCGACAGCTCTAACCACTAAGCTGCTGTGCCACCCCTATGAAAGGGAAAATAAACCAAAATATTGCTGTTATTTTTTGACTGTGTAACTTTACAAACTGCACCCCATAGACAGTCAGGTGCCTGATTTATCAGCACCTATGAGCAATCAGTAGCAATTCCATGTCCCCACAGTCTGGGACCAACACTATCATCCAACATAAAGCGTGTCCCCACAGACCGGGGTTTATCAAAGACTAACTTCAGAATTTGGGAGTCCATTGGACTGAATGTCCTGTCTACAGTCCTGACCTCAGCCCCATTGAACACCTGTGGGATCAGCTTGGTTGTGCTTTTTGTTCCAGAGTGACCAACAAAACCATATTGGGCAACTTGTAACAAATGCTGGTTGAAGAATAGAAGGCCATCCCACAGCAGTGGGGACCAAGTTGGTGATCAGCATCAGGAGGAGGTGCCAGGCTGTTGTGGCTGTGTATGGTTCTTCCACATTCTACTGAGGCTCCTGTTTGTTAAATGAATAAATTGTTAAATTGCCAATATGTCTCATTTCTTCAAACCTCAATCCAATAAACACCACCAAACAATCGTTCTAAATCATCTCTGCCAACGCCAGAGATTATTCTGCTGTTGACTTTTGTTTGGTGTAAGTAGAAATCCTAGAGACATGTCTCTACCTGGTCAACACTTCTCAAAGAGCCATTTTTTACTTCAGTGTTACACTTTAAAAATTCGAAACTTTGTTTTTATACAAGTCTAAATAACTAAAGCCAGCGTACAGAACAAAATGGCTGACCACTTGACCACTGGGCAGCCTTCAGTCTGAACTTGACCTTTTAGCAGTTTCCTCAATTACAACACCTGGCCGTTTTTATTACCACCTTTTAATATTTAACACCCTGCACCCTCTGTAACTGGAGACATACAGTAAAGGTGTGTGTTTATCAGCTCGCCACATCAGATACCTTCACTGACAGGAAGCGAGGACACATGAGAGAGTGTGCGTGTCGGTGTGTGTTTATGCAACCCGACTCTGGCTCTCACACTCTATCTGTATTTAGCATCAGTTGCCATCAGGTAGAGCAATTAGTCACAGAGGAGGCTTGCCAAGAAATTAGAGTGGTGGGATATTGAGTGTGCAACACACAATCCTGTGGTAAATTTAAGCATTTATTTCATTAATTACATAGTTAGTGGTGGAAAACATTTCTTAACTTTTTTTAGTGAACAGGTATAATTTAAGGGGGGGTATGGAAAAAGTAAAATATCAAATTGGGCAAATTTGTAAGAACATTTTGTGCAACATAGCTTGAATTGTAAAGTAGAAAATTTTGATTATTACTTTCTTTTTTATAGTTTCAAAATGGACTTGGAGTGTGCTTTTTCTTTCTCAAAATACATATGAAAAGTCAATTTGCTTCAGATTCAAGTCCTGTTTTATTCACAGCCTGAGATGCTGCTAAATTGGACGAGCTATATTTGCAGAGCTTAGATTGGCACGAAACTCTCACAATATAATCAAAATTCAAAAGGATTACTAATAGAGGTACTTGTTAAAGAACATTTATGCGAAGGTCAGTGCTCCATTTTGGAGTGGTTTCTTTGTGTGCGGGTGCTAAACGTCCACATCAAACACCAATATTATTTCTTTATGATAATAATTACAAAAACAACACCTAAAACATACCTGTGTAGGCTCCCTAACAAAAGGAATATGGTCTACAAGCCAATGTACTTCTTGAGAAGCTAGTCCTAGCATTCCTTAAAGAAATGCATATCGCCCGTCACCTTTAACTAAAAGACTAAAATCATCTTTTATGTTGAGAATGAGAGTTGTAGCCATTTTGGTCAAACCTTGAAAAGAACGTCATGTGCCGTCATCGTGAGAAATAAGGCTGAAAATATGTCCTGTGAATGACTCTTAGCTACTTACCACATTAAATTTTAGCTCAATATCTGTAAAACTGACCGGGTTACAGCCATTTTTGTGTTGGTACTGTTGATTAGCTGTGGCAGTCATCTTGAATTGGATTGACTACAAAGGTTAATCAGTTGTAGACCTAAAGCCAATGATTACTATCTAAAAGTTTCATTAAAATTCGTCCAGTCGTTCATTAAATATTTTGCTAACGGACAACAATGTTCAGCAGTTAATGTTACAGTTTTAAACACTGCGCAGTCTATTAGCACTCAGAGTATGTGCTGGAGATCAATCTCAGCTATTACCATACAAAACCTTCAGTCAATATCAGTGAAAATGGCTGAGTTAAAGCCATTTTTGTATTTTTTTAAGGTCCGCCGTCTGTGGCAGCCATCTTAACTTGGGTTGACTACAACACGTATCAGTCGTAGACGCACATTCAATGATTGCTCTCTGCAAAGTTCATTAAAATTCGTCCAGTGGGTCATAAGATATTTTGGTCGGACCTGCGCACACGTGCAAAAACATCATCATCTGCCTTTAACACGATGTCACATTCACCAACAGTGATACAAAAAAAGCTGTACACGGAAAAATAATCTACATGTTATAATATTTTGAGATTCATGCGTCATTCTGGATGACGTCTGCAGCTTTGGCACCACCTGTGATTAATGACTGCGATGTTTATGCATTTTGATTTGGCTACAGCTTGGGTTCACACCACTGATTAGAGACTGAATCTTAAAAGGAAAAAACACTATGAATAAAATTAGCAACCTTAATGTGAACAATGTAATGGTTGTATTTTAGAGACCAAACGGAGCACTTTAACAACCCTCTGTTTAAGGTTTTTCTGTAAAAAATATGGTCAAATAATCCTTTATAAAAGATTAAAGAGGGTAAATTTGATGTGTACAAGAAAAAAATAAAATAAATAAACACTGGATGTCATAATCTGCAAATCGGATTTATGTTGCTTTCTGTCATTCTGTCATTCTCTATAGCAATAAAAATATTACGCCGGGCAATACTTGTGCATTATATTGTAAAAATATTCTTGTTTCAACTTGTAATAAATAATCAAACAATTTATTGGTGTTTATGTTAGGTTTATTTATTTTTTAAGATCAGACCTGACTGTTGATGAGTATATATGGTTAACAGCAAAGCAAATCTGAAGGGGGGCATTTTGTGTACCACTGTGTATTCATGTCTGGAGGGTTAAAATGCAAGTTTTTCGCTCAAAATTCCAACTTAAAAGGTAGAACAAACCCAGCATATAGACTGGCAACCTTCTCCTTTGCAATGTTTTATGAATTAATTTCTAAATTTCTAACACATTCATGCCCTGTTTTATTTATTTATTTTTAATAGCATAAATACTTTAATGAAAAAAATGAAGGCCACAAAGGGAATGGTCCAACTTGGACATAAGTCACATGCTGACCACCTATGTTTGTAAAGAAAATGCTTCAATTTGCAATGACTTGGCACATCTAAAATGTGCACCAGAAGGCATAAGTGGTGGCACACCAAATGGAGCAATAGTTCTAAAAGGAAGTTGTTGTAGCATCCAACAGTCAGACAAAACAGTGAGTTAAGGTTCAGAGAGACAGAGGATGCCTCATAGATGCATTAGACAGCATTACCGGCACTTGATGGAGTTTGTTTGGGGTTACGTTGTGAGTTTGCCTGAGCTCAGGTGGTCATATTGTTCAGTTGTCCAGTGTGGGAAATACAGATACAGAAATACAGTCACAATAACTCGATGTTGGAACCAATGAGTGCACAATGGCACCCATACACATTATGAAAATTTTGGTTGCTCATGACTGGCATCAAGATATAATGGCTGAAGGGCCAAATTTATGGCCTTATGGGGGTGCCATACCCTACCGACATTGGACCAACTGTGTGGCCAAACTGCCATTGATGCCATCTTTTTGATCTGCTGTAGCAATCATTGCATTACAGTCAAAAGACCTTTCAGTTTGAGCAGTTTAAAATCATTTCCAACACTCTGAGTGCTTAACATTTGTATGGTCAGTGAGAGAACTTGCTCACTTTTGGTAAAACGTTGCTCCACAATGCCACTTGTCAGAAAACTCTATAGACTGCATCTAATTCTGCAATGTTGCATGCTAATTGTTGGGGACTGAGCAATCAAATTACTTTATAGGATATTTATAGTGAGTGGATTTGTGTTTATAAGCTCATTTTAATTCTGAAATTTAACAGAGAAGTAAAATAACCATTTGGCTGAAGACTGGCATCTGAGTCATCTCCATTTCTTGATAATTTCAATGTGACCCATTTGTATATTAAGTTCTGATTCATCTTTTTCAAAGTCTTAATGGTTCTTTTATGAACAGATTTGTCTCAATAATCTCCTTCTGTTGAGTGTAATGCTTGTTTGTTCTGTTTTAATTTGTGCCATGATGACTCCCATGTTTTAAGCTTCATTAGGTTGACCCTTAGGGCCTCCCAGGTTTGCAGCTAAGCCTCAACAGAAGGCACAATAATTAATGCACATTAGAAGGCTCAATAATCTGTGTTCGAGTATGTGGGGCTGGAATTCTTCAGCCAACCACCCAGTAAACCACCTGCTCTGTTACCCATGAGCCCAGAGTTAAGTAAGTGTGCACAATAAACAGAGTTGCAGTGTGTCTGCTTCCTTGCCAGCCAATTGGAAAAGACTTTTATCCCAGAAGAGCTAATCTTCCACTGAGCTGAGGATTCTGTACTGAGTCAGACTGTTGTTGCTCTCACCTGCTGCAGACAGAAAAACAGCATGACTACTGACTGACGGGGAACTCAGAGACTCAGGGTTAAGGTGAAATGGCTCTCTGCCGATCCCCCTCCAACTGCGCAGGTGAGTGCCACAGAAACCTACAGGAAGCCTTTCTTTCTCTTTGCTTTATGTGAGCTGTCCTGTCTGTCTCTTCCTGTGTCTTCACCCAACAAAGGATTGGACCACTGTAGAGTCCCATTGTCCCTTCACCGTTCCCCCCAGTGTGTGTGGACATGTCTGTATGTCAGCAGACCGTGTGGGGCGATCATCAACGGCCAGCTCTTTACGGCACCCAGGGTATACAGTTGCATGGGACTTTAATACGGTTATGCATGCCGTCTCCTTTTCAGCTGGTCACTTTGAGAAAATATTTGACCACATTTTGGAAGAATCTTAGACACCTGCTCTCAGAGTAAGACTCAGAAAGGGTTTAATCCAGGTTATTTTTCATGACTGAATGCTTCCGTGGAAACATTCAAATCTGAAGTGAAATATTTTTTGATTTGCTGAAGCACAATGACAATGCTGAGCCGACATGCTGTTAGAAACTTTCCTGAGATGAAGAGGAAAACTACATTTGCACTTTTATTGCTTGAACATCTTTTGCTTCAAAAATCAGTTTTAAGAGAAATCAATAGGTTACTCTGGAATAACAGATTCTTCCTTGAAACCATCAACTCCCCCCCATCCTACTGTCTTTATGGTACACAGCTTAATCCTTTATAATGTCTTTATAATGACAGATAGCTGATTACTTAATAATAACTACCTTCGTGCAGCGGTTCTTCTGTACTGACTGCTACAGTAAATTATAGAAGAATTTAGTTAATGTTGAATCAAATTTTCTTTTCTTGTTAGCAATAGATCCAGTCACCTACAAAAAAATATTTACCACCAGAAAGAAGGCAGTTTGATCCACATGCAGACCGCCTATGGATATGTAAATGACTCGATATGCAAGGCGCTGGAACAGCTAGAATGAACATTGGAGTGCAATCACAAGTGAAT
The DNA here is from genome assembly GCA_028566095.1 of Kryptolebias brasiliensis. NCBI lineage: Eukaryota > Metazoa > Chordata > Actinopteri > Cyprinodontiformes > Rivulidae > Kryptolebias > Kryptolebias brasiliensis. The sequence continues at coordinate 4,410,341 of JAOXNZ010000074.1, forward strand.
CGTTAGCGTTATCAGGCAGTTTCCAGAGCATTCAACAGTCAGTCAAAACATTTAGTAAAGATCAACAGACACAGTGGACAAACCACACCTAGGGAAGATCACCATATTGTGTGTCAAGCATTATAGAATACACGTACTAGACTCTTTAACATCCCATGTCATCCTGGATTGTGTCTCGACAACTGGCTACACACACCAACACCAGAGAAGGGACTATGTTTGAAGTGGTCCTATTGGTCCTACTGGCATCACTGTGTGGGGAGCCATACAATGTGAAATCAGTTCACCTGTGGTTGTGAGCTGAGTATGGTGAGTGGAATGTGACAATTCTAAGCCTAACCTTTCCTCGCTGTCAGAACATCTGAAATTTTGAATGGGATTGATAGGGACTGTTGACCTGCAGCAAAGTAGCGGCAGTGTCACAGATAAAGCACCTGTCTGTAATGACAGTGGCGCACCTTTGGAAATCACCGAAAATGTACTTCTGCTAAAAGTGACTGCACAATGTACTTTGCTGTCTGAATTTAAATCTGCTGAAACTGTATGAAATTCAGCCTAAATTTTGTTAAAAACAATAAGTTTATAACAAGATGTAAGTGTCAAACAAGGGTCTCCTTCGGCTGGTTATCTGTGTCGCCTTCCACTCGTCAAAATTTGAGGGACCCTGACAAGACAGCACTACTTCAGTGTGTCATAATGTCTTACCCCCAAGCTTTCAACAAGACAACACCGTCCACACACAGCCAGAATTCTTTGGACTTAAACAGTTTAGACGAAACAAACTACTGTTGCTTGCACATTGGTGGACTGTGTGAAATACACTGAAAAGAGTTAACTGAGAGTTTTCTTTGCTGCAGTTTTGAGAAAGATTTCTGTAATATTTTATCTGCCATATTATATTTGAAGACCGTGGACAAGATTTGATACCAGAGGTTTTGAGGTTTGAGGTTGGTGTCCATTAGGAACATTTTAAAATTACCGTTTAGCTGCATGTAAGTAAACACTTCTTAAATAGCAAATAAAGCAGATAAGATATTAAAAGGTCTCCCCACAAAAAAAATTGTGATTTTATTACTTTTCAACACAACACAATGCTTCTAAAACAGCTGCCTCATGAAGATGCTGAAACTCCTTTGCAGCTGGAACGTTTTAGCGTTCTCTCTCATTAGTGCTTAATAACATGAAGCTAAATAAGACAAGCTTCTGGCACAAGTTTCCATACAATCAGCGAGCCGGAGCTGAGACAGCATGTGATAAAAGCATCAACATTAAGTCTTTGTGCCGTGCTCTGCTGCTGCTGCCCATTATCTGCTTTCTGAAGATGCCCTTTTGCCTCTGCTATTAGAAAAAGCGTGTGAAAATAGAGTGTTTTTCTTACACAATCACTCTGAGAGACAGAGGCTGGTTGGGATTCCAAAAGTCTCTGATTTAAGGCAACATCTGAGGGAAAACAAGGAAGGGTTTTTTATGTCAAGTGCTTCTAAGGCTAAACAGAAAACATCTTATTAAGGCTGTCAATGCATAAACACTGACTCACCCTTGTTACTATTTGGTTTTGTTTCCATCACAACTTTTGATTTGTTATTCCTCTTGCAGCTTTGGTAAAACATATGCAAAAAGTATGGCTCTGTATGGAATAGTATACTATGACTTTTGGTAGCAGGACACCATACAGCATAGACAAAGTTTGCAAAGATCTAAGAAAATTTTTTAACATATATTACAACTTGAATTTTGGCAAAATGAGTGAGAAAACACATTTGGAGCTATAAATATTTCACAGTAAAAACCTAATTTAAAGTTCAAACGGGTCAAAGAAAGTTAGACTTTAAGTGACTGAACTGACATTTTAATACTTATGATTTTTACACAATCACAGTTTAAAATAAATGGTTTTTGAGAATTTTACCACAGAATCTTAAACTAAGAGTTTACTTTTGAGCTGTCAAATGTTCCAGATGTTTTTGCAAACTCTTCCTTATTCCTACAAACTTTCACCCAATGCATCTGTCATTTATACAGGACATGTTTATTCCTTAAATCCCTCCAGAGTGTAGAGTCCATTCAAAGGCTCATAAACTTCCATTATCTCTGAGCTCTAAGCCCCTGTCTACACTGCCTTTTTTTCTTTTAACATAGTTTTTCTGCTGTGTTTGCACCTCCTGTCCACACACAAACAGAACGTTTGGTGAGAAAAACAGATATTTTGAAAATTATTTCCAAAGTTGAGATTTTTTAAAGCGTTAAAAAAACTGCTTTTGATTTATCAGCGTAGACAAGAGATAGAGGTTTTCAGAAACACTGACAAAGCAACTTTTTTTTTTACGCATACCCAGTATTACTCTGTGTTCTAAAAACCAACACAACGGGGCTATTTTTACTGTTATCTTTTTCTTTCTTCATCCCAATCTGTCACCATTAAACTTTAATTGTGTGCTGGAAATGGTCAAGCCAGTATCTCAATGGGCTGCGACGACTGGAGACTAGTTGGCATCTTAAAATCGAAAGAAAATAGGTAAATTTCCTGTAGCAGTCTCAATAAATTGTAAGAGTTTGTGAACAGCAAGCTGTGCAGCCGTGTTTTGCGAAGCCAATATTTGAAAATTGTGGCTCATTTTTAGGTGCACAGCTTGCAAAACTCTACTTTAGGCTTTTCTCATAATTTTGTTGCACCTCACCCACCATTATTATTTTATCTACTGGCGTACACTTTTGAAATGAAGATTTGGACCAGTGTTTTACTAATTATTATTTATCTTTGGCATGGTTTTTAGATCTGGACATTGAAAGTTTGTTCTTGAATGATTTCTTTCATAGGATTGGATTATTTCGGCATTTTTGGTTTAGGAAAAGTACTAAATCCGTTTTAAAAAATATGTAATAGAAATTTAACTTAACTTACCTAAAACACTGCAGAGAACTTAAAACAATGACCACCAGATGCTCTTGTCACTATTAGATCAGGAAAGTTTTGAATGCGACTTATAGTTTTTGCACAATGACTGTTTTATGAGCTTGGTTCTTTCTACTCTTCTCATACAGTTTATACACCAAAACATCAGCGTTTTGTCAGCTTAGATTATTAAAAAACTATGTTTCAAACTACTATTGGGACCTAAAGTAGCAAAAAGTTGATGTATGTTAGAATTCTAAGCAGTACCTGTACTGGCACCCTTTAAAGCCTGGTAAAAAGAAATTATAGTTAATACATATTTAACTACAAATATTTACAATTTCAGTTTAAACTCCTTGACCAAGTACAGAAATTTCCCTTTCAAATGACAAATTTTTATTCTATAAATGCGGTTACAAGCTGAACCATCTTTCTTTGCTTCTAAATTCAGGTAACAGGAACATCCAATTTACTGATGCCCGTTTTATGCTTATACAAGTGCCATTTTGTCCTTCATTTCCCCTCCTACCGGACAGAACCAGAACCAGGAAACCTCCCAGTTAAAGGACCACCGATGTCAAGTGAGCAGAATTGCCAGCAAATTGTCACCATTACGTTTTTATTTATTTATTTATTTATTTTCCTTTCGAATTTTTAAACACATGATTGCATCTCTTGTCCCGTCTGACAGCTCTCATCATCACACAGTTTGGTACATTCAAGTGTGAAACAAATGTGTTGAGATGTATAAAAAAATAAAAGACAGAAAGAAGAGATGGAGAGAGCTGAAAAGAGAGTGCTGCACATGGCCTGGTGCGTTACTATGGCTACAGCTGTCTGTATCCCTAAAATAACCACACACACACACACACATATATATATAGAAAAAAATGGCAATCTGTTATTGTTCTTGACAGCATGACAGTCCGACAAAGATGAAGTACGATCTGTTTTGTCAATGCTGCACTTAAAATTTTCCAAAGAAACTGCAGGCAGAAAAATGAGCATTAAGTCATCTGCTGATGGTTTTCTCTTTGCCGCTTCAACAAATTTATGTTTTTTTTTTCTCTGGAAATTTTGTCATGATCTTTCATGTTGCACTTTAAGACCAACCGAGAAGCAGGCTTTGTCGGCGGTGTGTTGTTTTAAGGCCAGGTTTGTGATTGACTGACACACGCTTCCATTTGCACAGCGGGAGTCAAAGCTTCATCAGTCCACTTTGCATATTTGTGGCGGCGAACAACACCGAGTTGCAGCTAAAAATGAAACCACGAAAGCACAAAACTGCCACTAACGCAGAGGTCCTCGCATTGTTGAAGGATTCTCAGCAAAACCCTCTACTTTGACCCAGGGAGAATTAGATGAGTGAGGTTCCCTACTTTCAGTCTGATAAACTTAGAACACATAGTAAGGCAATTTGTGTTTGGTTGAACATTTCTTTGTTGTAACAATGGTTCTTGGCAATAAATTTTAATACATAGGAAAGTATTACAGTTAAATCTGCTATTGATTCTTGTTTGGTACCATTTATTGAACTGGACGATTGGAGTCTGAGGAAACAAGATGTATTGTCAATTTAACATTTTATTCATTTAACAAAGAGGAGCCTCATTATGTGGAAGAACCATACTCAGCCACAACAGCCTGGCTCCTCCTCCTCATGCTCTTCATCAGCTTGGTCACACACTGCTTCTCAACCAGCATTTGTCACAAATCAGCCCATATGGTTGCGTTGGCTGCTTTGGAAAGAACGGCACGCCCAGGCTGATCCTACAGGTGTTTAATGGGGTTGAGGTCAGGACTGCAGAAAGGCCATTCCATCCTCTCCACTCCCAACTTCTGGAGGTAGTCTCTGATAAACCCCGCTCTGTGGGGGCGAGGGTTGTCATCTTGGAGGATAGAATTTGGTCCCAGACTGTGGAGATATGGGATTGCCACTGGTTAATGAAAATCCAGAACCTGTGGTACCAGAAGCCACAAAACGAGTCAATAGCAGAATAAGCTGTTTGGCATTGGGAAAGAAACCCACATACTCAACTCTGCTCCACCATTTCAAAGGAAGTAAACAGGATTTACAATGTTATAAGATTAATTGCCAATAAGCATTGTTACAACAAAGAAATAATCAACCAAACACAAAGTTCCTTACTTTTTGTACTATGTTTATATCTCATGGTCCTTTTAAACCAAACATTTACCCCTGATCTGAGCTCAGATAAGGGTTCAAAAATTACTAACACACAGATGTTTGTGAGGTTCCTCATCCATCCCAAATATGGAGAAAGAAGCACAAGTTGTACTACAAATTGTGCAAATACATAATCTAACATTAAACATAGTCTGTTCCAGGTCAGAACAGAATTCTGTATTTTTGACTACCACTTACTTTATCAAATCATTGTCTTTCAGAGCCATGGTCCAATGGCGCTGGTTTCCACAAACCATCTACAGCACTCAGCGAATCGTCGTCCATCCACAGTGATGCCCTGTCCTACCTGAACAGGGAGATGTCTGGGATCGGATTGAAGCCCATGCCCTACAGCATCCTGGAGCCTGAAGCTTTAAAGGAAGAGCCCTGGGGCGAGGAGTCACAACATCTGCTGCAGGTACACTTCAGAAACCAGTCTGAACCTTAGACTTCTGGGGTTTGCATTGTTTGGGTGACACAGTAGTTCATATAAAAATAAGCAGCTTGTTAAACTGAGCTAATGATGGGATGTTTCCTGTGAGTGTAATGTTGCATGGCATTGCAACATTTTATGAGTTAGCACAATGTCTCATTAAAATGACCTCAGACATCACACAGTGATAATGAGGAGATGCATGTTTTCATGGTGCATTGTGTTTGTGCTCGTTTACAAAAAGTTTGATTTATTCTGCAGAAAGGCAGGTCGAGGTTAAAACTGCCTTTCCAAAACAAGCTCAGAAAAGGTTAATGGTAAGACGTGATAAGACGACCATAATTCTGAAAAAATAAAATAAAATAAAAAATGGGACTTTGTGTAAAATGTAAATTAAACAAAATGCAATAATTTGCAAATCTCAAAAACCCATATTATTATATACAGTCAACCATAATTACAATATAAATGTTTAAACTAGGTGGCACAGTGGTGCAGTGGTTAGAGCTGTCGCCTCCCAGCAAGAAGGTTGCAGGATCTCCTCCCGGCCTGGG
>JAOXNZ010000074.1:4431535-4442171 GCA_028566095.1 Kryptolebias brasiliensis
CCACTATCCTGCATGTTTTACTTGTTTCTCTGCTCCAACACACCTGATTTGAATCAATGGGTGATTCTGCAGAACATGAAGAGGTAATTTTCTCACTGAATCAGGGGTGTTGGAGCAGGGAAAGAAGGAAAGCATGCAGGATAGTGGCCCTCGAGGACCAGGATTGCCCACCCCTGTTTATGAAGATCTTAATTAATAATTTTGCTCAAACTACTACAAAATTACAAAACAACAGCCGTGTTTTCAGTCATGATTATAGGTTTCTGAGCCTAAAAAGACCATTTTAGGGGGGGTGGACTGAGCCACTTGCCACTCGCTTTGCCCTCATTTGATCCGACTCAGTTCAACACGGTCTCTGTGGTTTTCCATAGAACTGAGTGCTACCTCGATGTACGCGTGTCATCATAGTGCTGCTGCCTGAAACTTAACACCAACGGGCAAATAAGTGAAATAAAGTCACTCCTGCCAGGGTTTCCAAAATTGCAGTGACCAAGTCAAGGCCACCTTCCCTCCGCTGGTCAGAGTCCATTTGGTTTAGCTGAATTTTGTTTTCAACCAACAAGCACTGAAACATCTGCACCTCCTCATAGAACCACAGTATTGGTTTACATGTTGCCATTTTAATGGATATATTATACATATATATTTAAAAAAGTAAATAAAAATGAATGCTGCAGCTATGAGATTTTAAAAATGATGGGTTTCTTGAGAAGGAGGCCTGCAGTCTGCTGATGTAACATCTTCAGCTCGACCCGGCTGCTTGGAACCTCTTAGAACCTGGCACTTATGAACCAGGTTGTGACAAAAATGGGGGGCTCATCTGGGATACAGTCGGCTCAGTTTTTTTCAAGATGTCTTACTGCTGTGAGTGTTTGCTGTTTGGGCAAAAAACAGGACTGAATGGGTTTAGAAAGGTTGTGAATCCATTTAAAACAATTCAAACCTCAAACATATCAAATCACAGCAAATCCATATTTTATAGTAAACTTCTAAATCATGTCACTTTTTTTTCTTTATTTTTACACAGACATCCATAACAAACAATAAACTCTTAAAAAATCTCAGCTGCTGCTAAAAGAAATCCAGAAAATGCAGGAAAAATGTGGTTGCTTGGAAACATAAACTACAGAATTAGACCTGCTGAAAGGATTTTTTTAGGTTTGTGATCAAATGTAATTGTGAATTAAACACTTTCTTTAAAAAAAAGAAACACAGCTCATCATCACAAGTAAACAGTATTCGTATTATATAACTTCTGATCTTCACTGTACTTCAAAATGCAGTTTCAAAATGCTCTGTAACTCAATAGCAGCCATCGTCTCCCACCCAAAGACCCCCCTGGCTGCGGCCTAGTTAACCCCCCTACAGAGATAAAGAGATAATTGGAAATCGAGCTGCTAATTAACCTTCTCCAGGGTAAAAGGTATTTATATCTTTAGATTTTTGACGGAATGGTTAGGAAATTGAAAAAAGGGTGGGACAAGGAGTGCGAAAGAGATGAAAGTTGATTTGTCAGATGATCAAGAAGGATGGTGGAAGATCGGTAGAAATAGGTGGGAACTAATTTAAAGCTCATTAATAATTCTGTTTTCATTTTTAAATGTTCTACCCAAAGATTAAAAGGGAAGGACAAACCAGCCTATTTCTGGCTTTCAAGACTTTTGGTGTCAGTTGTCTCCTTTAAAAATGTACAGATACGGTAGTTTCATCAGGTCAAATTTGTGTGTATTGTGCTGTTTGTTTGTAAGGAGACTTCATGACAAAGAAGATGAAGGCAAAATCAGTCATGATGCAACTTCTCTTCCTTATAGACAAAGGTTTTTTTCTGTCAGCTCTCAAGGAGTATAATCAGATGGTCTTTCCTTTTCTTTAAGCAAAAAAAGAAGTCGAGAGGTTTGGATCATGACTGAAAGAATGAGATCCCAGATACAAGAGGCTGAAATGAGCTTCCTTGGTAGGGCGGCCGGGCTCAGCCTTAGAGATAAGGTGAGGAGCTCCATCATCCGGGGGGGAGCTCGGAGTAGAGCCGCTGCTCCTTCACATCGAAAGGTGTCAGTTGAGGTGGTTCGAGTATCTGAATAGGATGCCTCCTGGAGGCCAGGAGTGATTGACCTCAGGGCAGACCCAGAGCTCACTGGAGGGTATATGTATCCTCTCGGGTCTGGGATCGCCTTGGGGGATCCCCCAGGAGGAGCTGGAGAGTGTTTCTGGGGAAAAGGATGTCTGGGTTTCTCTCCTGCAACCCGACCATGAATAAGCAGTTGACGATAGATAGATAATTGCTGTTGTATGTGGGCAGTTCATTCCCAGTTTCACTATTTTTTGCTAATTTTTGGTGCATCTTTGAGAAGTCAATATAATCTAACAAACTCTGAAACAACCTTGGTACATTTACTGTTTCTTCTCCTTGCTTTGAAAGTATGTTGTTTAGGAGCTTAAAACAAACCTTTGAACAAAGCTTTTTGAACTACAGCTGGCAAGACTTCTTGAAGTATTGACACAAAAATAAAAGGTACTTCCTCAAGTAGTTTCAAGATATAAAATTGCTCCTGCCATACCAAAACCCCCTAACCTTTTTTACACTGTTCTTAACAAGTTTAACATCTGATTTAACTAACTAACTAAGAACAGGAAGGACACAGTTCGCTTTCTCTGAATTTAACTAAAAGTAATGTAAGCTCACACCAAGGTGTAATATTTTTATTTTTGGCTGTGCTGTAACTCCAACTTTGGTGTTTTTTTTAGACTGAGAACATGACAAGCTGTGGCCTCTCTGTCTTGGTTTTTACCTTGGCACTCAGAGAAAAAAATATTGGTTGCTAGTGGTTACTGATTGGTTAGAGCACAACAACACACTACTAAAATAGAAAAGTGCTGCCGTGAACACAACGTCAGACACCAAAATGATACAAAATAATAGTCCATGTTTCAAAGAGTGCAGGTAGGTGTGGTCCATCACTTACAGATGGCCTTCAGTGGGGGCAAAGGCATTCAAACTATAAGTTAAAGGAAAGAATGACATGGTTGATTTGATTAAAATAGGGACCAAGTTCACTGGATCCCCATGTGGGACAGAAGGCTATGTGGATGTAGGTGAGAATGAAGGTAATGGAATATAAGAGGAGTGACTGTTAGCAAGACAGACAGTCAGTCAATCAGTCAGCAAAGTAGAGACGACAGCAGAAGGCAGTAATATAAGTAAGGGTGGGGGGGCTGGAACAGAGCGAAAGATCTCAGGAGAGTAGGAGTCGAGAGAGAAGAAAGGGAATCGTTTCAGGTTGCCATTGTTGGCAATGCCTCCTTTATCTTTTCACTCCCCCTGCTTACAGAAGCTGATGGGGGTCTGAGGAGGCTAAAGTTACCTGGCTGTCATCCGCCACCAGCTCTGCTGTCTTTCACTTCTGGTTAAACTGTCACAGCAAGCCAGCTCGATGAGATGAACTTTTAGTTGTTAATGAAACAAACATACTATGGTTTTTCATTTAAGTTAAATTCTTTATTCATGTTCAGCTAAACTGATGTTCAGAATCCAGTCACGTACCTCTTGATACCACCTGAAGTCATCAAATTTTGCTAATGCATCTTATAATTACTGTGTGGGCACCGCGCCATTATTCAGTAGCAAAACAAGTTCAGTGTTAGATGTGTTACACTCAGTGTCTGATTTTTACCATGCAAAAATGAAAATGTTTTAGGAGAAGGCTGCGGCAACAACAGCTCCAGGCTTTGCTTTTTGAACAGACGTAGCATCTATCTTTCATAGGGCAAAGTTTGGGGTCGAACTGGTTCTCCAAAATGTTTGAGGGGGACAGAGCGAAGGCAAAGATCGATTGATCCTCGCTTGCTTTTTAAGGCTAACTTGGATTACAGATTACAGTGCAGCTTTAAGAAAATGAGACAAACCTACGGAGATGAAATATGAGCTCTGGGCGCAAACTCAGCAGAGACAGAATGGTGTAAAAACAGGTGTGGCATGTATTTAGGTCTCTGTTGCTCAAACAAAGTCTGCTATTTTGGATAGCAAAGGCGAACTGACAGATGGTCTGTTCAGTCATTTTTAAACACCAGATAATTTCAGCCAAGCATCATGGTTGTGCATTTCACAAAATTATTTGTGAGAAATCAAACCTGTATTTTCTGCTCTCTCATAACTAGAGATTATTTTCTTTTCTTGAACATTTTGAACTGTATTACACACATAGTTTAAACAATATTTAGGAGTGCCAGCACTTAAGCTTTGAAGCCTCCATATTGCTATTTGACTGTAATGCTTCCAGCATGATTTTTGATTTGTAACTCCTGCCACAGCTTAAGAAAAAAAAAAAGCAAAAGTACATAAAACCATGTGGCTTGATCAACAACAGTATGCTTTGACTTTTGGTAGTTTGTGGGTATTTTACTGTTCATGATAATTAAACAAAGGACTCAATGATTGACAGCTGGGAGAGTTATTTGAACACATTTATTGGTTTATGTTTCTGTTTTTTAGTTATTTTTATGGCAAAAATCGGACAGAATAAGGCACTCTCGAACACATTATCTTCACAGATGAGCATGTTTTTATAACACTGGTAGACATTTTGACTCCAAGCTAGGTCACTTCAGTCACTTTTAATCTTTGACTTCAACATAATCTCCCTGTCATCATGAAATAATGAATTCATTACAAATTAGGGCTGCACAATATCAAAAAATCCACAATGTGCAATATTACTGTTTAATATTGCAATAAAATATAAATAGATAAATAGACATTTTACTTGCTCCTGAGTTTCTCTTCTGACATCATTATCATCTAAACCAACTGTGGGCATCAAGGCAGGTCAGAGTCTGTTGGATTAACCAAGTATATTATTAGCTTGCAGAACATAAAAGCATGGTACTTGAAATATAATGGCCTATGATTTATTGCAGTCAAAGCACTGATATATTGATGATTTTGGTTTTTTTTTATATATCATGCAGCTTTATTACAAATTATACATGAATACATGGGAAGACAGACAGACAGCGTAGGTAAAATTCCACATAGAAACCATGGAATTTTGGCAAAACAAGTGAGACAACCCTGCCATCTTTGGCGCTCTATAACTCAGACATACTTCAAAGTAGAAATGTCATTTAAAGATTTAATGGGTCACAAATGTTGGACTTGTCACGCGTGGTGAAACACAACCCAAAAAGGCAGGCAAGTTCTCAGGACAGGCAGGCTGGATGAAACCAGAAGTCTTTTAATAAATGAAAAAAAAACCAAAATGAGGCCTGAGAACAGAACATGTGTAGATGAAGGCCTGACACAGGCTAACTTTATATGAACCGGGATGGGTGATTAGTGAGTAGAGGCAGGTGAGCTGATCAACAGATGGAACAAAGCTGTATAAAACTGTCTCTCAATTAGAGCTCAGGAAAACAGGTTGAGACTAACCCTAACCAACCCTAAACCTGAGACTAACCCTAACTAACAAATAACCAACAAATCAGAAACCAATACAAGCAACAAAATGAGCAACAGTGACAGGACTTCATGACTAAACACTCATTTTTTTCTCACCTGTTAAGGTTTTTACGGTTCATTGGCAGCTTTCAAAAGGCTTTCAGAAAGTTTCTAGTTTTACTTGTTTATTTTGCAGGTAAAGACCCATGGACCCAGCTTTACTCGAGTCCATGCTCCTTGGCCTGTGTTGTGCAGAGAGGCTGAGTTTCTCAAGATTAAAGTCCCCACTAAGACGGTAAGATCTCACTCCTTTGGTTCTGTGGTCATAGACAACGTAGTAAAATACAATATAATTAAGAGTTTTTCTTAAAGGCGTAGAGAGCAAAGGTCTGATGGGTGTCTTTTTGCACACGGCTCATTCAGCAACAGATTTCTATACTAAATAATGTATTATTGTAATTCCACAGTTAGAAAGGTTCCATTTTCAGAACTGTAAACTACTTTTGATGTAGATGTCTAACATGTGAAATAACATCACTGGGTTTGTGTCAATGGTTGTCTCAGAGTTACGAACTCAAAGAAGAAAAGGGTTTCGGGTCTAGTATGAGCACAATGTGGAGGAAACTGAACCAGCCGTTCCAGCCCAAAGTATCTCATCAGGACCATGGAAGCACCAAATTCATTTCGCACTGCTTCTCCAGGGACAAGCTTCACCTGTAAGACACAACCGCACATTAGTTTAACATCCATCCATCCATTCATTGCAACACAATGCCACCCAACCTGCCCCACCATGCTAACTATTTTTTAAATTTTATTTTTATTTAACCTTGATTTAACCAGGTAAGTCAGTTTAAAACTAATTCTCATTCACAATGACAACCTGGCCAAGGGGTAGCATTAATGATGTTGTTTATGTAGATTTTTAATGGGTTGGACCTAATATAGATCCCTGTGAAACATCCATAGGTAGTGGCAGAGGGTCAGGCTGGAAACCCTCAGCTTGCACCAATTGTACATGATCGAATTTGAACTTCTACACCAAGCCAAGCGTTCCTCTAAAGTTCATTATGAAATTCTTATTCAAAACCAGCAAAATATATGTTAAATCAGGTCTTTGGAACTTACTGGATTGGCTAACATGCTCTTAAAGATTTGAACACATTGGAACAGATTTAGTTTTCTTGGCAAGTTAGCATCTCGTTGCAAATCAGGAATATGTTAATGTGATTGTATGTCTAGTTCTGCTGGTGTGATTCCTTTACCAGCTGTGAAAGTGAAATTATTACAGTCAGATGGCCACTATACATAACGCCACATACATATACTAGAATAACTTGATGCACATTATTCAAATAGAAAGGCAAACTTAAAAATATAGAGGTTGTAAGGATTTCAGATTAACTATTTATGTTTATTATTAGCATAGTAAGTATTTGATTTTCCTTCTTTCAGCTACAACATAACATCTAAGGATACATTCTTTGACAATGCCACAAGGGGCAGAATAGTGAGTATTTGTTTATGAACTGATATATTTATTCCTTCTGTGACCCTTTTTTATTTAATCTTCCCAGTCTAACAATCTCAAATCTTCCATAGGTGTATGAGATCCTGAGACGAACAATTTGCGTGCGGACCTGTCAAACTATAGGTGAGGAAACCAACAAGTGAGCCCCTCTAAGGGGCTGTTCAGACCTGCCGTTAAATATCCATCTTGAGTAATTTGATTGCTAGTGATCAGCTCTGATAGAGCACGTTCACACCTGGCACTAAAATGTATACCCTTAATTTTGCTGCTTGCATGGGGTCATGTCAGTCTTACATCAAGGGTCAGGACGGACTGCTGTTCAGCCAAATTTATGTGGATAAAAGGTGTCCAGACCAACTCCAAAGGTGATCTGAGGGAAATTGTTATCAGTGTGCATTGAGGCCATTCAGTCTTGTATTTAGTGCTGTCCGAATGCAAATAAATTCGGACAGTGAAAATAAATATAGCTAAGGATGTAAATAAATGCCAGGTGTGAATGAGGTTGAAGATTTTTTACATTAGATGGATCCATTTTGATCTAAGGGTCTATTAAGGGACATGCGAACCCCAGACAAATCAGTGATTTTACCCTCATCTTCCATCATTTCTTTAAAGGTGCTTAGAATAATAGTTGACTCTATTCGCTGCTTGTTTGAAGCAGCTCAAACTGCCACGAGTCTTCTCTTTTTCTATGCTTACTCTTTTCACTTAAAGTATAATCTATTTTTACGAGTTTTCCCAAGGTTTCTCGAATAAAAGACTTCAAAATTGTGGTTTAATAGTGGTGCTACTTCTCTGCAAACAGATTTCTTCAGCATTTGCTGGCACCAGCTTAGTGTCAAGGTCTTTTGATCCTTTTAGCTGATAAACTGTGCCACTGACTGCTTTAGAGTGAGGGTTGAGTCAGTGAGAATAAACTGAAAGTGCCCAGTGAGGCAAACTGTTTTCTGTTTCTGCTATGGCGGTTTGACTTCTTACTAGAATCAGTGTTAAAGATTTAATTTAGTCTGACTGTGCCAGGTAAGCATAGCTTTTTACCCCCAAAAATGACATTAACCTCTATTTATGATTATTTCTGTGGGAACTGTTGCTCTGTAGCAACACCCCAGTTCAGACTGGCTGTTCCTAGAAAGGCAGCTTTGCTCATTACCAGTTCTATCTACCTTGGATGTCCTCAGGGGCGATGAGCAATTAAAAGTGTAGGATTACTTCAGCAGCAAATTCAGCTGTGTGAGACTGGTGTAAGCAAAACTGCACAAAGTCGCCTGAGAAGGCAGCACTATCTGACACTCCAGAAGAACCAAAACAAAGTCAGCTGTTGTTTGTGGTAAGATCAATTAACCAGAACTTTATAAAAAGAATAAATAAAACCAATGTGTTCTTACTGCATCTGTTGAATTTATTGATGCACGTATGCAGTTGGGATTAGAATTTTACATACATGTCATAATAATTTGGGATTTTTAAGAATTTATTTGAACTGTTCTTTTTCCAGGGTGGAATGATTATACAACATTCAGCTTCAAGGATTTTTAAAAACAGGAAATGGGAGCACAAGTTTGCATTTATTGTAGATTTTCTCTAATCCACATAGGGTCTAAATTATACATACAGGCTCAAATCTAGGCATAAACCACGACTAATATGTGGTTAAATGTTCTGAACCAGTTACCAAGTTGCTCATGTCACACATTTTCAGCAAAGCTGAGGTCAGGATATTAAGAAGGCTATTCCAGAAACTCAATATCATCCTGCTTTATTCCTTTAGAAACCAGTTTTGATGTATGTTGGGATCACTGTCTTCTTAGAACACCCACATATGTCCAAGTTTCAACTAGCTGTTTTGAGTTGAAGTTGAGGAGTGTGGTCCTCTATTTTCATTATTTCGTTCATTTTGTGCAATGCACCAGAGCCACAGCATGATGCTACCACCACCGTGATGTTGGTGTTCTAGCAGTTTCCAGTTCATGGAAGGTCTGAGCCTTTGTGGTTCCTGGGTTGTTCCTGAACAAGTTAAAAGACTTTCTAGAACCTTCAGCACCACTTATTAAAAATTTTAGATGAATGTACATATATATTTGAACCAGTATGTATAATTTTAATCCCAATAAGTTCAAACTTGTGAACCCAATCCTTATTTTTAAAAATCCTTGAAGTTGGATGCTGTGTAATCATTCCACCGAGGAAAAACTGCTTTAAATAAATAAATAAATGCCACAAATTACTATGTGTTTATATAAACATCTGATCGCAACTATAACACTAACTTTTGCAGCTATGAGGCCCATGTTAGAGACAAGCTGACACCTGTTTTATATCTGGTGTCCACCATATGTGTGGTTGGCTGGCCCACTCAGCAGACGGTCTCAGCCGGCGGGGACTGACAATGCTGCCGGGGAAGAAAGGCAGAGGAAATAGAGTTTTACCCCTTTTCTCTCTTCCCTTCAATTCTACACACACGTTGACACTCACACACTGTTCTTCTGCTCCTTCTCCTCCACAAGTGGGTCATACTGCCTGGGTCAGACTGAAATTGAAGCAAGGGCCTATGGGAGTTGTGGTTGTTTCTGGCTGGTTGAGTGTGTAATTATATGTGTTTCTTGATTCAATAGTAGCCCAACTAATAACTCCTTAGTTACCTGTCCCGTTTTAGGGAACAATGATTATTTGATTAGGCTTTGTATGTTGAGTGATCTAATGTGTCAGTGTCTGTCCTGACTTTACCTTGGCAGGCCGTCACTTCATGCATGAAATTTTCCAAAAACGAGAGACAGCCTCTAGCTCTGTCCCAGTTTGTCTCAATCTGCAAAACCTTTTAACCTCAGTCTGAGTGAGAGCAGTTAAAAAAAGAAACATTGATGTTTGAATTGAAGTCAAGGTTAACAGAAAATATCCTTTCTGCAGAAGGTATTGTACATGTAAACGTGTTTGTGATGTGTACTCACTTATGTCTCTACTCTTCCTGTTTTGTTTTTTTCCAGGCATTAGCACATTGATAGCCAAAGGCGTGTATGATGCAGCCTTCCCTCTTCACGATGTAAGTGCGTGGTTTGAAAGTCCCATGATACAGCAGTTTATTTTAATGTGCTACACTGTAATTCAGTTGTCATGAAGTGAAAATTTGTTTTTTGATTTTTATGAGTGTCTACACTAGTCTGCATGTGTTTAAAGACTGTACCAGGGTGCTGTCTCAGGAGGGGTAAGACATTCAGATGCAAGATGTCACTGATGTAGTGTCGTGCCATCAGAGTCTGCAAATAACCAGATGTGACCTGAAGTCAGATCTATAGGTACCCTGACCATAGTGCCTGGAGTAGCGTGGATGTCTTTGCACAACAATGGGAGCATTGGTCCTCTCCCCTCTGTGTTACTATATGTACACACAGTGATCATCCATGGTAACAGAACTGAAATTCTTCGCTGAACACGATACCACATCACTCATCATCAGCCTATACTTTCTGTTTACGGCACCCCTACAAACACAACTGTCTCTGCTCTGGTGTTAATGGCAGCCTACACATACAACAATAAACCTGCAGTCTGGCTGATGCCAGTCGCCAAGAAACGGTGCAGGATGATGTTGTGTAGTAATTCCTCTGGTATGCATGTAGTTAAGAAACATTAAATCCCGCTCCGAAAGCTAAACGGTTTTGTTCCGAAGCAACGAA
>JAOXNZ010000074.1:4458379-4469964 GCA_028566095.1 Kryptolebias brasiliensis
GATCAGGATATCTGATGATTGACTATCAGCAAAATTATATTTAGAGAATCTACGATGGTGAATAGAAATCATGGTCTGTTTTATTAGGAAAATGATTTTTTGTAATATTACAAACACCATTTAAATAAAAACACACTGGGTAGTAATGCAACCAGCTGGAAACTTTAAAGTACAAAAGAAATGAACTCTCTAAAATATGTCAAGAAATCTGTGTATGTGTGAAATCCAGTCAGCTTGTAATGTTGGTTGTACAGCACCAACACGTTCACTAGATGGTGTCGTTGCGCTTACGGTTAGCTTAAAGCTGCACCTCTTCAGTCTTTATTTTATGCATCAGCCTGTCTGTGTGGATTCATGTATGTTTCTAATCATAATACTGAACTAATTAGGGTCACGTAGGTTTGGATGGATTCTTCTTGGTTTGATTTTTTGGTCAGGCCGCCTTCCAGATCTTTGAGTTTTACCTATTTAACCAACTTGACCAAATAAAGCTGATTTTTCCCCTTTTTTTAATGGTTTTCCTGTAAGAAGCTTTGTTATTTTTGACAAATATTCCACCAAAGGTAAACACACTTTCCCTTTTCCTTATCTTTTCCTTACTGTTTTTCTCTTCTTTCTTTCAGGCTGATGTAGAGAAGTTGACCTGGAAAGACCGTCTTCCTGGATACCTCATGAATGTTTCCTCTATTCTTTTTATGGCAAGTGCAGAAATCAGATTAGTGCTGTACTAAATAGTTTCTCAGCATCCAAGGGATGAAAGCAGTTTGATTCTAAAGTGTTAATGTGCATAAATCAGTAAGGGAGTGACCTACATTCATTTAGTCTTTAAAATATTTATTACAGTGATGTCACTTTCTGGTCAGTGTGGCTGAGTGAAAGGCTGATTTATCTTCCTTGTGTTTGCTTTCTTTGCTACCAGTTTGGACTGACATTTTCTGCGGTTTTTGGTGTGATCATTTACCGCATCACAATATCAGCCCTGATGGCGATGAGCCCCGATCCCGAGACCAAGTCCAACGTTCGTGTGACCGTAACGGCTACTGCGGTCATCATCAACCTTGTGGTGATCCTGATCCTTGATGAAATCTATGGCTCTGTGGCCCTGTGGCTAACTGAGCTAGGTACAGAAAAGCATGCAGCCTGTTTAGTCTTGTGGCTACAAATAACTATAGTAGTGTCAACAGCAATACAAAACACACAAATAAAAATGAACAAATGTTAAAATATAATCTTAAGCACAAGTTCTATACTACAGTATATATAAAATGTGATAATATGTGAAGTCTAATTGATGATTTACTATGTGCAAAAAAAGGAATCGTTTTATATTTTTGGAGATGCACACTGTTTGCCAAGAGTTGTACATGGTCTCCTTGCAGTATGAAACACCTTTGAAAACCCACTAAAGGCATCACAGGAGCATCCTAATCAGATACCTGAACCACCTCATCTTACTATTTTTTAAGTACAGAAACAGCAGCTCTATTCTGAACCTCTCTGGAATACCCAATCTCCTCACCCTTTACTTAAGACTGAGCCCAGATTCCCTCTGAAGGATTCTCCTTTCAGCTGCTTGCATCTGTGATCTTCTTCTTTCATTGTCTATATTTCATGACTACAGGTAGACCAGAAAATCAAGAGCTTCACCTTCGGACTCATCCTCATCCTCACAATCCTCCAGGTTACTTCATCATTACCCACATGGGTATTGAAGTCTTCTTGGAGAACAATGAAATCCCTATACAGCCTTATTTCCAGGACACCATCCAGAAATAATGTGAACTGCTGTATGGTATAGAAGCACATAGGCCCCTGGGCAACTCTGGACTAGGAGAGAGTCCAGCTCCTCTTCAGGAGTTTCGTTCCAGAACCAGTGCTGTGTGTGATGTTAAGTGCAGCTACAGCATATCTAATTGATATCGCTCAACCTCACACACCAGCTTAGGCTCCTTTCTCACCAGTGAACCATTTCTTAAGAGCCAGTTTGCCTCACCAGGGATCCATATGTTTATATCCCCATCCCTGCCATCAGCTCACACCCGATTATGATTTTTTTTTCCTCCTTTAGGTGATAGGCCCTTGTAAATGTGGTGTCCTGCGGATTCTTTGGGCTGAGCCCCAGGAGCCAAGGCTCAGCCTCCAGGTGCTCAGCAGCAACCACTATCCCTTTCACCCCACCTGAAAGGCCCTTACTGGGTGCCTAAGTTTGTCTTTTCCAGGCAAAATGATTCTCCTCTTATGACGACATTCCATTAAGGTGTTTGTCATACTCTTAGTTCACCTGGACCTGAGCCCAATTTTCCCTGACGCCCCCAGTATAATTATTGGGGTACTCACACCCCTCACCCTACTGAAATTACTATTCTCTGGAGGGACAGTCCCACTTGCACTCAACGTTATGCTGGTCAGTAATCTCCGAGTCTCTGATTCTTTAGAAGACGTCCCAGGTGATTTTTCTGACTTGAAACTCAAACATTCTGATTACTGAGTAAAAATGGACTGCAACTTTACAAATTAGCTGTCAGAAGGGACAACTGCATCATTTTTTATTTAACAAACAGCCACCAAGTAATTTTGTAAACTGTCAAACTGTTTCTGCTAACTGGTGGTCTTCACATTTTCCTACTCAAGTTTTCATCAATTATTAACAATAACATAGGGGCAATTATTAAAACAAAATCTTAAAATTCTTTATTTGTTTTTCTTGTGCACCTCTAAGGTATGTTAAAGAAACATAAACATGCACGCGAAAAAATCCCAAGTGTCCTAATTTTGAACATTTAATCATTTGCACGTGTCTTCATCTGTGTGTGTCAGTATATGTGGGGGGAAGAAGCAGAGTCTTTCTGCTTCTTGCTGGATAGTCTGATAAAACTTTGATGTCTTCATGCACCAGCTGTCCCATCAGTCATCCCAGGAGGTTTCACCCACATTCACATCTATACTCGCAACCACCAAAATGTGTGTGTGTGTGGAGGAATGGATATGGATGGATAAAGAAAAAAAGTGAAAAGTTTTAGTGTCCTAACTTAGTCCCAGCTTACTGAATGTTACACTGCTATAATACAAAGTGAATGCATTCACTTGCATCTTATTCTGCAGCATTCTCAAGCATCATTAAGAGCAACACTTATACTTTCACATCAATTATTTTTCAGAAATTCCTAAAACAGAAACCGACTTTGAAGAGCGCCTCATCCTGAAAGCCTTCTTACTCAAGTTTATGAATGCATACGCTCCCATCTTTTACGTGGCTTTCTTCAAAGGACGGTAAGACTGTGGAAACCATGCATGTATCTTATTGCATCAGTTGTTAATTACAGAAAAAAAGCTCATTTTCAGCTGTGTGAGTCCTTGTTTTCCTTTTTAAACTGGTTTGTTGTTAATTATTTGCTCTAATAGAGTAAATGTAAATATTTGGATGAGTGTTTATGGTTTTTGCTTATGTGAGTTCATTTGTCTGTCTGTTAGTGAAATATGAGCCACTGGATAGATTTTAACAAAACTCTCATAAAGTAATTATTGGATATACATCTAAAACTGATCAACTTTTGCAGTCAATCCAATCCAAGATGGCCACCACAGCTAAGCGTCCTTTTCCAAACACAAAATTGACTATAACTCAATCAATTTTACAGATATTGAGCTAAAATCTGGTGTAGTAGTAGCTGAGACTGATCACAAATGTATACTATGTTCCTAAAGCTTTGCCATTAATTATTGGAGTCAGCACTGTCTGTCTATTAGCACAACATGCCAGGATGATTGGATGGATTTTAATGAAACTTTCAAAACATAATCACTGGATGTGCATCTACAACTGATTAACTTTTTAATTCAAGATGGTCGCCACAGCCAACTGATATTAAAACACACAAAAGTGGCTATTGGTGCAAAAATTATTTATTGATTTATTATTAGTTTGTTTGTTTGTTTAAAAAAAAAAGATATTCATAATGTTTTATCTTTGGTTGTTTCTGCAGGTTTGCAGGTCGACCTGGGAGTTACGTGTATGTCTTTAACAATTTTCGCATGGAGGAGGTTTGTTTGTCTTTTTTGGACAGATTCTGCTTCTTTTTGTTTGATTAAACAAACTAAAAATCTACAGTGATCCTGAATGCAGGTGTGGTTTAAGTGTGTGTGTGTTTTCCTCAGTGTGCTCCAGGAGGCTGCCTCATCGAGTTGTGCATTCAGCTCAGCATCATCATGCTGGGCAAGCAGCTGATCCAGAACAACATCTTTGAGATTGGCATACCGTAAGTCGACTGTTTTTTTTTTTTACTTTTACAATCATTTGGTGTAAATGTATAGCACTTTATCTAGTCCAAAGCGCTTCACACTACAATCAGTCATTCACACCATACACTGTGAGACATCAGAAGTGATGCTGCCATTACACCTGCGACACCAAACCCTCTGACCACCTGACCAGGCAGGTTAAGACGCAACAGCTGATAGGACGGAGCGGGGGTTTGAACCGTCAACCCTCCGGTTACAAGACAAACCTACCTCCTGAGCCACTGCTGCCCCGTGTTGGAAGTTTAGAAAGACAATGAGATTAAATGTTACATACTTTTATGTACTGGCTTAATTTAAATTCACTTAAACTGCAGCCAGCCTACAAGGGGGCGCTTGTACTGTTTTGGCTTCAACTTTCTCAATACGTTCCTGTGTCTAGTTCCTAATATATGTCAATGCTTCAGACTTGTAGGATTCTTTTAATAGCATTCTTTCCATGTCTGGGCAGTGGTACTCCATCTTGTCTAATAATAGCTTAGTTTTTACAAGCAAGCCCCACTGGTCAAAGGTCAGTGCAGCTTCAGGCCACAGGCAACATCGTTACTGTTGCTTTAAGGGCAACTTAACCCCTTGACCCATTGACTGGTCACATCAAAGGTTCCTGTTTGATGGATCAGCAATTTGTGACACCTACAACCATCTATTTACTGATCAGCTTTAAAGGTTTTCACACCTGGGAGACAACCAGTAAAACTTCAGGCATATGCTTTGGGCCAGTGTGAGAGCTGTACGCAGGTTTAACAATAACCATAAAACCTTTTTTTCTAAAAGCAGAAAACACAAACTGTTCAGCACAAAAGCCCAGATTATACTTGTGCAGCAGTTATGGTGTGAGTGAGTTGTCACATCGACATAGCAAAGCTCTTTATACCAATGACTGTAACAAGCTACGCTCACTTCAGACCTTCTTCTGAGCACAAGATGAAATCATACTGCTATACAGCAAAGATGGCCGTGGAAGCCAAGGCAGGCCATTTTGATTTGACTTTCTCGTAGTGACAAGTTCATTTTTTTATTATCTCAAGAAAAGGCCCCCTCCATATTAGGTAATTGGTGTCCAATCCTGGTCCTGGAGGGCCACTATCCTGCACGTTTTAGTTGTTTCTCTGCTCTTCAGCAGGTCGTTAAGTTATGCAGAAACTTGTTAATCACTCAGTCTTTCAAATCAGGTGTGTCAAAGCAGAGAAACAACTAAAACACACAGGATAGTGGCCCTCCAGGACCAGGATTGGACACCACTGTTTTAGAAGATGACTGTGCTATGTCCTCAATGACCTATCAGAATGTGGCTGGATTGCGGCAAAATTGAAAATCTTGCTTTAACGTATAGGAATTTATGACGTTTCTATGTTCTTAGTACTTGTGAAAAAGTATTTTTCCTGCTATGGGAAGAATACTATACTGGGAGGTGTATTCTCCAAACGGCTGAAGGCGGGTGGGGCTGGGCTTGCACATGTTCAGAGAGAGAACTCACGTCTGTGGAAAGTTCACTGGGACGTCATTCTGAGCTCCCACACTTGAAGAGCAAAACAAATGGCTGGCACAAAACAGCTGCAGCTTAGTGGGTCACAGAAAGCAAAATGTCCTTAAAATGTATGTGAAAAAAGGGCTGAAAGGTTCTGAAATAGTTTCATTCATACACAGCCATTTATATCTGCTAAAAGCCCTCTTAAAAACTGCCACCATGAATTTCCTTCTATTGAGACATTAGAGTGGAGTCCTGATGTTTCATGGCTCAAAGGGCCACATGCCAGAATACAAAGACATGAGTGTGTGAGTCACAGGAAACGCTTCAGCTGTGGCGGATCATCACTTGTGGTGAGCGAACCCTCTCACGATCCTGTCAAAATATATAAAAATAGGCCTAGATGCCATTTTTGGGTTTGCTAAAGTTGACTACCTGTGGCAGCCATTTTGAATTGGGTTGACTCCAACAGTTGGTGGCTTGTAGATGTGCATCCAGTGATTACTTGCTCTGAATTGCATTAAGATTTCACTACTGGTTCATGAGCTATTTTGGTGATAGACAGAACACACACACACAATACAGGCAAAAATATTGCTTGCCTTTTGGCAGCAGGAGATAACTGAAGTTTTTCTATCACCTTTAGACCTTAAGAAGCTAATATAAAATGTTTGTAAGAGACCTTAGATTATCACTCACTGAAAGTTGCTCAGCTTAAAATCAAACCAACCTCTCCCACAGGAGAGAAATTCTCATCGGTCATTCTGTGTTTGTCTGTATCTCTTTCCTGTCCGGTCGAAGCAGATGGCCGCTCGTCCTGAGCCTGGTTCTGGTTCTGCTGGAGGTTTCTTCCTGTTAAAAGGGAGTTTTTCTTTTCCACTGTTGCCAATGTGCTGCCAAGTGAAGATTCAACGCAGTCTGCTGGCTTCCTCAGACAGATAACTTTTACTTATTGGCGTTTTATAATGTATGTGACTGTTTTTGTACAGCCCCCTGAGACAACTTTTGTTGTGACTTGGCCCTATATAAATAAACTGAATTGAATTGAATAGAAAAAATTGCTTTCTTCCTATATGAATATGTGATAATTGCATAAAACAACCAAGCATTTAAACACTCAATACAGTTTTAAAAACACCACACACAGACACTTACACACACTGTTGGAGGTTTGTGATTATCTGCACATTTCAACAGTGTGTATACAGACACACTCTCAGTTTCACTGTTAGGACCATTCACATCAGAATATGTTCTCCAAGAATCACACTTTTAAACTCTCTCTCCCTGTTTCCCCAGGGCAGCCTGCTTTCATCATAAGGTCTGTTTTTAGTTGAACATGCCAACCAGCCTCTTCCTGTCACATTTCTTTAGAAAACAGTCTGCCGCTGGTCATTAGACTGAATGGTTTCCATTGAAATGTTTGCTTATAGCAAGAAATCCCTGTCTCAGCTCATGCAATCTTTTCCATGGTCATTTTACTTGTCAATTTGCTCCCATTTGCAATGAACTGGGTGGCACTTGGCTATGGTTTAGGGCTACCATCCCACAGTTTCTCACCATAAACTGTTAGACCCCCTTCAAACTGGATAACAACCTTGCAACAATGTGAAAAATCAATGGATGGTCTTTGTAGGGCCGTGGCAAGGTCTTCAAGTGTGCATTAAGAATACACTGGTTTCCCCATTATGTGTGGTGGAGCATGATAGGGTCATGATGGTTCTGAGTATGCAGATAACTTCTGGAGCAAGGTCTTAATGATTTATCATTGTGATAACAACGTCTTAGTGGCCTGGGAAAGTGTTGGGAAACCAAGGTAGCATATGACATATTACATTTCTCCAGTGCGTCTGCAAAGTTTTACATACCAGTGACATTTTGTTTAAGGCCCCCTTCACACTGAATGATGACTGTACTACAACATAAAACATTTATCAGAAAGCACATGCAAAGATTTTGGCGAGGACTTAAGGCACATATTAAGAACACAGTGGGCTCTCCATTACGTGGGATTGAGCATGCACAAAAATAATGCATCAAAGTCAAGGTAGGTTTATCATTGTGGCAGCAGCGTATCTATGCCTCAGCCTCAGATGTGCACTTCCGGCGAATCACACATGCAGGACACTTTTGCATCTGTCTGCATATTTAAATCGAGGTGTGTCAAGGGAGGTGTCTTGTATGCACTCGATTCCAAGCTGATCAGGATGTAAAAAGGAATTCATGCATACATACCGTTTCACACATCAGGATTTATTTTGCCTGTATGCCGTTTTCTCAATTTAAGTGTGTTTAAGTAGAAAATCCATTCAAGTCTTTGTACGCAAGGCCCCATTTGTCTTCATTTGAACCTACTATGATTACCACATCCTGAATGACTAAGGGCCATCACCAGTATTCCTGATTTATGTTGTCTTTCTTTGTCTTTACCATGTCGTCCTTCTCTTGGTCCACCGTAACAGGAAGTTGAAGAAGCTGGTACGTGCACTGAAGGAAAAAAATACCACGCCAAAGGAGAAGGAAGAGGAGAGACCTCCACAGCAGTGGAACCTGGACTACGCTTTGGCTCCCTTTGAAGGCCTCACACCAGAATACATGGAGATGAGTGAGTGTGCATTCAGGGACAAAGTCCAGCCACTCACATGTTACACATGCATGCTCAGACTGAGAAGCTTACGGATTCATCATGTTCTGTATTTATGTTTGAATATTAACCGCTCTTCCAAACTTATTGAGGCTGTTTTCCTTTCAGAGCAACGTTTGTTTAGATTTATTTCACAAACTAAAAGGCACCATCTGTGGGAAGAGATCAGGAGAATAGATACTTTACCCCTAAAAGATCTCTATTTATATCTGGTTGTTTTCCATTAGTCAGAAGAAGGCGCACAGTCCCATTGTTTATACAATAACACAATATGTCCAGGTCAGTCAGAACCCACAATACATAAACACTTGAAATGCAAGAGCACATTAAAGCTTTTTCTCCCCTCATGAATAATAAGTCTGTGCTGTTTGTTCAAAAACAACATCTCTTTACTGTAATTAGGAACCAGCAGAAAAAAAGTGTAGAGTTGTCTTTGTGTAGCATGTGAAAAAGTACACTCGCTTTAAATTTTTTTTTTATAGCCAGGACTAGTCGAAAAAAAATTCTGGGTTGTCCACTCCTGACAATATTGACAACTGTCTTAAGTGTTTTCCACTTGGGAATAATTCTTCTCACTGCAGAATGGTGGATGCTAGGTGTTTTGGAAATTACCTTCTAACCCTTACTTGATTGATGCAACAGTTGCTTCTTCTGCTGATGACTTTCCTCTTTGGCTGTTTAATAATAAGGTGTACTTGGATTTTCACAAAATCTCTTTTCCCACTGAGATGATTAAAAGAATAGTTTTGATTGAGAGGAAAGATGTTTGGAGGTAACAAGAAGCAACCAGTGATGGCTGCCCGCTGACTTGACTGCACAGCTTGAATCTTTGATCACCTCCTTGTAACTGACGGGAGTCAAAGTTCAGAGACATTTGTACATGAAGTTTAAAACAGACTTTGTTCTGAACTCTAAGCCACCTAAAGAATTTGAGAAATAAATTTAAACTTCAAAAATCCACTGAAAGATGGTCTCCTTGGGAGAAAAGTGCTGCACTTTTATTTATTTTTTTACAAATGGAAATAACAAAAAAAAAAATTATTTACAATTTTTGGGTCATTTTTAACTTTTGTGGCTTGAGATGTCCGAGTCTGTGTGTTCTGGCCTGAGTAAGGGCTGAGGGGGAGAGTGGAAAGTTGCTACAGGGCAGAATGTCAGAAATGTCTGCCCTCTACATGCAAATATATACACACCCACATGCAGTTGTGTGGACTGAATTGGACATTTATATACGTGTGTGTCTGTTTCTGGGCTATTTGTGAGCCCTGGTGTTCATGTGGAGGTATGTGTGTGATTTCCTTTGTGTCACTGGGCCGAACCCGTCAACCCCATCTCAGGTAGACAGCAAGGTTATTCTGAGCTTGCCCCGTAGCGCTCGCTGCCCTGTTGTCGTATTTTCTTCCTGGCCGCTTATTGTCTCGGCGCAGTGTCCCGAGGTGAAGCCGTCAGTCTCCGGCTCGTTGGAAATCCCTGTTCCCACACTGCTAAGGTTCCACCTGCAATGCTTCAGCCGCAGTCGGGCAAACTACAGTGTCTTTCTCAGGTTTCTGTTTTTGAGATGCAGGTGAATTGGTCATTAATCAACTTGTGGGAAATTGCTGCAATTCTTTCCAGGTGGCTTTAACTCATCCTGCTTTTGTTTCTTCAGCTGGCACAGCTACAAATTATGGCATTCATTTCTATACATTTTGCTTTTAAACAAAGTCAACTTTATTTTTTACGTCCAGTTTCAGTGGGCAACCTTTTGGCCTT
Source organism: Kryptolebias brasiliensis (assembly GCA_028566095.1). Classification (NCBI taxonomy): domain Eukaryota; kingdom Metazoa; phylum Chordata; class Actinopteri; order Cyprinodontiformes; family Rivulidae; genus Kryptolebias; species Kryptolebias brasiliensis. The sequence continues at coordinate 4,468,540 of JAOXNZ010000074.1, forward strand.
ATTAATGGGACTGAAGAGCCATGAATTGAATTGAAACCTGGGCTCAGAGGGGTACCTGCATCTATCGTCCACATCACATCATCTGCAAAAGCTGACAAAGAAATTATTACTTTCTTTTGCATGATAACATAAAGCTAACGTGCTGTGTTTGTAGATTGTTGACACCTTTATGTTTTCAGACAAATATGACTGAGGTCAATTCAGGGTTTTTTTGGGATGTATTTGTTGACAACCTTAGCCTAGCTGCCACGTTTGGTCAAAATTCACCAATTTTCTATTTGCATGCTACCCATAGTGCCTGTGAACAAACATTGGTGTCAGTTAATTAAGACAACAACTCTTGGCTAAAATGCAACATATGCTCTGTTTTTTAAACATACCATCCTTTGTGGGTTTGGCAGCACAACGTTTGACCTTAAAAAACTTGGCAAAGGAATGTTTAAGCCTATTTTAGTCCAAAGTTTGTCTATTTTCTAAAATGATAAAAAAGACAGTACAGATCTTGTTTTAACTTTTCTCAAGAGCCGATCCAGCCAATGCTGGATGTTTTATTTTTGTATGAGGATGTTTTTGGCCAGATTGAGATGGCTCAAGTGCTGCTTCTGCCCCATGGGTTCTATTTTGTCCATGTGTGGTTTAAAAAAACACATAGCTTTTTATGGACAAATGTCTTCAATATGAAGTCCTTCTGAATATCTGATCCAACTCAACTGTTAACACAAATGCTAAATAAGTGCTCTGATGAGGTGTGTGTACCTCAAAGCACTCAATAAAACTCCTTTGACTTTTGGGCTGCCCACTAATCTACTAGAAACAAAACGTTGATACAATTTGGTTAGTTTAAAAGAAAGAAATTTGATCAAGAAAAATCAAATCATTTGTTAACAGTGATATTATGTTTCCCTCCACAGTCATCCAGTTTGGTTTTGTCTCTCTTTTCGTGGCTTCTTTCCCACTGGCCCCTCTCTTCGCCCTGTTGAACAATGTCATTGAGATCAGGCTGGACGCCAAGAAGTTTGTTACAGAGCTGCGAAGGCCGGTTGCTGCTCGCGCTAAAGATATTGGTAAGCTGAGCCAACGCATGTAGAAAGAATTGGTAGCCAATAAAATTATGAAAAATACAATTACATTTATTCTTTTTATTTGTATTTTTTGTCAAGTCCTATAGGAAAATAAGCATTTTCCTTGGTAATTTTTTCCCTATTTAAGATTGTAACGCTCATGAATTTCACCTAAACTTCACTGAAAGCACACAGACTCTAATTTAATAGTGGCTTCAGGCAGTGAAGCAGGTTTGTATTGCTGAGTTTACAAAATAGCACGCTTTAAAGTTGATTATTGATTATATTTTAACCAAATTGTTGCTGGATGAAAGTTCCTATCTGTCCAATTTTCTGTTTTTTATCAGAAAATTTTCTTTCTCTA